>JAVIWC010003001.1:0-437410 GCA_031894815.1 Creontiades dilutus | reverse complement strand
TACTAATTGAATTACGTATTTCCATACTCGTTGATTGAGCATGTACGCATTCATTTTAAATACAGCCTCCATCAGTTAACTGCACAACCGTTTATATCTTCCTTGGGTTTGCCCTAACAGCTTCCTTCTCAACACCTTTGTCCAATGGCCAATCTTGTTACTTGATGTCTGCATTTTTTTCATTAGCACTTCTGACATTTGGCCATTCCGACGTTTTGATGGCCCTGTAATCTGCGAATGTGGCGACCAGTTTATCTCCATGCAGTGGTATGTTAATTAGTATTGAATTAAAAGAACAATGTGTACTAAGTAAAGTAAGTAAAGGAAAGTAAACAAGGAATTTCACCTTGGATTTTCGTCCGACTACCCGGAGGTGTCGCGGACGTCGCCAGCCGTCCTCCAGAGAGGATCGGAACTAGGTCTGACGATTTCGCTCGTGGCTTCCCATTGCCTCACGCCCCTGAGTTGGGAGCGTTTTGGATTCACGTGATATCGAGATCAGAGGTGAACCGTCTAACGACAGGACAGGTATACAACACCTGATAGGATTTTGTCCCTAATCATTGGTGCCAGCCGGATTCGAACCGGGGCAATCAGTGCTCCCACTGAAAGTAAACAGCTAGAGGACTGACGCCCCAGCTCGCTCGGACAACCTGTCCCCAAACAATGTGTACTATTTAACTTAGAAGTAGGCTTCGAATTTTCCTGCTCTATTCACAAGAATCTGGTCTTTTTAGGAACTAATATTCTAAGGATGCAGCGAATCGTTTGTTCTACATTACGCAAGTATCAGTAGAAGTAGAGAGGCAGATGATTGAATAAATACATCGGTACAGTAAGTATGTGCCGTCAATTTCGTGGTTGCAACGACTTTCACAAACACGAGCGTGTGACCGCAGCATCCTAACGTCACGTTTCCCGCGGGCATCACTTTCTCCTCGCATGGGTTAAAGGTCTCCCTTCACGAAAAAAAAATCCAACTGTACAATAAACCCGATATTAAGGCGTCGGAAACGGTGAGAAGGAAGTGTGACCAAAAGGTAATTCTCGGCTAATCTCGGGTGTGATCGCGGCCAACAAAAGATTTAGAGAAGCGATTAGGGCTCCAGCCCAGGGTGGTCTGTTTGGACACCTTCGACGATTACGGACGCTAACAATCGTGAAACGATATCAGCTGGATTTCCAGCTTCACCGAAGCACCTCCAGGGTTCAAACGATTCATCTCGGTACATCCCCACACGTAGGGTACTGTTTCGAATTGATGGTGGACTGTATTTTATGAAGTTGATATAAGAACTATGCTGTCTTCGCTAAGGTTGAACCCTTAGACCCTCCATTTCTGCCTCATATAGTATAACGGGTTAACTTCGAAATTGTGGACATCCTTAACTCACCCCATATCAAATTCCAACACTCTCTAGTGAATAGATGACAACTTCAGTCATGATGGGCGATGGCAAAAAGAGCGGGCAAAGTCATCAACGATGTGAAAGTCTACCTAATAAGGTGGCACTCTAATGTAATAAGAGCGAACAGAGTTCAAACTATACGCTACGGGGCATGTAAATATAGCGAATAAGAATACGGAAATCTAAATAAACTGGCTCCAACTCTGTGTTGTGGGTTCTCATCGTAATCAGTTTGTCTTCGACCTTGCAAGAGTCATGCCGAATTTGAGTGAATGTTCAGTTGTGATCGAGCTACAGAGGAACGAAATAACTGTTGCCTGGTTGTTCCCTTCAAGCATGTCGTTTCCATTTATGCCAAGCTTAATAGCGTAAAGTACAAAAGCTTGGGTTAGCGAATGACTGATCAAGTGACAGCGATATAGGTAATTGTCGATATTTCGTTTTGGCTGACCTTTCTTGAAACCTGCTGACGAAGACCCTTGTTACAAAGAAATTCTATCTAAAATACCAAAAAACGAATCAACCGATTCAACTATCCTGCAAATACATGTATACAACTTGCAATACAACTACATCCACTAATCCACCTCAGATGTGGGCTTCACCCACGTCAGCTCTTAATGTCACCACCAACGCTCGCGAGTCATTTCACGCTCACCCCAATGACAATTTTAATAATCCACGTCCGAACATATTTTCCTTCGGGTATCGAAAAGAAATTTCAGTGATCCTCAATAGTTGTGGCGAGGAGCGTTTATCTAAAAACTCCCATACTTAACCGCAAAAAACAAGCCTTCGTCTCCAGTCAACTACAGCTGTACAAGTCTGAAAACTTGAACAAAAGTTTGGCATTTGAAACAGTTGAGAGACTTAGTTACTATTATCAATAATAGTGTAACGTGGCTTGGCATGTTTTGGCTTATCAATACACCCACTTTTTTTACATCACCCACGGTGAAAGCCGTTCGATCTTTTTACATACCTCTGTAGCTATCGTAGGTGAAGTCGCTTGCTCTTTTTATATACAGGGTTTTATATATTGGCTCTTAATGAACGAACCACCCTTTCTATTTCCGTTGATTGTAGAGAAATCAAAAAAAACTTGTCGAAGTAACCTCCCCTTATTTTTTGCAAAAAATTAAACCATGGCATTTTTGCGCATCGCGCAAATGCGCGCTGTGCGCACCAACTTTGTTTTTTCAAATGGAACCCCCCAATTTTTATTGCAGAATAGGATTCTACATCCAATTTTATGAACATTTTATTTCGACGACTTTTTTTTTTTGGACGCACCCATTAGCGTCCAGAAGCGCCCAAAGTTTGCCCACGCCTGAAACGTGGTGGTTTAAAAAAATGTAAAAATCACCTTATCCTGGCTCTTGATCATTTTTGTTTTAGTTAGATGAGTTTTAAGGCAAGCGGTTCGGTTCCTGCGCCCAGAAGGATACTTGAAGAAAACAGGAGTGTTATGGTGCCAAATACGTTTGACTAAAATTGATCCACTAGAGGTAAACAACTTGGATTTATCGCCGAACTCTCGACTGCTTATCTGCTGCACTTTGTGATGAGACGTTACAAACCCATCACGTTACAACTTCCCAAGTTGATCCTTGTTTACTCGATATTTATCTTTATTTTAAAGATTTTTGGATGAATTTTGAAGATATCTTTATTCAAACGTATTTGGCACCATAACATTCCTGTTTTCTCCGAGTATCCTTCTGGGCGCAGGAACAGAACCGCTTGCCTAAAACAAAAATGGTCAAGAGCCAGAATAAGGTTATTTTTCTTTTCTTTTTTTTAACCACCACGTTTCAGGCGTAGGCAAACTTTGGGCGCTTCTAGACGCAAATGGGTGCGTCCAAAAAGAAAGTCGTCGAAGTAAAATGTTCATAAAATTGGATGCAGAATCCGATTCTCCAGTAAAAATTGGGGGGTTCTATTTGAAAAAACAAAGTTGGTGCGCGCATGCGCGATGCGCAAAAATGCAATGGTAAATTCATTGCAAAAAACTAAGGGGAGGTTACTTCAACAAGTTTTTTGATTTCTCCACAATCAACGGAAATAGAAAGGGAGGTTCGTTCATCATGAGCCACCCTGTATACTACGATGTTACGTCATTAACGTTCGCTCTTTTCACACCCGCCCCAGCTGATCAGGGTAGAGCCAGTACTTCTTAACAAGGAGGTGATGGTATGGAGTAGTTACTCTCACCAAGGGGAGACAGTGGTACTAAGCCTCCTCCACGGTAACCAGTGACTTGATATCAATCACCAATAATACTGCATCCGTCTTTGGCGACTCATGTTTCGAAATTCGGTTAAATATTCTAAATACTTCCCGTAAGAAGAAAATCTCTCGTATACCGTAAGTCCACCATTCCCATATGACCTCCCTTCTTAAGACCCCGTGTCAACGTTATCTTTTTCACCCGCATTCCAAAGACGATCCACTTGTCAGCTTCGAGTCCGTTTTTAAAAAATTAAATGTAATATCACGTAGAAATATTCTACATTCTAAAGAACCACAAGGAGGGTCATAACTGTAAACTATACACAAGATTTTTATCGTTTAAACAAGACGTAATCATGAGGATGTCGTCCAGACCTGAAGGGCGCATTTAAATCGATATTTTTACACCAGCGCTCGCTCATTTTTCGAATGGGAATACCGGAAACTTCTCTAGTTATCGTGTAGGGTGGGCGTAGAGGGAAGATATTTTATTATTTCTGTTATTTTAGAAGTCTTAATGACTAGATATTCTTACCTTAGAGTAACAGAGGTCGGAAGATAGATTGAAGAGCACTTCTTACAGACTAGTTTTGGCAACTAAAACAGGTTCTTTTCTTAAAAATAAGAAACTTGAACACAAGCTATTGTTATGTGCTTATATATCCGCAAGTGAACCTGAACATTCTAAAGGTTGCCCGTACATCACGCGCCCTTATCGACCTAGTAAATCTTCTTGTGTTTGCTCCGTCGTTTTGTTCTTTCGCGTCGTCAGTTACCATCGCAGTTTTGGCGCATGCGTGTCCAAGGCTCTTCGGAAATTATTGGTGGTGGCCACCATCTTTTTCAAGCTTCTTCCTTTTTTCAATGTTCGAAACTCAGCAATTAGGACAGTCCTTTCCAATATGTTATACCAGACTATTTGGTATCAGACGCCGTTAATTACCACACACACAATGATTCCACGCAGCATCACATTATTTTCGTTTATTGCCCTCTTTTGAAGAACACTGATCCACGACTGTCTGGCTTCAGTACCATTTTGACTTGATTTCTGTAATCTTTGCTCCACGATCCATAATACGATATTATCCATTTATTGTTTTAATTTATTCTTTCATAGGACCGATCTTCGTCGATGACATGCCGTTTGGTAAGTTGATCACGTTATATCTTCGTTTATATTTGAAAGTTAATATGAATACTGTCATAATAATTTACATTTTCTGATCTTATGCCATTTCTCTTCATTACACAGTACAACAACTTTCATTTAGATACCACCGAACACAATAAATGAGTGGCATACATTAGGGTTCTTAAGAAACTAAACTTCTCTCAACAAATTAAGTGTTTCTATCGAGAAATTGAATTTAGGTCAGCTCCCTGAACGCTACATTTACCCCAACATGTGAAACTATAGGGACTTTTGAGATTGAAAATGCTCCTAGCATCACAGGCTTTAGAGGTGCTATTCTATTGGAATTTCATGCACGCAGTATGGAGGGCTGGGTGATTGTTTAAATGGGGATGATAGACAAGAATTGTCTACAGTTAAATAAGGTTTCACTGTCTGTCAAAATCCAACAGATGTGTTGATCGGAATTGTTCTCTAGATGATGACAGGAACGTATGTGTGCGTGTACATGTATGAAATAAAGCGGGGATGATACTGATGCGCTTTTCAACGTCTAGATAACGATATGGGAGGGAGGAGAGGAGTGTGACATAAAACACGGCCGATGCAGTTGTCTACTGTTTGTAAGATTTCACTATCTGTCAAATTCCAACACTTATCTTTATTATAATATGTCCCAAGTAGACAACTTAGTCTATAGCCCATTAACGCTGTTTGTGATCTAGCATAAAGAGGGGTTGATAGTGATTTGCTATTCTACTAGTTGACGACATGCAGCGTGGGTTGACATGAACAGGGCTGATAAAAATTTACTACTGTCTGTTACAGTATTAACAATATTATATTGAAAATAGGGATAAATATTCAAAACTAAGATACATCACTGAGTTTTGTCCTTTCTGACTGATGGTTCCACTCAACTGTTTCACAAATAGGCAAGATCAAGTGGTTTGGTACGCTTTAGTCTTCTGGTGATGTCACTTGCGTCAAGGAGATGGACAGCTTCCTCGTGGACGTGATACCTTAGCCGTTGGAGATGACTCACAGCTTGTCACTTTATAACCTCGCTAACTGTTTCCACCTGAAGTTCATGATGGAGACGTTCATTTCGAAAGTACCATGGTGCATTTACAACAGGACATTCGTATTAATTAGAATTGGTAACAGAAAGAAAACTTGGGTTTTACAGTTAACTAGAGAGGAGACTAATTGACGGCGTGTGCCCGTGTGACATAAAGAGGGCAGACAGAACTTTTCGAATATTTGTAAGATTTCACTATCTGTCAAAACTCAACACATGTTGTTCAGAATAAGTCCAAGGAAGGTAGCTCATTGTTCCACCGTAATTCTGAGATCATAAACAATATCTTTGGATTTGTATATAGAAATAAACAAGTGAGGAGCTTACTTTCAAAAAAGGCACATATCCAAATCTGGGAGAAAACGTTTTTTCTCAATTTTCTATCTCTGAATATGAGTTGAATCAGATCCCCCTATCATTTCCGAACAAAACAGAACACATCCACGTCAATTCCGGGGCTAAAGTTATGTGTTTGCATCAAAAGGTAACAAAGCCGTCCCCTACATTTTTTTCAGTGCCTTGCAATCGAAATGGCACATATCCTCCGAATTTCGTCAGGCGATAAGTCGTGGGTTTTCAAAAATGCACATATCCAAAAAGAAGCATTGCGCCTTCGTCTTGACGTTGAATATTTACACGAGACTCGATAGATGGCAGGCATGTCAAATGGAAATATGGAGTCAGGTAAAGTTTTCAATAAAATCTACAGAATGAAGAATGAATTCTTTCTTTTTCAAAAAGGTCCATGAGTTTTGATCAAAAGGGCACATTTATAAAGTGAAAATGGATATACAGCCTCGTGTTTTGGAGAAAATTGATTCAAATTCTGAGCCATCTTTATCTGTGCCTTCTCACACATTACTCCGATGAGAAACTGCAGAAAAACATCACCACTAATCTGCAAATCGTTTTTTTCACTTCCTGAACATTTTGTCGGAATGGATATGTGCCTGTTTGAAAGTAAGCTCCTCAAGTGAGAACATCGATGAGCTGATATTGATTAGCTATTCTAAGGGAGTTTCATAGGCCACGATGAGTGAATACTAGGCGACTTTCGGAGTGGTTACTTATAAATTGGGACAGACAAACTAGAATAGTCTGCTGTTATGAAAGATTTCGCTCTGTCAAAATCCAGCACTTGTTGCATTGTTTTACGACACAACAAGCCACGTTTTCTTAACCGTTGAGATTCTGCGATCGTAAACAAGTCTTGGGGATTCGCAAATAGAATGAAACAAGTTAGAAGATTGATGTTCTGATACTGATTTTGCTATTCTGCGGGAGTTTCATAGCCCACGATAGGGAGGACTTGAGGGGAGACTGATAAACCGGGGCCGCCTCATTCCCCTCGGATGACCCGCCGGTAATTCATAAAGCCGGGTTGAATGGTGGAGAGGAAGGAGAAGGGCAGGAGTGACAAGGAGCGCCCGGGTCGGATCCGGACCGTCGGAACTGTGACGATCGGAGGGAGATGGAACGAGGAGGGGTGTGTGCGAAGGGGGGGTCCGCCCGTTTCTCGTTTTCTCACGGGATCACACGGAGGGTCCACCTTCCCCTCCCCCCCACTTCCTACCTCAGTTATCGGGCTTATCAATCTGAAGCCGAACCGACGTCCCCTCTCCTGCCGACTTTACTTCAGGGGGGGGGGGGGACCTCATCCGTCCGTCAGGGCGCATCATGACCGTCCGACCGTGTTCCGACGGCCACCCTTCCCCCTTCATCCTGCCAGCTGTTCCGACGTTCTAAAGGTGTGACGTTCCAACTGGAACTGTTCCTCGGAACATGATTTGAGTGTGAAACGATTCAATAGGTTTGTCCCACAACAGATAATAGTTTATTTACATCATTTCCTTTAATGTTACATTCATCAATTGAATCGTTCATTTCAGGAACCCAATAAAAGCCAGGAAATGCGAAATCGACTCAACTTCATTTTTGAATATTTTAGAGGTAGGCGCATCGTTTAAAACAGCAACCCCGCTAACGAGCCCTTCTTGCCGGTTTTTCTAGGTCTTCCAAATGGTTTGCTAAAGACACACACAAAGCCACAGCACATAAGGGCCTGATGTTCCTATCATTCAACGACTTTTCTTCAAAGAAAAATACTCAAGTCAATAAATATCACTTCAGGTGTTTTTCATTCAAATTTCTTACTTTTGATTAAGAGTTTTTTGTTTGACGTCTGTTCATTTGTTTTTGTTCCGAGTTAAGAGTTTTGTTCTCAGTTCATAGTTGAAAGATGGTTTGTACTTAAAACTGTTCAAACAGTATCAATGAACTACGTTTAAATGTTCAGGAACTGCTTGCTTTTCGTTACTTACCCCTTTAAATGAATTCATTATTCAATTACGAGTCAACAAATTAAAAACCAATGTGTTTCGGAATGTGTATTGAAGAAACACCGCATGTGCAAATGAAAGAACGAGCCCTCCTCCCATTCCAATAAAACATAGAACTAGAATAGCTCTGATGTATGGTAGAGCACATTGTCTAGTATTTATACTAATTTTTGAGGACATAAAACCTCATACGAGTATTTAAGGTCGTTGGTAAGTTCCTCTTGATTATCTCCAAATGCGAAAAACTGGGCTTACAGGATTTCTGAATTAGGAAGGAAGGGATTTAGGAATTAAAAATTGCCGATTTGGATTCTACCCAAAATTTCATGAGAATTTTATCCCTCAACCAGTTTTTTTTTGTGCGAGAACGCAAAGTTGCGCAACCCCAAAATTGTGGATGATGGTGAAATCTAGAGTGTGGCGCTTGAATTTTCATGGTTTTTTAACGCTGATTCACGTGATGCTTATTTATTTCTTAATCTATCTACACAGCTGAAATATAAAAAAAAGCTATTTTGGGCATTTTGGGTGCTACTACAGAGCGTGGAGGCGTAAGGATCAGCGTTCAGATAATGCACCACTCAGAATGTCTAATAAACGTAGATCAGTGATTTACGTACAAGAATTTATGGATCCAATGTGTAGTAGTTTGCAGTTGTAGTTTGTCTGAATTTGACTCACGTTCCACGGAACGGTTCCTGCTATAACGTCACACCTGTTACATTAGAGGGTCTTCCCTTTTCACCGCGTAACGGGCGGAAGGTCGAGAGCTCTTCCCCGCCCTACGAACTCGTTCGCGGCGCCCGCTTTCACTTTTCCCAAAGGTCGTTCGAAAGATGCGTCCAAAATTCCGTTATTTTGGTTTATTATTGTTTTTATTTTGATAGCAGTAACCTGGTGACGTAGTGATGTGGTAATGTGGATACTGGAGTGAACTCCTAAAAGGCTTTGTAGCCGATACACGGGTTAAAGCATTCTGATAACCATAAAAAACGCTGCAAATTCTTTCTCTGGGGTTTATTATTCAATTGGCTTGCGTTCATGATTCGAATTTCTACTAAGCTTTGGAGTGTCCGTGTTTCACAAGTGATATAGCGATTATTGAATTTCAGGAGGCACACAAATATGATCAACTGATCAATCCAGATAGGTATTTTGGTTGAGAACAGATTTACGTGTTCTATGCATATCTCCTGAAATTCAATAATCGTTCTATCACTTGTGAAACACGCACAATCCAAAGCTTAGTAGAAATTCGAATCATGAACGCAAGCCAATTGAATCATAAACCCCAGTGAAAGAATTTGCAGCGTTTTTTAAATGGTGAGCGAACGGATAATTACAGTACAGTACCTACTCGCAATCCTGTTCTATGTCCCAAAAACAATTTCATAATTAAAATTATTTGAAATGACTTGGGATGAGCATTTTTCTTTCAAATTCTTGCGAGTACCCACTAACGGAGTATGTAACTATGAATAGAGACGTGAAGGATTCTCAAAACAAGTGACTCAAGGCACTGTAAGAGACATGATTGGGCGAGGATGGCAAGCTGCCTCCCAACATCTCTACATTCTTATATTATCGTTTGAAATAGGGAACATACTATTTCTGTGCTCTTAGAACACAGAACTACATGTTCTTCAACTTTCAGTTTTATGAGGGAGTTTTCATTTTTTAGCTGGATTCATTCATATTTGACGTTACCTTGATTGTAGAGGGGGCCACACTGGTTTATGATCTGCATCATGAAATTTTCGGTGAGTGGACATTACAAAAAGTGTAAAATTTTGCGTTGGCATATAGTCATCTTTCCACTATTTAAAACGATTGCATTGACGGTTGATTTGAAACTTTGTTTATCTCTTGTACATAGACTCTTGTAAGTATTTCTTATTCTTACAACTCAGTCAAGAGCTCATCTTAAGAGCTCAGCTAAAAAGTGTGCCATCTTTGATAGTTAGTTACTAGGACGGTTACTATTTTAGCAAAACTGGGGAGTATGGCATGAACTTCAGTACCTACTTAGATCGAGTGAAACTTTGACATTACACAGCTGCAATGACTTACCACGTGATTGTTCGAAAACCAAAAAAAGTGAACAGTTTAATTTATTTAGGAGAGACGTTTGATTCTCAAAAAAACGCTGCAAATTCTTTCACTGGGGTTTATTATTCAATTGGCTTGCGTTCACGTTTTGAATTTCTACTAAGCTTTGGAGTGTGCGTGTTTCACAGATGACAGAGCGATTATTGAATTTCAGAAGATATGCATAGAGCGCTTAAATCGGTTCTCAACCAAAATACCTATTTGGATTAGATCAGTTGATCATATTTGTGTGCCTCCTGAAATTCAATAATCGCTATCACCTGTGAAACACGCTTACTCCAAAGCTTAGTAGAAATTCAAATCATGAATCATTGAATAATAAACCCCAGTGAAAGAATTTGCACGGTTTCTTTCAAGAGCGATTACAATGGAAAAATATTCTATTTGAATATTTTAATTTCGTAAGACGGAACATGCATATCAGAATGCTTAAACCCGTGTATCGGCTATAAACCCATTTAGGAGTTCACTCCAGTATCCACATTACTACATCACTAGGTTACTGCGGTCAAAACAAAAACAACAGCGATCGTTTTTTTTTTTTTTTTTTTTTCATTTTGATCGCAGTAACCTAGTGATGTAGTGAATGTGGATGCAAATGTTGGCACCATAAATCGGACCATACATCGTTACCTGGGGAGGGGCTCATTCGGTTCCTCATGGAAAGTTCTTCAAAAAAGTCCAAATTTAGGACGCCTTGACTTTTTTGAGGTTTTTAGGGATTTCACAAAACTTTGACAACCCTTAAAGGGCACTTTAAATTAAGTGAGAGAGCTGGCTCAAGAATTGGGGCGTTGTCGGACCGACATGGATTTTTCCTGAAAATTTCAGCTTTTTTGCTTCAGCCGCTTGGGAGAAATCGTGCGTACGGTGGACGTACGGAAAAATTTTTATTGCAGATTTGGATGCTACACCCTTTGAAACGTAAACCGTAAAATTTTCAGGGGTACGTTAAAAACGTATGGAGTTTTTTTTTTTCTTTTTTTTCAAGATCTATTACAACGGTTTATAATTGAATACTTACCTAATAAACCAAAAAAGTGAATAGTTTAACTTATTTTTGAGTGACGTTTGATTCCCAAATATAAAGGACCCACATTTAAAGTTTGTGTCAAAAGTTGAGAAAATGTTTCAATATCCTGTACAGAATCAAATCCCTATGAGAAGAACTAAAAATCAATATTTATCAGGAGATGATTTTGCAATAAGCAATTGTAATATAGGGAATCACTTTCAAGTACCCGATTGAAATAGTGTTTAAGATTCAAAAAATGACATCAAGGGCATTGCTCAATAATCCCAGGCGCCATCCCATATTATTTCATGATGTGAATTTTTCACCTATCCATCAATTGTACACATTTAATATTGTTCTCAAACTAATTCTAACTATTTTGCTGATGTGATACAGTGGCAATCAAAATCTTATAGACTGAAATCACCGAGAGTTAAATTTGAAAATTGTTGGAATTTTTCGAGAGTTTAATTTCAGCCTACGCTAAATGCAAGAGCAACCGGGGGTCTAGGGGGTTTTTTAGTTTTTTTGTTGAATGTTTCGAACTAGATTAATTATTACTTATCACTACACTGGAACCTATTATTTATTAAATAAACATGTTTTCCCTTCTTTCTTCTTCTTAGAGATTTGGGTTCGGGTTATAGTATCCAAGAACAATGCGGTAGTTATGACTTCGGTGTCCGCAGGGGTAGCAGATCGTACAAGTCCGTCATACACCTCTGCCCTCAATCAAGTTCGATATGGAATTATATCTCAGGCAGAATGCAGAAAGAAACATGTGCGAACGAGGGATCTAACGATCGGAAGCTCCCTTCAATAATTCATTCCGGAGCGAACATTTCATCTTCATTGTACCGAGAAATGTTTTTACTCTCGCGAGTGATATCTTGCGAAGGTGTTTTTTGTAGCTCGTAGTTCCCGCTAATGACCTGGCAATCATAAGATGCGTTAATAACCTCTTCTCTCCCTCCGATCGTGCTCGACTGAGACGAGTACAAACTCAAAACACGGGACACGTAGCTGGGGGAGCGTCACGCGGAGCTTTTTTGTCCCTATCGCACCTTATCTGTAACCCTCCGGTTTACTTTAGTCATTACACTAAACTCTTTCCGTCACAAACAGAAAAAAAGGAGGACATTAGAAAAGAAAAACAGTGAAACGTCTTCGACAGCTTTGATGGGTCACCGTGTACAGATGATTTTCAGATTGAGCACAAGGAAAGTTCTGTTAAGGGGGCAGGCGTTCTGCTTTTTCATCTGAATCCTCAACAATGTCGTGATTGCTACTGATTGCCTCTCGATTCAGTTGTCAAACATTATTCTAAATACAATATACAATTCTTTTATAAAACCTTACACTTCAAAACGATCAAATTCTGACAAATTGACACTATGTTTCCCAAGAAAAGGTTTTTTTTTTCGTTGGACAGGAAGTTCACTGACTTGAGTTTATTATTATTTTTTTAATAAACTTTATTGTACATGGTACATTACAGTTCAGCGAATTAATATTTAAATATACATATGACGTGGAGCATGTGAAGTGGACTCCACCCAATGGTTGGCCACAAAGTATTTAATTATTTAAAATATGTGAAAATTAAATAATCACACTATATAAAGACGAAAATATCTGAGGAGGTAGGTATATCCGCTTTTCAGGGTGTGGAATACTCTCCTCCCCCCCACCCCCCCCTCTCGACCCCGCCGGTGAAGGGGAGAGAGCGGAGCGTCTCCCAGGGCAACCGACGTGCTCCCCTCCTCGGGGACATGGGATATACGATTTTTTGACTTCGCGTATTGTTTTTATACTCCCTCAGACTGGTTCTCTGGGAAAATGGTCATGTATATGTGCATGTGATTGATGTTTGTATTGTTGTTTTCGTGTATTAACCATTGTGTCTCACAAACAGGCAGTTGTTTGTTTGCTGCCAAACAAATTTTTGATGCAGCAAAATGTGCTTTTGGCTCCTGACTGAAGGGTTACTAGCCGTGCCTGATTTCACCTTTTTGCCGTGCACTACGTAAATCAGGAATTAGTTAAATAAAGGTATATACTATTGCTGTACTGCTAGGTGATAAGCATTAACCCTAGTGCTTACCCACCACAACGGGACCTGATGATGAATTCTTTACACCATTATTTCTATCTACACTTTAGAATACTTTTTTTCTTTCTGCAAATCTACTCTTAAATCCGTTTCTTCGTGTAAACGGACAATGTTTTCATGTAATCAGCTTTGTTATACCAACCATCCACTCCGACACTTGTTCTTCTTCCGAGTAACCCAAGTCTTCACCACCACGACAAAACAATTTGCACATCCGCGCTCGGGCCCGGCGATCATTTAAAAGGATCTTAAACGAGGTTGATAGCCGCCGTAAAAGCAAGCATGAGCCTCCACCTCCCCTGGACCGCCTCATTTCTCACCGTAATGCTCTCCGAGTTTGACCCCGGTACGTAGCGTCTTCCTCTATAAAGTCAATCCCGTTGCTGTTTCAAACGGCGCGCATCTTCAAAATACAGCCTTAATCCCCCCTCTCCTCCTAATAAAACGTCCAGAGCACCGGTAGAACCCTTAATTGCGCCTCCTTTTGTGCTTCTGCTCCGTTCTAAATCATGCCCGTAATTGCACTTTATATTAGAAAACCGTCGTGCCTTGTATTTTGTGCTATTAAGACGTTGCAACTGAAATTGATGGCCGTCTTCTGACTGTTTAATGTTAAAATAAATAAATGCCGATGGGTGCTCTCGCATAAATAGAGCCTTTGCGTCTTGTTTCCTGAGAGGAGCTTTACTCCTCTGCCATCAGAGCCGGCATGCTGCGTCCTCCGTCGTCTTCTATTTGTCCCTTTTGAGTTACAGAGGGTATTAGTCCTTCTCGGTATTTCTTCCTTGCCTTCCCCCACGGACGGCTCATCCTTATTAAATCGCTATAATCCGACCGGCGATCCGGTGAATATTGAATAGGAATGTTTGTAACTGTTCGGTCGTAAAGGAGTCACAAACTGCAAAAGGGAATTGTTTGAAGAGTCAGTTCCAATGGCACCCGTCTACATTGTATGGAAACATTCTTGGAGAATCAAAGAACAACAGCAACTTAATAGCTAACTTTTTGTCCAGCCTCTGATCTACCATTAAGGAAGAATATCACTCTTCTTTATAAAATTCCTACCTCATCCAGGACATTGTTTGCCTCAACATTTATTGCCAATGAGTGAATCACTGGTTTTGCATATTCGTTAAGATTTGCCTAAACTGCCGCAAATTTGTTTGAGGCTTGAACGCTGCAGCCTATATTGGAATACCATGTTATTAGGCAAACCTGTACATGCAACAGTAACAGCACAATTACGATTGGCTCACAGCAAAAACTGAAAACACCACAAAGATGCTTACGTTTATATGTTTGATTGCTCATTGCCAGCTGTGAACTGGCAATTCACAAACCTTCACTTCACTTCTCCACAATTGTGGAAACACAATCTATTTTCCATTGGGATTGTATCGGCTGATTCGATCCTGGTAGGTAAGACACTAGAACGTTTTTACTATGTTCTAGCAAGGGTTCACGTACTTTCTTCTTGATATGGACTCGTCGTGGATGTTCAAGGTCAACAACTAGTTCATATATTCGTAAAATCTCCAAACTATAGTCCTTCGAACGAACTCCTAGCTTTCCGTATTTAAAATTGTCAAGAATAAGGTGCTCATTCTTTCTGTTTGTTTCACTAAAAACGGTGCTGCGTTGCCAAATTCCCACCCCGCGAGACTTTTCGCATCTGATGGATTAAAAAGCGGAAACTTGGATAATCCTTCATTAGGATGGATTTGAGCTTCCGACAATCACCTAGTCCATTCATGAAATTTTTACAATTTTCCAATGTGCTTTTGGTTTATTATTCAATAATAAACCATTGTAATCGATCTTGGAAAAACTTTTCAACCCCCTTGAAAATTTCATGGTTTACGTTTCAAACGGGTTTCAAATCAGCAATAAAACGCTGCAAATTCTTTCACTGGGGTTTATTATTCAATTGGCTTGCGTTCATGATTTGAATTTCTACTAAGCTTTGGAGTGTGCGTGTTTCACAGGTGATAGAGCGATTATTGAACTTCAGGAGATGTGCATAGAGCACGTAAATCGGTTCTCAACCAAAATACCTATTTGGATTGATCAGTTGATCATACATTTGTATTTGTGTGCCACCTGAAATTCAATAATCGCTCAATCACCTGTGAAACACGTACACTCCAAAGCTTAGCAGAAATTCAAATCACGAATGCAATCCAAATGAATAAAATTGAATAATAAACCCCAGTGAAAGAATTTGCAGCCTTCTTCTTATTTAAAATACTGAAACTTAACGTTTGATGAGTTTCCTATTCTCCGAAAAATCAATCAATATTGGATGTTGGTATCAATCGTTCTTATGTGCGTTAGGACTCTATCAGCGGTTAGATTTAACGTCTTTATACGAGTAGGCACTGCTGGACGACTTGAGGGAACTAGCTATTCCATTTTCGGCGATATTCATTTATTCACTTCACGTTCCAACCGAGTGTGAATGGCTCCATATTTCAGCTTCAGCCCCACCGCGGTTTCCTCCGTCGTCCGGGGGGGAATTTTCAAAATCGTTTTCCCTTAAGAGGGAGGGACGGCATGAGAAAGTCACCGCACCGGGATTACCTACCAGAACCATCTGAATTCATTAAGAATCCAACAAGGGGAGCTATTAAAGGCAATCTAACTACTTTTAAACCTCGGATCACGACATCTGAAGACTGCTTTATCTGTTTCAGCTCTTCCCGCAGCCTCATTTTCCCGCGATACCCGCCCCTTATTCAGGGACCGCGACCCGCGAGTAAAACATTAAACCGTTTTATTGCTTCATAATGAATGAAAATAAGGAACTTTACGCTTAACATTGTTCGAGTTAATTGTGGCAGGCTCCGTTGGAAGGAACGGGCAATTACCGGAGAATAAGAACGGAGGGACGTAATCCGGCATTCCAAACACTGCATTGTTGCCCGAGTCATGAGAGGAATTAGAAAATAGTTGAGGTCATCCCTTCTCGAGCGAACTTACAATTAGCTTACAATTAATGCAGCCCATTAACGCCTTCATGGCTGAGCATGTCCACTAAATGACTATTACACTAATAAGAAGTTAATAGTTTCGTATGAGATACTGATCATTCTAGTTCTTGGAGCGAGTGGAGAGGTGTCGTCTCTAATCCATTGACAGAAAGTCATCAAGATCCGGATCTAAACAGAACTGAAGCTTTCGGTTCGTTTGAAAGCCTTCTTCAGGGTCATAACGTTGAATGACGTTCTGGCTCAGTACACAATATTGGGAATATCATGAACATAATCACCGGAGAGATCAAATCAATTAATTAAAACCCTACATACTACCATGTCATCCAAACATTCGACATAGTCATTTGGATGAGAATTGCAATCATTGTGCAAGGAGTTCTTAAACGTTTTGGTCGTCCTCCTGGCCATAATGTTAATCCTCCCAGAAAATTTACTGAATTTAAACATGCTTCATGTGAATGTCCCTCATTTGACCAGAATCCCACCTGATGTGATCACACCTTCCTACAATGCTAAAATTAATATTTCTGTATAACAATACTGATTAAGATCTTACAGATCTAAATCTCTGACGAGGGCAAAGGGTGAAACTCTAAGATAAATCGTATAAATAAAGATGAAAGTATCAGAGTAGGTATATCAGTTTTTCATCCGGGGGGTGTTTGGACAATGGAGGGTGGAATTCACCCCCAGAACCCCCCCCCCCCTGACCCCGCCAGTGGAGGGGAGAGGGCCCAGCGGGGCGGAGCGTATCCCAGGGCAACCGACGTGCTCCCCTCCTCGGATTCTTAGAATATACGATTTTTTTACTTTGCGCGTTGTTTTTATACTCCCTCATTGTGTTATTCACGTATTTATTTTCAACCTGCACAGCAGGGCCTTTTAACTAGTACAATTATAACAGAAACAGTCATAACCTTGTCCTCCATTCA
The DNA here is from genome assembly GCA_031894815.1 of Creontiades dilutus. NCBI lineage: Eukaryota > Metazoa > Arthropoda > Insecta > Hemiptera > Miridae > Creontiades > Creontiades dilutus. The sequence goes on along the minus strand of JAVIWC010003001.1, from coordinate 420,052 downwards.
ACCAACGTATCTACTATTTTTCCAATTGTTCTCTGCACAATATGAACGTGAAACACACGCCTTCGTTCCACTCCTCATATCCGTATGTCAGAATCAGCAGAATGTAAAGTGCTCTGAGCTCTAAGAGTACCTACTTTGCTATGGCTGAAATGGACAGGAAATGGTTTTACAATAATTTAATAGTATAATTACAATAATTTAGTAGAGTAATAGTTTTAAAAAAATATCTGAGTTTCGCTTGAATTACATATTGAGGATCTGTAATCCATCCTGCAGTACTTCAGGCAGGACTTCACACCTTTTAGTAGGACAAACCGCGTTCAACGAGCAGGCAGGGATGGGCATCGATACCCGATATTTCAAAACATCGATATTTTACCGTTGAAGATTTTTTATATCGATACTGGACCCTCCGATAATATCGAGTATCGATACTTCAATTCCGATATTTCGAAATATCGGCAAATTTTTTCTCACTAGCTTGAAAAAATTGGTTTTAATATTTGTCTTGGGTTGATTTTCTTACTAGTAAAAAAACTCACCTACCAATCTTTGGACACTTGTAATGGAATCTGGAATGTAAAAGAATAGTGGAATACTAGAAGGAAAACAGGAAAAGAGAAGAAGTAGGAAGGCAGCAGTAGAAGGCTATATTACGGATATAGTACCCACTGTTACTGTTACCTCACCTCTCGCAGGTTCCAAAAATCAAAACAAAGATTATCTTCTGTTCTGTTTAAGTAGATACGAAGAGGTTTTTTGCTATTTAATTCTGAAAATATTTAAGTATAAATATTGATACTTTGCTTGACCGATACTTGGTGTACCGATACCAAACTCCCGATACAGTATAGGTACAAAATATCGATACTTGTTCAACGATACCCATCCCTACGAGCAGGACGCCGGCTGAAATGGACTGCCCATGAACAAAAATCCTTGTGGAAGGACCTCCGGCAGGACCGCCCCTGTACACCCTATCATATTGGAGTGACTTCTCACTTTCAGATGTGAGATCTCAACTACTCTCCAGTTGTTCTCAGGACAATTCGAACGTGATTCACATGAAACATTTCTCGATATTGCTGTATTTTGCTTATTAACCTTAAGAATTTCTTTTAGTTCTCATTTTCAAATATGAGAATGAGAATAATTTAAACAACAACTATCACTTTCCAGGAGATTTGTACGTTTTTCAATCGAAAATCTTTAGACCTCAACACTACCGTTTCCTTGGACTACTTAGTCTCCGTTCAGGCTGCTCAAAGCCAATGGAAAATTTGGACGTGAATCACGCGAAACGCCCCATCCAGGCTGTCGATTTTCTACAAAGTACAACGCCGTTCTCAGAACTGACACTGACCTTATAAAAGGCAGCTCGCGGTGCCGCGCCATTGACCCCGATGGCTGTGTTCCCCACCAAAAGCCGACTCACTTGCGTCGCATGCGTCAGACGATATTCCGGGTAGGTGCGGGAAGAAGGCGTGAATCAACGGAAGCGCTCAGATAGTCTCGCTCTTTCATCTGTTGCCGCTTCCCCGAACGCCGCCGTCTCACCTACAACTTCATTCACGGGGCTCCGTCATTAGGAGAGATCGGTTCTATTTTTAGACGGGAGAATCCCAAGAACAAGTGCAACCCCTGAATACAATGCTGGGGGTCTTCTGCTCTTATAAATACTGCCTAAACTTGTATTCTGCAAAAATATTAATATTGACATCCACGTTGGTAGAAGTCTAAACTATTTCGTTCAGTATAACAACTTGAATGAAACTTCAGGGGTCGATTTGAATTTGCAACAACTTTTACCGCATAGCAATTGCTTTTTTAGCCAGCCCTTTTGGTTTATTATTCAATAATAAACCATTGTGATCGCTCTGAAAAAAAAATGCTAACCCCCCTGAAAATTTCAGTGTAGAATCTAGAATCCAAATCTGCAATGAAAATTTACGCACGATTTCTCCCAAACGGATTAAGCAAAAAAGCTGAAATTTTCAGGAAAAATCCATGTTGGTCCGACGACGCCCCAATTCTTGAGCCAGCTCTCTCACTTAATTTAAAGTGCCCTTTAAGGGTTGTCAAAGTTTTGTAAAATCCCTAAAAACCTCAAAAAAAGTCAAGGCGGCCTAAATTTGGACTCTTTTTGAAGAACTTTCCACGAGGAATCGAATGAGCCCTTCCCCAGGTCCGTAGGTCAAACCATTCCCGATTTATGGCCCGATTTATGGTGCCAACATTCGCGTTATTTTGGTTTATTATTGTTTTTGTTTTGATAAAAGTAACCTAGTGACGTAGTGATGTAGTGATGTAGTAATGTGGATACTGGAGTGAACTCCTAAGAGGCTTTGTAGCCGATACACGGGTTGAAGCATTCTGATATGCATGAAACGCTTCAAATTCTTTCACTGGGGTTTATTATTCAACTGGCTTGCGTTCATGATTTGAATTTCTTCTAAGCTTTGGAGTGTGGGTGTTTCACAGGTGATAGAGCAATTATTTAATTTCAGGAGATATGCATAGAGCACGTAAATCTTTTCTCAACCAAAATACCTATTTGGATTGATCAGTTGATCATATTCGTGTGCCTCCTGAAATGCAATAATCGCTCTATCACCTGTGAAACACGCACACTCCAAAGCTTAGTCATTCAGTAGGTAATTCAAATCATGAACGCAAGCCAATTGAATAATAAGCCCCAGTGAAAGAATTAGCAGCGTTTTTAGACGGGAATCATTCATTAGAATGCCTCAAAACAATTTAAGTAGGTAATAAGTTAGCATAACCTTCATATATCGCTAGTTTTTTAAAATTCGAAACGTTTATTAGTCCATTGACAACAAAGCTTGAAAGATCACCTAAAGAAGATTGACGTTGTCCCGTCTTTCAACTGTTGAGTACATTTTCCTGCCATAGTAAATCCGAAAGAATAAATGAAGAAGAAATGCTGTAGCAGTGTACAACAATGTAATTTTGTCTACACGTAGTTGAACGGGATGATGTTGAGCTGTCCAAAAAACCTATTGCCTACTTGTCACTCCTAAATGTCTTAAAATTGTGATCAATAACAGTATTGTTGTCAAAGTTACGGGTAAATTTCAAACACTGCGTCTTACATGAAAACTGTAAATAACCTTGTGAAGTGGATCCGTGGAACGCGTGGACACAAAGCTCTATCGTTGAGATTGGAAAGTTCAAACAGGAAGGAAGACGCTTCTCATCACCGTTGTCTCAATGAATAAGAATTTGAACTGGGCCATGCTGAGGAGTATATGTTGATAATTATTTAACCTTTCATCTATACACATCAGAAAGATGGCGTAGTATTTTCACAAAACCTGCTTCCTACATTTTTCTGTAAAAACATCCTCAATGTTTTAACAGCCGGATTTGAGCTGTTGAAAGAGTTTAAGGACCACCCTGATCAGAGCCACGTTTATTACTATTAAATCAGCGTGAAATGGAGGGAGCATTTCAGCTTTCTGTCCTTGATTGTTGTTCCACGTCAATTGTGGATCGAGTGGGCTCGAATCCTTAGTTTTGGCACTGGGCGTCTCGTATAGGAAGGCGGATGCACCTCGTCTCCAGTATCACAATGAATCAGGAAGCTGAGCCGAAGCAGTGTTGGGGAATGAAGACGTAAAAGATGATATTTTAGCCGCGCTATGAATAAAAGATTGGGGGGAGCCCGTCCAACTGTTGTAAGTGGCCCATGTTGAGTCAATTAAGAGCCGAGCAGGTAAGGCACCCCGCTGGCCAGCCGCCCGCCAAGAGCCCTTTTACAACTCCGTCTTTTATATCCTGCGACATAGAAGACACTGTCATCACCTCCTAACTGATGGGCGCTCGAGGGTCGCACAGCTGCTGTACTTCGGGAGCTACAAAACCAGTGTCTCTGTTTTGCTCACATTTCCTCCCTTTCTTCTGATATGCATCCTTCATCTTCCTCATTCTTTCCACACTCTGAGGAGTAATTTAAATTCATTTTTACCCTTTTACGCCTTTACAGTTTCCTGTGAAGCTCTATAAATCCCTTTACAGCCTACACGCCGTTCTACGCTCGTCATTGCATGTGACATAAAAAAAAAAAATAATAAAATAAAAACTACTACCAATTCAAACAGAAACTCACCAGTTAAAAGCTTAGAATTTTATGAAGACTGTGAAACCTCTTCTTCGGTAATAAAACGATGCGATTAGAAACCGTATTATAATTTGTCAATTAAAACCCTAATGCTTCCTCAAGTCGTCCCTCGGCAATAGGCTTACTTCATTTCATCTGTAATTTGAATTTACTTTCAATAGGTTATGATAGAAACTACAACTACCCGAATAGTAGTACCGTCCTACAGTATGAAGAACCAAACCAATACTAAAATCTAATTTATCTGAAACGTTCGTTGCGAGAACAAAAGTTGACAAATTCTATGTTGACCTGTTGCATCTCTGTTTACTGACTGAGTATTACTGAGCTTGGTGGCTTGTGAGTCTTGTTCTGTTTCTACTGCTGTGTGTTGATCTCAGATCAGACTCTCAAATCGAAGAGATTGAGCCGTTTTTGGTTCCATCCGTTCGTCCAAATATCGTAGATATCAGTGTGATCGTCCGTGCAACAGTTCGAACAGACTGATTCTCAACAACACAATAATGTAGATAGGATGGGATCAGATATCTCATTTCCCGCGATTTTGATTGTGCTGGCCCATGTGAACCAGCCATACTCAACACTTGTGCCACCTCACATCAAACATAGCGTAAAAAGCGGGTTCAGGAAACTTGGGTCAAAAATCCTATCTGTGGTCAAGTTGTGATTGAATTTTCGACCTCACTTTCCGTCGATCCTAAAAATCAAATAGCCAAATAATCAAGAAAATCAGAAAATCGCGTAGTTTCGAATTAAAACTCAATGTTTTTGTGTCCGTTATTGATGTAAATCCCTTCAACCAATCGATTGAGCCCAATCAGATTATTTTTCGTTCATTTGTCCGCACTCCCTAGGCTTTGACAGAAAAAAATAATGTCAACATCCAACACGTTTGAACACAGTAAAATTGGCATTGTAAATTATAACTCTCATATCAACGGTATAACTGCAGTGTCATTATCTTTTCAAAACTTTTAAAATCAAGTTCATCATATTTTTTTTCATAAATTTGCTGAATAGTTAAGCGTAGGTAGGTTTTTTTATTTTACCTCATTCATTTTCAGTTGGGTGTACCTACTCCCCGTTTTAGTTCACTGAAATTTACTCTAATCAACCTAGAGGTGTGTAAACCCAGGTCACGTGAGGGAGTGACTCCCTGCAGCAAGGTCAGTGGGAGAAGTTCACCAGTTCACGAATGTGACCTGCACTCCACTCCGTGGATGAATGCGACCTGCAGTTTGCTCCGCCATTCACTTTGTGAATGAATGGGAACTCTATTATCTTCGTGTACAGTCAGGGTTCGGTAGATGACAGACGTCTACGGTACTCCTTACATTAGTACCTCTGAGTAAAACAATGATAGGTACCAAAACGAGGTCATTTTCCGGGTCCTCATGAATAAATTTTATTTGAATAGTAGAATCTGCTGTAAAGGAACGGCGACCTGCCCAGGTGGTTGGGTGGGGAGAGTGAACGGTTATCTTGAGCCAAGACCCCTCAGCAAGAGAAGTTTGAGACCTGCGAGTCTCTTGCGACCTGCAAGTCTCGAACTTCACTTGCCACGAAAAGTTCGCGGCCGTCAGAGTAGTACGAATGTTGGCCACGGGGAGCCGTCCTGTCGCAAACGTCTTGTGACGAACTGCAGGTCTTCCTTCCGCAGGTCATTTGGGACAAGTTAACTTTAAAAAGAAGTTCTTTAAGACAAGTTCACTCACTACCCACCTCCAAATCAAACTGTTTTGACGAAATGGATCTCATTTGAGACATCCAGGAGTCACTTACATGTGTGTTAGGATGCACTGATTGGCTGAGGACCCTCGTGTTCTCCTTTCCTAATGGATTTTCCTCTATTTATCTTTCTGATCAAGTATAGGAGGAACAATTGTGACACTATCTCTATTTCAATTCTTCTCTTTTAATGACAAAAGTGAAGAATGAAGATTTCAGGAGGTTCCTTGGCAATATTGGTAGTTGTTAGGGCTGCACTCTTTTTGATGCTACAGCAGGACATTTCACATAGTACGTGTTTTGCTGTTTCAGCCTCTTCGCAGCGAAGTCGACATTTTGCTTTCCTGGCTTCACTCATTTTGTCAAGTTGGTACCTTACGAGAAAAAGGGCAGTGAGGAGGAACCGCTTGGCTTGCTTCTGCTTAGCAGTATTATGCCAGTGTGTAGTCCATAAGTCTTGTCTTCCCATTTCTAGGCCTCTTGAGTGATATAATTACAGGTAACCCTTATTGATGTTCTGGTCTAATTGGATTGGACTCTGATCCATTTTTGGCTAGGAAATCAGCTGCATAGTTACTCTCTATTCCTTCATAAGAATCTTTATCCAGAGCAAAGTTAGCTTGTAGCCCTGAGCCGAAATCTTGAGGGAGCTGAGGCAACTCCAGATCAGCTTTGTAGTTATAGAGAAGACAGAAATCGCCTTCAGAGCTGCCTGGCCTGGCACTGACAGTGAATGGATTCTTCTACCTTTGAGTTGTTTCCTGGAAATCTCTAGTGTACACAATTAAAGTGCTGGGGTTGTCACTCAGCTGTCTCCCTAATTCTGGAACTGTTGAGTGGTATAACTCTTGACAGCATCCATTGACATTCTGGTATCATTCGACTGGACTCTTATGTCTTATCGGCTAGGAGATCAGCTTCGTCGTTGCCCTATATTTCCCATGACTCAGGTGAACTGAGGTAACTTCAGGTCAGCTTAGCGGTTATAGAGAAGGCAGAAATCGCCTTCAGAGCTACAAGGCATACTGACAGTGAACGGATGAAATAAAAAACGGTTTCCTAAATTTTGCCCAAGGGGAGGTATGTTGGATGTGCTAGAAAAATCGTTGTTTAAATGATGTCCCTATATTTCCCATGACTCAGGTGAAGCCTGAGTGGCATTGGTTCCTCCCTGCCCCTTTCACTTCCTTGGCAAAGCTTCCTCTCACTCGATCCTATATAAGATATGCTTTCTGTGATTATAGAGATTAGGCAGAAATCGCCTTCAGAGCTGCGTTTTTTAAAATGGGTTTCACACTTCGACAGTGAAGTGGATGCTTTCACCTTGAGTTTTTCCTGGAAATCTCTAGTTTACACAATTCAACTGCAAGGATCGTCACTCAATATGAATGTGAAGCTTGGATATCGCAAAATAAGAGCCGAAAAAGTATTCACGGTTCTACGACAATTGAATGGAGTAGCTCGTGGTAGGTACCCCGAAATGGCTGGAGTAATTGGAGACAGCATTCCTTGATCGACACTTGGTACACAAACTACACCAAGTAATTCTATTTAACCTTCTGGGAGTAGCCCTCAGAAGCGGAGAGTGTACTGAGCGTCTTAAGACAAAACGTTTGAGGCTACCTGCCACGTATTGGGTAGAACCCTTGATTTGATTGCTCATTCTGGATTTTGGGCATCAAAAGTTCATCTTTTCTCTCTTTAGGTATTTAAATGCCAATAGCTTCAATGTATACAGTAACTAATCTTGCTGCACCATTCATCGCAGCCGTGCACCACTTTTAGTTAAACTGGCTCAAATGGGGGTATGGATCTTTTCCAAAATTCACAACCATCAATGATCACCCTAAAGGGTAGTTTAAAGTAAATTTTCCAATGTAATACAGTTCTAAGTAGAACGGATACGTAATACAGAAATGATAAACCTTTGTATAATTATACATTATTATGCAAAGCATTATAATCAATGCATGGTGATGCTTCGAACGGTGACCTTGCACTGCCCCACCTTCCAGGTAGACGGTTTATATTATCATCGATACTCGGCTCAAATACTCATGAATCCCTACGTCTCCCCCTTTCGCGAATGAGCAGCAAAAAGAAGAACCTGCAAATTATTTATACGTTATTAACTATAAAATGTGACGTAATCGACTTCACGTTGGAGGTCCAACACAGCTCATTAGCGGAAGACAAGGAAAAAAAGGAGAACAACGGGGACAGGGGGGAACCTACCTCTATTCCCCAGGGAGAGGTTTTATTTATGGTTATACCATTAGGAAAGATCGTGCGTCGCGTGAGCGATTCAAAAAGGAGGATGCACCATTGAGAAGGTTCTCAACACTGTCAAGGAATCATCGATGCTGAAACTCACTGGAAATTATTAATAACCTTTATCGACTTGAATTGATCATACAATCCAATCACGAACAATACAGTACGTTAAGGTTTTATTATTATTCAGCCTTCATCAAATGCCTGTAAATATTTGAAAAAGGAAATCAGTGGCTACAAAAAGTACTTCAGTAAAGAAGTTGCAGGCCTACAATATGTCAAATGAGCAAATTTCCTATTCATTCCATTCGTACAACACTCTATTATTAAATGTATAGAAATAAGATTTACCTAATAGAAATGAATTTTCCGCATTCAATGTACAGAACAATTCTATAGTGAAACTTGACCATTTTGAGCATAGAATTGAAAATCGTAATTTTTAGTGGAAAAGCTCTTTCTGAATCTTATTTCAGTATGAAAACCATCGAAATGTACTTTTAAATAGGGTAAAACGGTAAAGTATAAAATTACCTAGGGTCGCCTTAAACATGAAAGATTGGACACTCCACTCTCTTTTCTGACCTCCTGTTGAGATCACTCGAATAAGAATGTGGCGAAGACACAAATGGAGGGCGTAACGGTTCCCAATGGGAAATATCGTGCATTTGGCAATGGGAAACGTAATCTATAGAAGAAAGAGTAGTTTGTTTGCTTCTTTGGACGTCATGATTCAACTCTAAAACTTTAAAAAAATTCTTTCAGGTACATCTTCACTGAGCCACATAGGCATTCTATTTTCAAGAACATCCCGAACCCACCTAAATTGTAAAACTGTATCTCAAGTTAACCAAATGTTGCCAATAAAATACATTATTTCCCATACTCTGCAAAAACTATTGATGACGTATTAATGTCCTCTTTATTACCAACAACCACAAAAAAGTCCGCTATGATATATCTCTAACTATTACAGCATCAATAACAACTTCTGTTTAAATTATTAAGCTTGAATACAAGTGGGATAATAGTGGCAAAATTTGGATCGTGATAATAATTCTTATCTTCATTAATGGTTTGATAAGGTTGATTATGTACCTATAAGTTCCACTTTAGATTATTCAGATCAGACTTTTCGTTTATGAGTAATGACGGGTATAAAACTTGTCTAAGTAAGGAAGTTTTCACGGTTTGAACAAACTTTCTTATGTCCAACAACAAGTAACTGTGTCAGGTATTGGCCGTATCGATCAAATTGTGAATGAATGAAAACATTTGTTTACAGTCCTAACAAAAATATGCCTTGAAAAATTGAAAAAAAAAGTAATAATCATGGTCATGTCGACCGTATGATGGGTTCACAACTTTCACCCATGAAAAACAATTCACAAGAGTTAACGTCCTCAGTGACACTACTAACATACTTGTGTGGAAAATACAGCTAACAATTAGATAGTTAACATCGAAACAAAAGAGAATCGGAAAAAAACTGGCAAATGAAAGATTAACGTTAAAAACTGCAAACCAAAGAAGAAATCTTGTATAAACTGTAATATGTCTAACGATAACAATCATAAATACACCACATTTGTTCAATATTATAATATAATAACTAATTTTTAGAATCTATAAATGTAAACCACATTTAATCGTAGTTTTGAACCTTAAATTCCATGCCACTATACAATATTTCAAGAAAATTACATTAACAACTGTCATTGACTCCAGATACTCTTTCCAACAAAACGGGGACCTACCCAAATGCCTCCTTCTCAATTCAAATAAAATCCTACGCCTTCATGTAAAATGAAACGTATTTTCTACTTGACCACTACTACATATTTCATACTTTTAGTTTCCAGCGTCTTAATGTCAAAATTTCAGAGCCTAAAGGTGGCATCTTATTTTAAAAAGCCATTTCCGATATTGAAAATACTTCACTTGAACCAAAGGAACCATATTCAGAGCTCAGTGCTACATACTGAAGGTGGTTCATGGAACTGAAGGCAAGGCAAGGCTTGTTCAAACTCGGTTCACAAAGCTATAGAAATTATATCCTTACTTTATTTGATCAATCGAATCCTCGTTCTTTCCAAACGAGATGGCAAACTTTTTCCTAAATGTCCCAATTTTTGATAAATTAGGTATTCACCGTTTGAAGTTGCTGTTCAATTTTCATATTGGAGTATGCATTTCTAGTAGTTTTGGTAGGAGGTTAGTCCAAATTAACACCAAGAAATAGTTAACGGTTTGCTAATGGCAGTTGGAAGCTTCATTCTAACTCTCCATTACAGACTATTGTCTTTACTGCCTAGAGCTGGACAATTATATTGAACAACATACATAAGCAGACATTTTCTTTCCATTTATTGAAATACTGAAGAAGAAACCATGTGTAGTGCCGATTTCGATCACACGATGGTATCTGGGTTGTATGTTGATCGAAGAAAATGTTCCAAGCGCAATGAGCGAGGATGTAACAATTACGGAAACATGTCACATTCGAATTACGGGCCGAAGTTGCTCTCTGCACGATATTGGGGCTGGTTCATGCACATTCTGTTTAAATTGCTGTCTCATGTAAATCAATACCTAATTTCATTGTTTTCTCAAGAATGAAGAACAACTTTAGGGTTGACATAAGATGGCGACATTAAGACTTGCTTGTGCGCACAGCGGGAATCGTTTTTGATGGAAATTCGAAAGCAAAGGGTGGTAACAATTTAGTCAACATCCACAATGTATACTCTTTGTGTGATCGATCTGTGTGAGATTTTTACATCAATTGTCGACACAAATAGAAGGGGAAAGGGATGTTTCTGTTAATCAAGTAGAAGGTTCGCAGTTCGTAACTGCAAATTCAACAAGGGATCTCGGATATCTTCGAAGATTGCGTCCTCTATTCGCCAACACTGGGTAGCTGAGGTGGCCGATTCATAGAATGCGGCCGCGGGGTTAGCTCATTGCTTAGTCTTCACCCTGCGGCCGCAAACAGCCCTCAACTTCAATCCATTACGATACGATTAATTCCGAATGAGCCCCTCAGAACACTAAACGTCGTCTGTTGTAGGGACGCAATAAAGGAATAGGAGAAAACGAGTTCGATGAAAACTGGTTTCCTTTCAGGATCATCCTATTGACCAAACACCAGTTCTATTGACCGCGGAATTTGAAAGACAGCCAGACAGACTCAAAAGGGCTCTGTGCAATTGATGATTACTCCCTTCCGTAAATGGGTTGCGCAACAGGCCAATTTGTAGGCAGTGGCCGAAGCACGGACAGAAAGTGGCGTCTTCACTTCCACAATTCAATTCACCGTCAATTAATCACGCGTTTTCATTCTTTCTTATTGGAAAGCGGGCAAGCGCCGTCGCTGCTCTGAATAAACAGTTTAGGAGGGTCGAGGAAGGGTCACGAAACGGGGCTGACAATGGAGCACCCACTATACAACACCTCCCTAAAACAACACTCAGCCCCGAGTGTTGGACAAATGGAATGCGATTCAGACGTTCTTTGTCGCCTTTTATAGCCCGCTGTGGCTCCCTCCACACGAGCCGTCAACTTTCAATATTCCTTCACTCCAAGGAGATGACAGGTCCGTTGTGAAACACATAATACACACAATGTACGGTCTTCGTGTAGTGTTAAGCCACTGCGTTAGTTACGACTTATCATTCCTAAACGGAACTTCAATCTGATCTTTGTTTCCACAAACTTGTAAGTTTTATGGGAAAACACTCTTGTTTTGTACAAGGAAACTCCCAAGTACCACTCAAGTACAAAAAATTTATTGCATTGCAATTCTCGGCTTCATCATTTTTAAAAATGTGAATTTGCTTTTTGACCAAGAAGAAAAAAACCCCCTTCCCAAAACTGGTCAGTTTACGTTTATATTCTCCGTTTTCCCAAACCGACTGGACAAGAAACTATCAAAATTACTTGTAATCATGACATGAATTTCAATCCCCTTGATATCTTAAAAACATTCCGAATAAAGGAGTCTTTTTAATTTACTTTCATCTAGACAGAGATCTGTTTAATTATGTTAATAAAACTGCCCGATATATCGCGAGACCAAAAGGTCGCTCTCCAAAACAGCAAAAAGAAGAAATCGACAACATACGAGTGAAATGCATAATGCAAACGGCAAGCTGAATAGATACATTAATTACGTTATATCGAGTTATACCAATCTAAAATCACTACAAAAAAACTGTAAAACCCACCCAAAATAACGTTTGAAGAATACGGCAATACAAATTCACAAAAACAAATTATAGAACGAAATTCGTAAGTCTTTTCAACAGACCAACAAGAAAAAAAATCTGCAAATTCTTTCACTGGGGTTTATTATTCAATGATTCATGATTTGAATTTATACTAAGCTTTGGATTGTGCGTGTTTCACAGGTGATAGAGCGATTATTGAATTTCAGGAGGCACACAAATATGATCAACTGATCAAACCAAATAGGTACTTTGGTAGAGAACAGATTTACGTGCTCTATGCATATCTCTATGCGTTCTTTCCAGTGAAAGAATTTGCAGCTTTTTTTTCAAGAGCGATTTCAATGGAAAAATATTCTATTTGAAAATTTTGAATTTCGTAAGACGGAGCATGCGTGTCAGAATGCTTCAACCAGTGTATCGCCTATGAACCTCTTTAGTAGTTACTCCAGTATCCACATTCTCTGCATCACTAAGTTACTGCGATCAAAAAAAAAAAAAAAAAAAAAAAAACTCTTGTGTTTGTTTTGATCGCAGTAACCTAGTGATGTAGTGAATGTGGATGCAAATGTGACTTTTTTGAGGTTTTAAGGGATTTTATAAAACTTTGACAACCCTTAAAGGGCACTTTAAATTAAGTGAGAGTGCTGGCTAAAGAATTGGGGCGTTGCCGGACCAATATTAATTTTTCCTGAAAATTTCAGATTTTTTGCTACAGCCATTTGGGAGAAATTGTGCGTACGGCGGACGACGGACGGAAAAATTTGTATTGCAGATTTGGATTCTACAACCTTTGAAACGTAAACCATGAAATTTTTTTGGGGGGGGGGGGGGTTAGAATTTTTTTCACGAGCGATTACACTGGTTTATTATTGAATAATAAACCAAAATTGTTGAACTTGAAATTGAATTATACGTGCTACAAATGAAATGTCGATATATGAAATGGGGAAATTAAGCTCTTTCTTGCTTATAGGCTTTTCGTCTACTGGAAGCGGAAAGCTGCAAGCTCAGTTCGTCCGAAACTCATGAACGATCCAAACCTGTGATTTGGGCATTGTCCGTATCGTTTGGCAATTTTCGTAAGAACAATGGCGAACCTCATTCTGCTGGGATGTTTCGGACGAATAGGCGCGAAACAGAGATTCAGAACAACACGAGCGATCCGGGAGATGTTGAAAATTCATAAACGTCCGCATGTACAGAAGTGGTTGGTTCCCTTCCACAGTAGAACTAGTTACGTTCATAATTTCTATATTGATCAGAGAGCTGATATTGTTCTAGCCGAGACACATACCTCCGGAGGGTGAGTCCGGAATGTTCCAGCGCGTGAGTCAGAAATCACAATCCACATAAAACCCCCGACGGAGGTATTGTGTCGGTAGGGAGCGACTGATTGACTGTAGATAATTCGGAATTGGATCGGATCAAAAGTCATTAGTCTTGGCCAGTCTTTCGATATCAGAACCCTGCGGACACCCCCTCTCGAAGGCTTCTTAGCTTATTGCTAAACTGAACGCCTTTTTTCGGCCCGTATTTCGAAAGATCCTTTCCAATAGATTGACCACGTCGTTATGTTTTGTTTGCATCATATCTACTGCTCCCAAACCGGAGGGTCCCGCACGTAATGATTTCCTCCCTGGTGGACGTTTTTGATCTAGCTGATGATAATCACATATTATGTAAATGAAGGGCAGCGACTGATCATTGGTCTCTTTTTGAAGTCGAGCCTTGACAGTGGTTCAGCCGAAGGTTAAAACACTTAGTCACAACAATTTTTCCACATTGTTAATTCAAGGGTAAGTAGGTACCTACTTAACATTCACAATGAACTTTCAATGGACGACTTTGTCTCATTTGATCGTGATAAATTGTATTTCCAATACACTCGCTGACTTAAAAATCACTTTTCAAAACTAACCAGCCTTTGATGTTCTCAGCGATATTTGGGCCTCTTAATTGCTATAGAGGTTTTCACTTAAAGTTTCACCATTTTACGGATCAAATCCATAAAATATAAAACTAAAAGTTTGTTTCGATGTTTGTTTCTAGTTATCTATACAGGAGATTCCACAAACAAAGTAATTCTGTATAGTCAACTGTGTGTCATACCTGATAAAAACCATAACAAACTGGTGAAATGTAATCAATCAGCCCATCACACTTGACACTTCACCTATTCATTCCTTTAAACTCTGAATTCTACGAATACACGTCACAGCTTACCAACCCCCAAACGAGCAAGACAGTACCTCAAGCTCCTACCGAACTCTTTTTCTAAGAAACTGCTAAAATTATTCAATTTGCTCATCTCCTGATAGGTATTTTTGGATTTTCTGTAGATTAAATTCACTGTGTTGCAGGTGATAGAAACCAAAACAAACTGGTGAATGAAATCACTTAGGTTAAAGCTTAATCAGCCCGTCATAATTGCTACAGTATCTTCTCGTTTTTCTATAGACTCAAGGCTGTATACCTAGCTATACATACCAACTTACAAACCAACTGGATATATGTACCTTTAGCATCAACCGAACTAATCCATAAATATCGTCAAAATAGATCCTAGCGGTCTCAGTGACCAGGGGCTCCTCCCATCCCTTATCGGAAAAAAAATCCATAAATATCTGGTAAAATTATCTAATTACGCCATCACTGTAGAGTCAACTTCAAATTTTATGATGAGGCAGCATGTGTGTTCTTTTCAACAGTGTCGCATCTCAATAAAACCAAAACAAACTAGTGAAAGTAACACAGGTCTGCAACCAAGAAACTGCATAACTGTTTCCCATGGATTTTTGCATGCTAAAACCGAAAAAAGTAATCAAAAAATTCTATCACGTCTAGTTTTCTCGCAAAACTGGTTTTTTCAATACCCAAAAGGTGTTATTCAGCGTTAAACCTCAATTTGGTAGTTGCTTCCAAGTTGTCAATTTTATGAATCGCATGCATTTTTTCACTCTCATATTTAGTCATGTCATTCCCAGGATTGATACGAAATGAAAGAGAGGGGTAGGGAAGAAGGGAGTGGGATATTTTTGAAGTAGGAGAAGCGTAAGGATGCCCAAAATCATGTCATAAGACGTCGTTTATTTGATTTTCTGAAAAGTCAGGATGCCTTGTTGTATGTAGTGCACGTGTTCTAGTGGGTATTAAGAGCGGGCCGCTTCGGAACACTCTGAATCCTGGCGAGAAAAACGTCATCAATAGAAGCTTAGTGCCACCTGAAAAGGTTTTATTACCCCCATTTCATATAAAACTGGGGCTTATGAAGCAATTCATCAAATCATTGCCAAGAGATGGGGAGTGTTTCAAGTATGTGTGTTCAAAGTTTCCTGAACTGTATGAAGCAAAATTGAAAGAGGGAGTTTTTACAGGACCTGACATACGAAAACTTTTGTCAGATCGCTGGTTTCCTGAATCAATGAGCAATAAAGAGAAGAAGCCTGGGATTCTTTCAAGAATGTAGTGCAAAAGTTTCTAGGGATACGAAAGACCTTAACTACAAAACAATTGTGAATCGCGTGTTGGCTGCCTACAAAGCTCAAGGATGCAAAATGAGCCTAAAAGTGCATTTCCTACACTCCCGTTTCAAATACTTTCCAGAAAACCTGGGAGCGTTTAGTGAAGAGCAAGGAGAAAGATTTCACCAAGATATTCGAAATATGGAAAAACGCTACCAAGGACGACGGAACGTCAATATGCTAGCTGACTATTGCTGGTTTCTCAAGAGGGATACGGACAATGCTGGAGCACGAAAACGTGTGCGACGAAGTATCAAAGAAAAAAAAAGGTTCCACAAGCAAACTGAATGAAGTTTTTGAGCATTTTGCACTGAATAGTAAACAAATACTTTCTTTTATTTTGAGTTAATAGACAATACAAATTATGGTGTTTTTCTACGTTTTCGTTTTTTATCTCCCCCTCTCCTCTAATTTGCAAGAAAGCTGTACGTGATGGTGGAAAATAGCGGTCATTTTTGGATTCAGCACACCAAAAAACATAACATTCAGCTAAAATATTCCATGCAGCTGATCAAAAAATTTTTTTGCAGACCTGTGTAATCAATCAGCCTACCACACTTGACATTCTACCTATTCATGACTGCTGTTAACTCAAAGCTCTATAATTCATAGCTTATGAACTTCCAAACGAACTATATATGCGTATATTTAGCTCCTGTCAAACTCTTCCTTTAGAAAATGGTAAAATTAGTCAATCATCCCGTCTCCTAATAGGTAACTATCATTCAACTTCATCTGTAGATTCAATTCACTATGCGTCGCAGCTGATAAAAACAATCCAAAACCAAAACAAACTGGTAAAATTTATCACTCATCATAATACGTAATCATAACTGCTTCTGTATATTTCAGTTTTTCTGTAGCCTCAAGGCTCTTCACGTTGCAGCCGATCAACCCCAAAGAAACTGGTGAAAGTAATGCATTCTACAGCACTTGTTGGATGTTTTCCCCTTCGACTATACATACGGATTATCTCTTCATGAGATCACCACCTAAACATAAATTATTAAACTTAAAGGTGGGTCCACATCTGACGTAAATTCTTGTGCCGTACGTCGCAAGGATGCGACGCACAAACTTGTGTCGCAAAACGAATGATGGAACAACGTAAATTATTGCGTCATGCGTTGTGCGTCGATGCTCAGTCTGTACGTGGTATCGCTTGAAGGCTTTGTGCGAGTAATTTAAATATGGACTTGAGTAAGGAGGATGTAATTCTATGCATCCAAGAATATGAAAAACGTGCTATACTGTGGGATGCTTCTCATAAAGATTAAGATAAAGAAATTTTCGGTCCAATCAAAGTTATTAGGGCTTCAAAGTCAGCAGGAGACATTCGTAAGAAGTTTCGAAAATGACCAGTACTGTCATCCAGGGATGATATATTTAGTAAATGGTTTCCACCATACTCATTTCTATTTAGAAATAGATTCTTCACCCAACAACGTCTCCTTTGTTTACTCTTCTTTTTGGCAATGAGGTGATCCATAATTATAAAAGCTGCACATTTTTTCTTCAACCCTAATTCAGCCATTGGTTGTACTACACACACAAAAAGTACAATGAACACGCAACACAGAGCACGGAAAAGACTACACGAGACAAACAGTAAATTTCCTTCACAACCTTGTGCGTGAGGGCAGATAGTACGTCCACATACACATAACTATGCGTCGCAAATCCTTTGATGTTCGTTGAAAAACCGACAACCGACGGATAGCGTGCGTTGTACGTGACGAATTTTTGTGTGTGCTAATCTTGCGACGCAACACGTCTACACTAGACGCAAATCGTGTTCGTCGCAAGAAATTTCGCCGAATGCCACGCAACACAAAAATTTACGTCAGATGTGGACCCACCTTAATATGACGTTGTTGCATCGAAAACGAAAGCCCGATTGGTTCTTTTTAATGCTAAGCCTACGATATAAATCGAAATTGTGAACTAGCGGTGGTCCCTTACCCCCCTCCAGCCCGTGATCCTCAGCTGAAAACTCTTTAATTACTCCTAAGCACGACTCCTCTCTTCCGTTCAATTAATAATAATTGCGGAGATGTTGCTGCAACGGAGACCTCACGATTCCGGGAGATTGATGTCGAACTATTTACATTGGCTTTCGAGAGTTGGTGGCTCAGCCAAGCGTACCTAATCGATGCCACGGTCGATGCGGTAGGGCCCCGGCTGAATCGATATATCGCTTTCATTTACCCCAGAGGCCGCGGTCTTTTGTTGGGAAGCACCTACCCCCTCTTCCCCTGCCCCTCCAATCTATTAACCCCCTTCTTCTTTCCGTTTTTCTTTTGTGAAAAGACAAAGTTTCGTCCCATTGTGGCTCCGGCCGGCACCTCGCTCGTTATAATCTTCGTGAAACTTTATTTATTTAACGCTCCGATCTTTCTGAAAGGGTCTGGAAACAGTGGGATGATATCGACAAAGAGGTGGGGAACAAAATTCTTGCATACAGGTCTGCAACGCATTAGGACATTTCATGTCTTTCCCCTCCCTCCTTCTTCCCTTCCATCTTCTAGCAATCTTGTCTTCCTTTGTGGATTACATTTTTTTTCAATATAAAGAAACCAAAATTAAACTCATATTTTTATTTATTATTTACATCCATACATATATCGTCGTGGGTAGTAAAAGAACGGTATGTTATATGTTATGTGTTCTACATGACAGTACATTAACCCCACTAACCATTGATTGCGTAGACAACAATCAACTATTTTCATATGTTGATGCTTGGGTAGCATTGATTACCCTGGTAACACTCAACTGTTTTCAAATTTGGATGCATGAGTGAATTCTTCCATATACTTCAAGATTTCGGTGTTCCACAATGGCTACGAAAAAGAAAACCAAAAAAAAACTTTAAAACGAGATTTCGATGTCTCACACCCTCCTGGTTCCGCCGATACTTCTGAACCGACTCCAAACGTTGTTTATCGAAGATGATTATGACCAAAAACTCTTCGTTTTGGTCATAATCATCTTCGATAAACAATCGACGACATTTCAGCGAGTACAGTTTCAATATCCATGTTTGCTTCAAATTCCTTTTGAGCGTCCAATATCTCGTCCAAATGTTGTTCGTACAAGGATTGATATTGATTTTGGTCGAGGATGTCCAATTCTTCATTACGAAATGGTATGTGTAACAAACATTGTTCTCGTCGATAATCGTCTTTCTTTGCTTTGTCGTAATTAATGTACCGTATGATTTTAGGTTGCGCACGACGTTTCCATTCACCTTTCAGTGATTTGTCGTACCAAGCAACAAACTGAGCCAATGTGACAGCATTTAAATTTTCTGGTCGCTTTTCGTACTTTTCAATGATATTTTCACACCACACATCTGTCGAATCTGCTTCCAATTGTTCTCGTTCCATTTGATAATTCGTTTTACGAACACGGTGTCGTTCGTTTGGCCAGGATATTGGGATATACTCGCATTTGCGCGAAATATCCCAACTGGTGATCAAGACCCTGTACACCTTATTGTTCACGTCCTAAGGAGGCTACCAGCCAAATCATAATAATCATATAGCCAAATGTCGCTATAATCATATCCCAACTTCTGATCATAGATTTAATGCTTGCATGCACACATTACATTTTCTTCTGTGTATTCGAGGACTACATCACCTACTCCAGTAGCGTTGTTGTTCATGTCTTAACGAGACAAATTTCAGCTTCCTACGGTTGATAGGAAAGATTCATAGCCACTCTGCTGATCAAGACCCTGTACACCTTATTGTTCATGTCCTAAGGAGGCAGTGGCGGCTCCAGGGGGGTAATAGCGGCAGCCATGGGGGCCATGCCAAACTCCGTTTTTTTTGGAAAGTTCCAAACAGGACTATACCAAAGTGCATTTTTGTTTATTTTAAATTATTTATTCCGAAATGTATATACAGGGTGTCCACCTTTCAGGTGGACCAAAATTTAAGGATCGATTCTACAACTGATTTGTGACAAAAAGTGCCTCCAAGACTTCTTTTTTTAGAGTCTTCGTTTCCGAGTTATTAACGATTTAAGTTTTTTTTCGTGTTATCGACTTTACTTCACTGCCATAACTCCCTTGTTTTTGGAGTAATCTCAATTTAAGGAAACCGTTGGAAAGGGCGTTAAATTTCCTATCCGTTTAGTGTGAAACGCTATTTTTTAAAGCAATTTTCTGAAGTAAAGAAATAAGCCAAAGTCAAAGTTTTAATTTTTTTTCGAAAATCAACATTTTTCAGGTCAATTTATCGCCTGTAATAAATTGGAATATTGGTGTGCACTCAACGGAAAAAACTAGCCCAAGACCTCAGCTTTCCAACGGTATCATCATTTTTCTCTTTACATTTGAATAAACGTCATTTTACGAGGTAAAACATGTATATTAAAAACTAAAGATAAACATGTATATTAAAAAATAGCGTTTCACACTAAACGGATAGGAAATTTAACGCTCTTTCCAACGGTTTCCTCAAATTTGAGATTACTCCAAAAACAAGGGAGTTATGGCTGTTTTAGTGAAGTAAAGTCGATAACACGAAAAAAAAAATTAAATCGTTAATAACTCATCTAAAAAAAAAGGAAGGGGCACTTCTTGTCGCAAATTAGTTTTAAAATCGATCCTTAAAGTTTGGTCCACCTGAAAGGTAGACACCCTGTATATCGAGAAAAAAATTTCTTAGAATATTTTCAAAGACGATAATTCTTTATTTCTATAGAGCTTACAAATACAAACTTCTAATTTAAGTCACGTTGACATTTTTGTTTGCTATTAATAATAGGGGAAAATTCAAAGTTCATAGCGGGCTGCCGCTATTACGAGGTTTGGTGGTTTGGTTGGGAGTGGGGTTGTATTTTTGAGTTTGTGTCAGTCGTCAAGTGTGGTAGCATTGTAGTATCTCGTGAGTTGACTGAGTTGTGTAGTGTGTGATGGTGGTTGTTTGACTGCAAACAAACTTAAAAATCCTTACAAACTTTTGCATAATCATGAAGAAGGTAAGGAACAGTTTTATTATGTATTTGTATAATTAAAAAATTAGGAGAAAGAGGCTTAAATTCAAAAATTCAAGGGCCAAAAACGCAGACATGGCCATGGGTTTAGATCAAACACCTAAACCATTTCTAGAAGTTAATAGATGTCTAAATACACTTTAAAAGTTTTTGTCCAAGTTTTCAGCTTTTTGATATTTTAAGGTGACGTCAGATAAATATTTTTTGTTCAATCGTAACCAAGTTGAAGTTCATTTAGCATATGAGTCAGTATCATTTCAAAGGAATAAACAAATGATTTAATCGTTAAGTACTTATAATTAGAATCATAATTACATAACATGTATATCAAAGTACTAATCTCGTAGGTAAAGGTTCATGTATTGCTGGGGGGTGCTAAAAATAAACACAAGTTTCACTTGTGGCCCCCCCCCCCCCCCGGGAAACTATCCTGGAGCCGCCCCTGTAAGGAGGCTACCAGAAAAAATTTCAGCTTTCCACAGTTGATAGGAAAGAAGTTAGCTTCAGGAGCCACTCAGTTGATCAAAACCCTCTGCACCTTATTGTTCACGTCCTAAGGAGGCTACCAGCCAAATCGTAATAATCATATAGCCAAATTTCAGCTATAATCATATATGTACCTACCTACCTCACTCCTACGAATCATAATAATCATTGAGCATATTTCGTTACGTAACGTAACGTGACATAACGACAATTTGGTTGTGTGCCATAGCAAAGACATGAAATGTCAAAAATAGGTCTGTCAACCATCATCCTACCTCCTCCCTCTCACCTCTAAATGTGACGAAAGATCGCAACAATCAGACTTATATCGATTTTTGGAAAATGTTTCCTCCCAGAAGTTTTGGTCTGTAATTTTCAATAGTAAGCCTTTGTAGTCGTATAGCAAACATTACTTTTCGAACGTGTACTGGTGTACAAATCATGAAAAAAACCCTAATAAACTCTCCCGATCTTGTGTACTGCTATAATTGCAGTGGAATTTTCTATTCGAGATATAAAGTTTACTATAACTTCAGTCATCCATTGATTGACAAATGATGCATGTGTCTACAGAACTGTACAGGAGTTTAATTGTACCTCGTTCATTTTCTGTTGATGGGTTCGTTTGACTCCACTTGGGGTGGCTAGACTGTTTCAACATGCCCGATCGCCTCACAGGAAACGTTACTGTGAATCAAAAACTGGCCAAAAAGCAGCCTAAAACGTGTTTTTTCAAGGTTTTTTACTGACCTAGGCAAGTGGGGTGTCATTTCGGATGCCGAATCGATTGAGATGTGTTTTAGACCAGTCCGAGCTCATTTTCCCCAAAAACCTCATTTTAAGAGTATAAATGGATATAAAATTAAAATTATAAATCACATTTTTTCGTTTTCTAGTTTTAAAGACTTACGGACAAGAAAAGTTGTGGTGGGCTGGTTCATAAATAATAAAACTTTGTGAAATAATTTGCTAATTGCAGAGATTGTTTGTTATTTTCAATTGGTTATAAACTCTTATAATTCATCCAAAAAATCATTTCAACCCTCTCTCGAAATTGTTTGATATACTCTTCCCGTGCGTACTAGATTCCAAACAAATTGGCAAGTAGATAATTCATGCATTACCCCAAGTCCGGTTTCTATATAATCACACTTATAAACAATCCGTTTCCAATCCGTTTATTAAAATAGGAACGAAATTACCCCTTCATTCATCTCCTTTAATAATAAAGTTCGAAAATTAGTTCCTCAACTAGACCAAGTTGAGTTGACGTTATTAATTGAACGAAATAAAACAACGAAGATCATTTCGTAACATAAGGAGGCTATTCTGCCCAGTTGTTTCTTGATTGGCTTATGGCAAAATAGAGTTATTCAGCCTCAAAAATTCTTTTGTCTTGCCAAACTATGTGTTATAGAAACATACGAACAAACCCAGTCTCCCAAATATACCAAATACGCTTGGCCAAGAGGAGTAAAATCAAAAGATCGCTTTGAAATTCCAAATCAACTTTGAGTTGGATTGGAGATTATTTTAGTCTACTTGCCGCTAAACTTAGAAGTTCCCACGACCTTAAGTCGATCGGAATATAAAAAAGCTGTGTTTACCTTTCTAATAAAAAGGGGGTACATGGGATCGGAAAATCTATTTTCAAGCCAGTATGTGTCCTAATTAAAGACTTTCATAAGAATAGGAGGTGCATCATGTCATTCTTTATGATTATCTAGCAACATCCACTCAAAATTATTCTGATAATTGCACATAGCACGTAAGTAATATGTAAATCAGAGACCGCGTGTGTTACTTTGGAAAGACCTAGGGCTTTAAGCGACTCAGCACGGAACGTAGTTCTATGAAGTGGGGAGTTCCAGTTTGTTTATTATTATTATGCACTGCGATGTAACAAAAAATTGTTTCTAGTACATTCGTCATTTGTATGTATGCAAATTAAGGAATAAAGTTCTTTTTCATTTCATTTCATTTCAGTTCGTAGAATGGTTGATTTTTACTTCTTAATAGAACAATTCGTAATGCAACTTAGGTCGAATAACTCACGGTTTTTTTCATGGGTTCTTGGACTATCTAGGAACTAGTCACTGGTTAGGAATTGCTCTTAGAACAGTGAAATGCTCATGAGCTTTAGCAAAGTGGGGATGGGGCCAGTTCAGTTGATTAATTAATCAGATTATTCAGAAGGAACAGATCTCTAATGGGCCAGTGGAAGGATTCGATCTGTTAATAGAGAAAACAAAACACCGCTAGGTAATTTGCTTCAATCCCACATAAGTGATTGATAACGGCCATAAACGAGTAATATCCCATGTTAAGATATCATATTCTGTACAGGGACGTCACTGCCATTCCGTTGATGGTAAACGGGCTCGACGAAAGAAGTGGAAACGAGCGGGATGAAGTAGGTAAGCAGATAGTTAGCTCGATGCCATGTACGCCGCTTCATTAGACGTTTGGCGGGAACAGTAAATCCTAGTCGCTAATGAATCAATACTGATGAGGACATCACATCCAAGGATGTTCCCACACGTACGGGGGCGTGAAAGTCGATCCAACTTCCCTGCTGCGTCGCTCGAGACTAAACTCGGGAGAAACCGGGAAACCTGAGCCCAAGAGATCACGCCGTTTCGTTGCGACATTGTCAGGACTGACGCTAGCTGGTCTTCCAGTTGTCAGGAGTATAAAGGCTGAAGTACCATGAACCAGAGTTGGTAATATCTACTTACCTGGATATCTAGATCGTTTTTTGGATGCTTCTAGCGAATTTTACCAACTTTTGTGAAATAAGGTGCCAAATCTTCCAACTCATCAAATTTCCTGTTTTCACGGTTGAGTCCAAGGGAGGAATAGTAAAGGTGTAGTCACAGTTACTTGGTATCTGTATCTACTGGCACAGATTTTCGGCTTAGTTGATTTTGCAATAAATAACAATTCATTAATTTCAAATCCCCAACAAAAATGGTTCGTAGAACTTCTAAAAACTAGACGTTCATACCATCGTTGTAACATTTTTCTATTTTTTATAATGAATAGGACGAATATTGGAAAGAATTTTACACTTAATAAAAAAAATCTTACATCACCGAACTGAATCAGCCTAAAAATGATATTTACCTCTTACATTTTTAATTTAATTAACACCAAGGATCTACATCGCGGAATAAATTGACTCCACGTCTCTTTTC
Organism: Creontiades dilutus; assembly: GCA_031894815.1. Classification (NCBI taxonomy): domain Eukaryota; kingdom Metazoa; phylum Arthropoda; class Insecta; order Hemiptera; family Miridae; genus Creontiades; species Creontiades dilutus. The sequence goes on along the minus strand of JAVIWC010003001.1, from coordinate 395,469 downwards.
AAACATGAAGGTTGCTAATCGCTTGAGAACCACTGCTCTTATTTTTTGGAATATGAACTAAAGGCCTGTGAAAAATGGTACTTATGTGATTAAAAAAAACAAACAAAAAACAAACAAAAAATCTATTTACTCCGAAATTACTTCTTCCCACCTAGATCCGTGGACTTCACGAAGAATTGGCTGAGCATGTATGCTGACATTAGGGAGGATTATGGTTTGAGAAGGAGGGCCCATCGGTGGACCATTGGCCTCCACAAACAGGGCAGGCAACTTGCAAATGTTAGCTGATGCGATAATCACCGTCCTACGGGAGAGGTATGTGCTGCAACAGACTGCGTGAGATGAGCGAAATGTTAATATGCAAAGATGTGCGGGAGCAAGTGGGTGGGACACTGGCAGGAGTGTAGTTCCAGCCGAGCCCAGTGGGCTTAGGAGGCCCAATGGTAGAGCCTACGACTGAGTAAACAAAACACCGGGCGCCGCAGTACTTCGGTGGTGTTTGAACGAGGGGCGGTAGTGACCAACTGTGGGTAGCCACCCATAGTCTCCCATCCTCGATCATCCATAATGATTGGACCTCGCTACGGAGGAGTTGAGGACAAAGGGGCAGCTACAAGGTTTCAATTCCTGTAACGCGCCCGCGACCAATCTGGCTTCTGGCGTTTGCGATGCCCAGTTCGCTGGTGAATTTCATACGCAAAATCGGTACCATGAATGGGCGGAGCCCAGGCAACCGATGCAACGCTTCCGCAAAGCGTCTCCTGTCTGAACTCTTGAAAGCGGTTGGCTTCGAGGCAGTGGTTGATTACCCAGGCTGGAAGGGGTAGGGATTCTTCTGGTAGACTCGTCTTCTAAAATAGTACCTGCTTGTGAGTTATGTAGCTCGCCGATAACTCAGGCACCAACCTTCTCAGTTGGAAGGGCGAGCTAGAACACCCAGCTCCACCTGCAGTGCCTCGAGCAAACAGGTACTTGTATCTCTATTGCACGGCCCTCAACTGTGGGTATAACAGTCTCCCGCTGTGTTCTACCAGAGATTTTCCTTCTTGTTCCCGAATTCAGTCTTCGATTGGTAAATTCCATGAGACGTCTGCCTCTTCAAATGTTTATTGCAAAGTGAATGAGTGGAGTTGGACTGCATGAGACCAACATAAACGTCCCTATGATATTCCTTCACACCTTCATGGCTACAATTTTATTTTTCAGAAGCTCGTACATACAAGCTGTAATCTTCATCTCACGAATTTCACCACCGGAGTGAACATTTTTGTCCTTATGGCGTCAAATGAGTAGAATCACATCAACAGCGAGAGTTGGTTATTCGGTTACTCATTTCTTCCCTAATGATCCACTTTTACAGCTTTGAACAGAAGCAAGTTGTCTTTGAGGAGCCGTTCTCTCCACCAATTATTACGTGGGTAATCTTCCGGAATCGTTCTTTCGTCAAAGTACAAACAGGTCGCACAAAACCAGAACTTCTGGGGAAATGAAGGGTCCTCCAGGAAAACTCAACGTTTGAGAAAATGGAAGCTGGCGCCTGAGACATCATCATGAAAATGCGAAGAATGAAGAATCATAGCGTTTGCTCAGCTCTCAATTCCAGCACGGCAATCACTCGGCAATGCGGTGCGTTATTGTGGCCAGTTTATGGATTTTTAAACGGTCGTACGTTTCGATTCGGTTAACATCAACGGTTGGTAATTTCACAACAGGAATGTCATTGTTAGTGATGAACCCTTATTAGGTGATGAGGGTGGAACAGAAAACAACAACTAAAGTCGTGACTTGTTCTAAAATTCTTCTACAAGTAATCGCCCAACAAGAACGAACAAAGCGATAGTATTACCATATGGTTTAATTGCTTGAATTAACTGGATACTTAATTGGATTTAATCAGTTTAATGGTTTATTAATTGATTGCTTGTAACCCTTTGCATTTGCATACGTAAAAATTGTTTATAACCCTCCACGAATTTTGTCATTTTACGTACCAAGTTGCGTAGATTCCAAATCTATAATGTCTGAATGCCGCACTGTGTTGCAAAATGTCAAAAAAAAAAAAAAAAAAAAAAAAAAAAATTACGCTGCAAATTCTTTCACTGGGGTTTATTATTCAATCGGCTTGTGTTCATGATTTGAATTTCTACTAAGCTTTGGAGTCTGCGTGTTTCACAGGATAGGGCGATTATTGAATTTCAGGAGGCACACAAATATGATCAACTGATCAATCCAAATAGGTATTTTGGTCGAGAACAGATTCACGTGCTCCATGTATATCTCCTGAAATTCAATAATCGCCCTATCCTGTGAAACACGCACACTCCAAAGCTTAGTAGAAATTCAAATCATGAACGCAAGCCGATTGAATAATAAACCCCAGTGAAAGAATTTGCAGCGTTTTTTTATTGAACCTCAATACCCCCCCCCCCCCCCCCCACAATGAAAACATCTATAATTTATCAAGTCCTTTGGCACTCGTATTGCGTTGAAACTTCCCCAAATCCAAATTTAAACAAGGTAGCCAAAGGTAGACAGATTTAGAGGGGGAACACAAATATCATCAACTGATGAATCCACATAGGTGTTTTGGATGAGAACCGATTTACGTGGTCTATGCATATCTCCTGAAATTCAATAATCGCTCTATCACCTGTAAAACACGCACACTCCGAAACTTAGTAAGATTCAAATCATGAACGTAAGCCAATTGAATAATAAACCCCAGTGAAAGAATACTTATTTACCCCATTAATAATATTGAATGATAAACCCCAATAATAATATTGAATAATATTTACCTATATATTATCAGAATGCTTCAACCCGTGTATCGGCTACTAACTACACTACAAGTATTCACATCGGCTATCACTCCAGTATCCACATTCACTACAACTCGACGCTATCGGCCGGACATCACTGGGTTACAAACAAACAATAATAAACGAAAAAACGCAAATGTTGGCACCATAAATCGGGCCATACATCGGGAATGGTTTGACCTACGGACGTGGGGAAGGGCTCATTCGATTCCTAATGGTATGTTCTTCAAATAGGAAAATATTTAGGCCGATTCGACTAGTTTTGAGGTTTTCAGGGATTTTACAAAACTTTTACAGCCCTTAAAGGGCACTTTAAATTGAGTGAGGGAGCTGGCTCAAGAATTGGGGCGTCGTCGGACCAAGATGGATTTTTCCTGAAAATTTCAGATTTTTTGCTTGGAAATATCGTGCGTACGGCGGACGGACGGAAAAATTTTTATTGCAGATTCGGATTCTACACCCTTTGAAACGTAAACCATGAAATTTTCAGGGGGGTTAGAATTTTTTTCCCAGAGCGATTATTTATTATTGAATAATAAACCAAAAAACGGAAAAACTCAGTAACATCGTTTTTCGGGACTCTAAAAATCTTGTTCCAACTCCAGGAAATCTGCCCTGACAATCGACAAGTCATCTCCATTAGCCAGCCTGATCAGTCCAGGAACATTAGTCCAAATTCACGATTTGGTAGTCCAAGAAGTGCCAAAAACTCGATTTACGATGATACTGGCGTGCGAGGTATCGTTTTCCTCGTAGTTTTTCATGCAGAGTTGAATGCAAATGGTCCCACGTCTCTAAAATGACAACTCTGAAGGTAAATTACGATTTTTGTCAAGCACTCAATATTGGTCATAGTATCCTGGATATAGGGCTTCTCATTTGTCTTGGTACGAGTATGAATAAATATTCCAAAAACCTCGAATTCCTGTTTTTTTTTTTTTTTTTCAGGTCAAATTATAAAAAAATTACGGGCTACATGTGTGAAAGTTGCAGCGTAAGGTACGAGGGGTATCGAAATTTTTGAAGTTTTACAAACAGAGAATATATTTATGTAGATCACAAAAGATCGCTGGCACATTCCTAATCAATATTGGATGTTTGATCGTATTTGTTTACCAAATTTCGTAAACTTTGATCTAGCAGTCGCGGAGAGCAACTTCGGACAGCGTATACCTATTGATATTGGTCGATTGCTAAGGTTTATCAATGAAATAAAAACCAAAAGTGTTAAATCCATAGTAAATCATTTCAGGAAAAGGTTTATTTTTAAAATATTGTGGACATTGTAACTGTCTCATTTTTTACAATTCGCTAAATTGTTCCACCTCTCAGTTGCGACCACTAAGCATCCTGGGAAGATTTGGTGAACCAATTGAGAGGGCTGTGAGAAAAACTCACCTTGGAAGTAGGAAACTTCTTTTTGACTGAACATGTATAATCCATTTCGAATGGATCGTCACCTTCGTCTATTTGTGGTGCGTTGTGCGGCCGAGGTTTTTCCCCGTAGGTGAAGTGTAGATAGCGGATAGGAACAGAAGTGGAATACTAACCAGTCAGCCCCCATCTTCCGTTTCCATTACTCCACCATTGATTTATACCCGCTACTCACCGATTTACAAACTACCGTCATTTGTAAGCTAATCTGTTTCGATTCTCTTTTCACTCGGAACATGTTTAGCTCATCAGGGCAATGAGGGGTAGACAATACATTTAGATAAAACCTTTTTACTTTGAAGCGAGTTTTTGGTTTCCTCCGGTAGATCGTGGGAACTGGAGTATGTTCAGTGTTGAAGAAGAATCCGGACCGAATTCGGTTATCCTCGAATGTGCTGTCAAGGAAAGGAGTTAGCTAATGTATTGCTGAACAAGTACCATGTAAAAATGTGTGTTAATTAAGATGAATTAGAGTAATACGTCTTAAATAACATCAAAGGAAATCTTTAGGATCCTAAGGTGTAAATCGGATCTTGTAAGATACCCAGAAGGGACCGCTCTTCGGGTTATGTAGGATTCAAACCCACTAAAACCTCACCTTCCGTTGGAACTCGGCCTGGAACTGTTCAACACATTACTCCAGGAATCACCAATAGTTGGGACATACCAAATAAGTGATACACGTCAGTAGAAGAAGAACTACTGATGAAAATTTTCGAACATTTTCATTACATCCAGGGTCGAGCAACCTTTCTATTCTGCTTCAACTTTTACATGGTTTTTGCTTTATACCACATCTCATAAACATAACATCGATAACGAACAATTATGGCATATCTATCTCAATTTAGTGTTTTACTTTGAGTAGTACAACTAAATATTGTCAACTTCGATCTGCTCCATGGAGAAGCCTCAGTTCCAAGGCAAAAATTTAGAGAGAAAGAACACAAAATTATAAATCTAAATCGAAGACAGAAAGTATTTTATTTTCTCGTCACTTTATATATGAAAACATGTTGTTAAATGATGCATGTATTACAGGGACTTCGCTGTGTTCGGTTTTTCTAGGATCATACTTATCATGACTACATGTGCCCTATCATATGGGACTTATTTGACTATATACGTCCGGGATCAATGTTTTTGAAAAAAAATTCTTTCACTTAGGTTTATTATTCAATTTCATTCATGTGGCTTGCATTCATAATTTGAATTTCTATTAAGCTTTGGAGTGTGCGTGTTTCACGGGTGATAGAGCGATTATTGAATTTCAGGAGGGACACAAATATGATCAACTGATCAATAAAAATAGGTATTTTGGTTGAGAACCGATTTACGTGCTCTATGCATATCTCCTGAAATTCAATGATCGTCCTATCACCTGTGAAACACATACACTCCAAAGCTTAGTAAAAATTCAAATTATGAATGCAAGCCAAATTAATGAAACTGAATAATAAACCCCAGTGAAAAAATTTGCAGCATAAGATCATGCCATACATTGCGAATGGTTTGAGCTACAGACCTGGGGAGGGGCTCATTCGATTCATCATGGAAAGTTCTTCAAAAAAATGCATATTCTTTTTTTTTTTTTTTTTTTTTTTTTGAGGTTTCTAGGGATTTTGCAAAACTTTGACAGCCCTTAAGTGGCACTTTAAATTAAGTGAGAGAGCTGGCTAAGAAATTGGGGCGTTGTCGGACCAATATAGATTTTTCCTAAAAATTTCAGATTTTTTGCTCCAGCCGTTCGGGAGAAAACGTGCGTACGGCGTACGGACGGAAAAATTGTTATTGCAGATTTGGATTTTAAACCATGGGGGGGGGGGGGGGGGGGTTAGAATTTTTTTCTCAAGAGCGATTACAATGGTTTATTATTAAATAATAAGCCGATAGAAAAAATTCTTAATAAAAATTGAAAAAAAGGACGAAAATCGGTTGAGAATTTCAAGTGAATAAGCTGCTTACCTTTTAATCGAAAGGTAAGGTTAATACTTTCAATATTTAGAGCTAAGCTAATAAGCTGTTACTATCTAGAACTAAGGTACTGAAAGATGAATAAAATAAACCACTATCTATTGTTTGAAATTCAACTTACAACAAATCCCATGTATCTTGAAACACTTAAGTTGTTATACTCCTTGCACATTTCATCTTCTTTAGATTAGTTGCAAAGAAAACCCATACAATTTAGGCGAAAGCACGTAATAAACGACACCTTTTGTTCAAGTTATTATTGTTTGCCCCTTGTTACATGGCTCAAGCTTTTGAAAATGCTAATGATAGTATCACCCAAGCCACGACAGTTTCTAATCTTGGTGTTATAGTTGTCGCAAAGTCAGAACGTTTCTTATCACTTGTAGAATTTTGTAATGTTCCCCGAACTTCAATGTCGATTATCAAATTGTTCCATGAGATGCTTACCGCTTATTTCGCGGTTCCTGTAAATCTATATCTCTCAATAGTTAACTTGAACTCTGTAAAAGTTTTGTGACAGCTCTAGATGGTGATAGGTTTTCAGCTTAGCTCTTGATAGAAACAGTAACTTTGCACTAGATAAAAGTATGGCCACTTAGATAGTGAAGGGTTAATATTTTGTAGCAACTTAGCTCTACAATGTAAAAGTATGGTAACTTAGCTCTAGGTGTTAACAGCATATCCGCTTAAAGCTATAATAATATTGACAACACACCTGATGGGGCCAGTAGGCGAAAAATGCAGTGTGTTAGATGAATAACATTAATAACGTAAAATAAAGGAAGAGGTCTTATTAAATTCACATTTGCACTTAATCCTTTATTTCCCGTATTAATTTTTTTTTCAACGAAAATGGATGTGGTTGCCCACTGGACATGTCTGATTATGAGGAAAATGGTTTTAATAATTGAACACAGAACAAACCGGTGATTTTTCCGGCCTGGAATTTCCCTACAAGATGCTTTTCAGTTGCTAGACAATTATTTTACTCCAGAACAGTAGGAGTCAGAGAAGCCCGTCGAAGATGTCTCCCTGAAAATGTCACAAATTAACTCAATCTTGTTCGTCCGATGACGTTCATCAGCAAAGCAGGCTCATTTGGTTTCAGCTTTGGTAGCAAAACGGTTACTGGTAGTGTTTCAGGAGTGAATAATTTTATAAAACTCAATAGCATCTCGTAATGTCATTCTAGGTTTGAAAAAAGCCCGGCCGTATAAGCTCCTAGTGTGCTCACACAGGAACGCAGAGTAATTTTGCACGTTCACACCCATATATGAAGAAATGAATTTACCTTATTACCTATAGCTATTTCAACAAACACCGACGTAATCTGAGCATGACGTATTTTTCTTCATTAAAAAAATCGAAGTTTGTTTACGCCAAAATATTTCTGAGGCGGTCCAGATTGTGATTATGGTCCATTGATATAAAACAGTGTTCATTGAGGAACGCAGAAACGAGATATTAAAAGAAACCCTAAGAAGAGAACCCCCTCAGGTGATGACATAAAATGCTTTTGGCCTGCCCACAGAAATTAGAACACACTCTCTCTAATGGTACACTAATAGTTTACTCTATGTTCTGTGGGCCTGGCTCGAGTCTGCCAACAACAAGACAACACACTAAAGACTGCGTGTATAATGGGTTAACTCATTATGTCAACCATGAACACTTGTCTTGGTTTTTCTTGGTCGATTGTAAAGGTTCATTATTGAAAATAATAAAGCCAAAATAGGTCTAGGGGAGAAAAAAGCTTATAATTTTTCTAAGTACATTAATAACCAGTCCTGATAGAAGTTTTTCTGATCCTGCAATAAGTCATGCACACCGTAACCTTTTTTTTAGATGCCGTTACAGAGCCTTCAAGTCTGGAAGTTTCTACTGCAAGTGTTTCATAAAAAAGTTCGTCTCATCACGGAAATTTTCGGTGGCCATCGGTTCGGTTGGTCGGTATCATTAAGTTTGGAGGAGAAAAAATGAGCCCAACTCTTATGCAGTTCTTTCGCGAGTCATTATTAAAAAAATAAAATGAAATAAAAAAAATGGTGGGGAGCCGAGTGACGGGTCGCCCATTAGCGGATTCACAATTCCCTTTTTCCTCAGTATGAAATTTCTCAGGGAGGGGTGGGTAGGGGGATGAGTGGAGGGGAGGAGGGAGGGGAATATAAAGAAAAAAAATTCCCCTTAAGAAGATTCTCGGAGAGAAAGACTGGTGAGGGAAGGTTTTTTTCACCGCTAGTTGTGAAGAGATCGGAGCTCGGGGAGGAATGTCGAAGGACAGCGGGCAAAGAAACCTCGGGGGCCCCCGTCCGAAGTCACCCTGTCAAAGGCGACGGATTCCGGGGCTTTGCAGGGGCGGACTTGACTGTCTGTTCTGTATCAGCCCATGGGAACGGAATTTCAAGGTTCGAGCTCGACGAGGGCCCAAAGTATATGACTCCGCGAAGCGTGGAACCGTTTCCGAGGAAGATCTATTAGGCTTCGAGTAACAGTATAGTGACTTGGCAGATATAGATTCGAACAGCTTAGTAATTTAGATGTGGATATCAGGAGGGTAACTTAGGTCCACGAAATAAAAGTATGTAACCCATCTCCAAGTACTAACAGCTTATCAGCTCTTGGTAGGAACAGCAGGTGTACTAACCTAGCTCTTGATAGTAGTAGCACAGTAACTTGGCACTACATCTCAAAAGTACAGTAACTTAGCTCTAGATAGGAAATGCTTAATAGTTTAGATGTAGACATCAGGATAGTAGCTTCGCTCTAAAAAAGTGAAAGTATGGTATCTTATTGGGGTTCCGGGGCTTTGCAGGGGTGGACTTGGCTGTCTGTTTTGTATCAGCCCATAGGATCGAAATTTCAAGGTTTGAACTCCACGAGGATGGCCCTCAGGCCCCAAAGTATATGACTCCGCGAAGCGTGTAACCTTTTCCGAAGAAGATCCATTAGGATAAAGTGTAACAGTGTAGTAACTTAGCCCTAGATAGTAAAGACTTAATAGGTAGTTTAGATCTAGATATCAGGAGAGTAAATGAGCTCTGGAAAGTAAGAGTATGGTAACGTAGCTCTACGTATTAACAGCATATCAGCTTAGCTATGGTAAAAACAGTAAGTGCGGTATACCAAAACTCTAGTAACTTTGCTGTAGATCGTTGCAGCGTAAAATTTAGCTCCATACAGGGTGCTAACAATTTGACAATTTTCACTCTTCAAGTTCATTTTCCTTCCGCTTAGCTTCCCATTTTCTTCTTACTGGTTTTCCATCAGGCAGACAGGAAATTGGACGCTCTATCCAACGGTATAATCAAATTTGAAGTTACTCCTTAAATTAAAAGATTTACAATAAATCTATTGAGGTAAGGTCGAATTCAAGAAAAAAAATCTTATAGCTGACATAACTCACAAACTAGGAGAGATTTAAAAAAAGTTGAGGGGTATTTTTCGTTGGAAATTAGTGTCTGGTCTGTGGCAGGAATCAGAGGTAAATGGCCTAAGTAGTTAGAGCATTGTAACCTAGCTCCTGATAATAGCTGTACAGTAACTTTCTATTTTTATTAGAAGTACAGTAACTTAGTTCTAGATAGTAACATGTTATTAGCACAGCTCTAAATAGTATATATAAGTTTGATGACTTAGCTCTAGATAGTAGCAGCATATTTGGTTAGCTTTAAATATTGAAATATTGTGACTTAACTTCAGATAAGATATAAGCTTAATAACTTATCTTGTTTTATTTGGAACTGGAGGACAGAAATTGGGGATTGAGGACAGAAATGCCATATTTGTTCGTTACCGATGTGATGTTTATGAGATGTGGTATTTGGTACATGTTACAAAACACCCTACCTATCTCCCCAGCGTTTTTGTTGGATTTTGATGGAAATTAGTTCCCCAAATAGAATGAGACCACTATTTTAATGTACTATCATCTAACCACTCACCATTTAAAAAATCGGTTAGGTAGGCGGTCGGCCTGCAGACCCCGTTCAACGGGAGGTCTGAACTGGGCTGGAGGCAGCCCAAGGATTTACATCTTGGATACAATTACAGGATATGAAGGAGCAAGGTGCTGAATTTAGATAGTGTACCACAGACTACGTCTTATGAACATAAATCAGTGATTGACTTTGAAGCCCTATTTAATAGTGAAATAATAAAAAATAGCCTCTGTGTAATAATTTGCAAGGTTACGAGAATGTCTTCTTATCATTCCGAACACCTGTGGACATTTACATGGGGTTCGCTGAAAAACTCAGTAGATCTATCCTGGATTTCCTTTTAGCGTGATTTGGCAGTTTTGGTTTACTATATCCAATTATTTACGTTTTTAATCGACCAAAAAATACGTGCGAGAATAAAAATTTTAAAGTTTATCTTCCAATAGAGCAACTTAAGGGTAGTTGGAAATGTTGTTTTTGTGATGAAATCGCCTTATAAATGTAGTGAACTTGATGTGATAGCAACTATAGTAACCGAGAAAAAGCTCCAAAAGCGCTGAGAAATTCGAATGTTCAGGAAATGTGTTTTTCTAAAAATGAACGTAATTTCCCGAATTGATGTACTACTAATAAGGGTTCTTTAGATGAGGAATCACCAGTGGATCTTACAAAAGCAACGAAAAATGTTACAGGCTCGAAGAAAACTGCCAAAGTTCACTGAAGTAAATCCCAACTCTTGAAATATCTGTAACCCCCGTTTAAAGCGTTCACTTTTATGTTTTTTTACAGGATAATGCAAAATAAATTCCGCTTAAATTTCTTAAACGCCTTAAGGCTTATGTAAATGAAAGATTGCCTGTCATTGCAACCCCTTGTAAGTTGGTTCCTCATCGAGAAAGTAGTGTGAAGCCTGGCGCCATATGTTTTTTCAAGCAACCACAAGTTGATGGTTACATAATGAGACACAATAGCCATAACTGGAGGTCTGATTCTAAAAGCCAGAGCTCATTGTGATAGCATAACAGTGAACATATCGAGGAGAGGGGGTTTGGATGGGTCAGGAAGCAAGTTTATCTGATGATGGAATTGGATGTCTTGGGAACAATAGTCTCATTGTTCATCGCTCTTTCAATTAACACGGCGATATTCTCGGTTGAGATGCATTGAATCGCTCGATGTTTTTGAGTTTTTCTCGTGGCTCGATGACCAATTGGAAAACGCAATAATACATTTATTATCTGCAGTATCTTTAAGCACAGAGCCTTGTGCAGGATATGAACATTCTTCCCTACTCGTTTCTTGAAACTGCTAAGACAGTGCAAAAACATGAAGCTTAGTTCTGAACCTTCATTCTTTGGCTGTTGCTGTCTGATCACTTTTGCACTTTCAAGGAGTGCCTACCATTCCGCCACCTCGTTGTCATAGCAGTGCAATATCCTCCAATAGGTAGGAACGTCGTTAAGATGGTGGTTTTGGTTTGGTTGGTCTTTCAGCGAACAGCGCGGCATTTCGTTGGAATAGAACGAAAGATAAACAAATCAGAACACCGGTAAACATAGATTTGCTGTTCTACATTGACTCTTTCAACCTGTGTTACTTTGGCTTAGTGGACTGGTCATGGTGAACATGGGTAGATAACATTGGCCAAAAACGTTTCTCCTAAAAAGTGAGCTTTTTCCAACTTCAAGGTACCTTTTCTGGATAACTGCGCCAGATATCGGAATGAAGTTTCATCTCCATGTGTGCTTTATAACATTTGGAAGAAGCTCTCGAGAGTTTTTTGTGAATTATCACGTTTTTCATGTCACTTTCGAAAAATGGTGTTTTTCGAAATGATTTTGAATTTGGAGAACGGAATTCTGAGAAAATGGCTCCAGACATTCTTAGCCATATCTTATAGCTTCATGTTTCTTTTAATTCGGTACTCTTTTTCATCCATTGGTTCTTGAGAAAAGGTATATTGGAATTCATAATATCCTATCCCCTTAATAGAGTGTAGAGCGATTTTCAAGTTTCCCTCAACCTGTACACAATCACCAACACCAAACAAAACCAAGAGATCTGCTTTTGATTCAGCGTTGTTTGCTGGTTCACAGGGTTACAACCCTCACTCTGTGGGAACAAAATATTGTAACATCCACTATGTATTGTAATATTGTAACATGCTCTAAAATTGCAGAGCCTTTCTACGTTCCAGAATGAAGTAAAGAGAAGACTGATTGCATTCTGTGGCTGTTTGATGTCATTTACTGTCCATATTATTTTGCGAGTTGACGTTTGCAACTAACAGTGTTTATGGTGACCATAAAAATTATTCTTTTCTGTTCTATTCAAAAAAATAAAAATTTGCCAAATAGGGTGTGCGAATATCAGGTTCCACAAGGGGTCCCTATTGTGGAGGAGTTGGTGAAAGGCGTCAAATGTCAAAATTGGACCGTTATGCATTGATAAAATGATTCTTGATAGATGTGTTAGAGCTGGCTTTAAAGCTACCAAAAGATATGAGATTCAGTGGGATCTCAACAATGTAAACCATTCAAATTCCTGAATATTTCGCAGAAATCGGATCCAAACCGAACAAACCATGCTTCGTTAAAAATTCAGGTTTTCTGAGGAACTCACAAGGGATAAGCAAACCAACATTTCCCAACTACCCTCCGAAATTATGAGAATTGAGATGAATTATTATGAAGATGAATTGAGATTGAGATAGTTGAGGAAATTAAGTTCGGTTGATTTTAATTTTCTGCATGGGTATTCAGAACTAGTCATTCTTGACTGATAAGACTGACAGAGGACCATCCTAAGCCCATACGAATTCCCATAGAATACCTATCATCAAATAAGAATACAGTCAATCCATGAAAAGGACATTCTTCAACTTTGAACAAATGTGGGCTTTGAACAAAAATTGATTGAGACGTAATGATACATGAAACCTTCATCAAAATCGAATGAAAATTTAGTGCAACCCAACACAAGGGTATGCGGTTAGGGATTCGCACACAAGAATGAACGGAAACTATTATCTACATTAACTATTACTATATAAATTATGCTGAGGCGTTCAATTGAAGTTTTGATTTACACACCTATCAAAACGAAAGTTTAGCGATCGATGAGACAAGCTTAGTTAGTGGAATGCTACAACCTTGCTATGTATCCATTACCTTGCTCCAAAGTAAGATAGAACAAGGGAAATATGGGTTGTGGGTTGAATAGCGTGTGGGAGGAACTTTTGAGAAAGCGAAATGTACCTTTTAAAGTGGAACAAAGTATTCCTGGCCACTATTCGTTCGATGACAGGATATGCTGCTCAGGTGTGGGTTTGGAAGAGCTTTGAACAATTGGAAAATTTCAATAGATACTACCTCAAAAAGGTACATTTTGTACTCGGAGAGTGGGATTGAACCGCTTGATTTCTACTTCATGAAACTACACACAGTTGTGGCACGCACGCTGGAGCTAACAGCACATAGGTATCCTCGAATTGTTGTAGAGGAGGTGGTGAAGTTTCACATCTCGGGCTTCAATGCGTACAAGGTGCGCGAGCAGGTGTGGGATTTGACTTTCGATAGACGGTCGAAGCTGGGTTTCCAGGTTCTGAGAGAATAGGATGTATGAGGAATGGGAACATGATTTAAATCGGGCGGTGATTAGATCTCAACACCGTAGACTGTATGCACAGTTGGAAAGATTGATGGAGGGTGCAGAAATTACTTAGCAAGTTCATCCTTGAATGTCGTGAGAGATCAGGAATGCTGACTGTGAATTCAGATAGTGGAGGGAGGGATCGGTCAATAGATGCTCATTATGTAATTTGGGTGAACTGGAGACACCTTATCATTATTTGGCAGTATGCCCGGTATTGATCATATTTCGTTTAATGTACCTAAAAACTCAAATCATGGCAGGATCTGATTTATATATTAAACGAAAACGTGTTTTTGCCAGGACTGGTGCAGTACCTGAGGAATTCTGTTAGTTATAAATCATTCCTCGTAGAACAAGAAATGATTTGATAGATTTGATGATTTGATTGAGGACGGCTATAATTTTCCCGTTGGCATATTTGCTCATAACTATGAATCCCAGTTGCATCTATTTTATCCAAGAGATGCTCGTGTAATCAATTTAAAGGTACACATTTTAAGTATAAAAGATGGTTCTTATAACTATATCGTCTAATTCTCTCAGGTCACTTTTCGTAACCGATCCACTGGTTATATTTTACTGTCTGGATGTACTGCAACGTCATCATAAAGCTCCAAAACTACTGACGACAGAAGAAACTAAACTGGCTGAGGCAGCCAACTCTCAATAGAGAAGCTGATGAGTTTATCATAATCTAACTAATCAATCAACTTCATGAGTCGCGTATGTGGACCACCGACTGTGTTACCCGGGGGATCGGTGTCCATTGTGACAATGAGAGTTGTCGCGTCATCTTCACACCATCAGTTAAATTCCACCTTAAAAGTGTTTGTAGTTCTCATTCAAAAGAGTAAATGAATGTTCTTACCTTATACAATAAACATTCTTGGACATGGTTTACATGCATTGAAACTCGCGTGTCAATAAAATGGGGCTTCATGATTGCTAGAGATAATAGTTACTAGATAAACGAAAGTCAATTATAAGATTCTTTCTAAAATTTTTGAGATTTTCTGGACAGAAACCTAGAAATAGCTACATTCTCAACCTGCATGAAGTACAAAAGCTGAAGAAGGTTACAGGTACGGTACCTGAGGTATTTTCATACTGTAAGCTAGTGTTTTTCTATGAACCACACTGATTCAATCACTTGCTTGAAGCAGAGATGCTATCAGAAGCATACAGATAAGGTATCCAATATTTTTTCAATATGACGCCATACGCATTCTTCACAACTGTAAGTATCCTCTTTTGCACCTTTGCAACTTTTTTTTTGTTTTAATTACCTACAACCAATCATCAAATCAGTTTACTGAGGTGTAACTAGGTCCATGGGTTCGGTCCTTTCCAGTCTACGTATATCACCGCTGTTGTTCAGGGGGCTCAATACTTAGACGTTTACGTGTTTGTGGAGACGGTTTTCATAATCCGTTGCTCGACTTTTGCCAACATTGCTTACCATTTTGACTTTGAGGCCTCGATGGAGGTCGTTCGTTCGAACATTGACAATGCTCCCGAGTATTTTGTTTTGCGTTGTTCGGATGATTTTGGGTGCAAGAGGAAATCTATGGTTCTCAACCCGGAAACGCTGCTGCGGTCTCTTACTACTTCACATAGTTCATTGTTCACTCTCCTAGGTAGATGCACATCCTTAGCTCCATACTCAATCTGCATAAAGTGCAAACGCTGAGCTATACGCCGTACGCCGCGGCGTACGCACGATATCTCCGAAACGGCTCCCGTAAGAGATCTGAAATTTTCAGGAAAAATCCATCTTGGTCCGAAGACGCCCCAATTCTTGAGCCAGCTCTCTCACTCAATTTAAAGTGCCCCTTAAGTGTAAAAGTTTTGTTCCCTGAAAACCTCAAAACTAGTCGAATCGGCCTAAATATTTTCCTATTTGAAGAACATACCATTAGGAATCGAATGAGTTCAAACGTCCGTGGGTCAAACCATTCCCGATGTATGGCCCGATTTATGGTGCCAACATTTGCGTTTTTTCGTTTATTATTGTTTGTTTGTAACATAGTGATGTCCGGCCGATAGCGTCGAGTTGTAGTGAATGTGGATACTGGAGTGATAGCCGATGTGAATACTTGTAGTGTAGTTAGTAGCCGATACACGGGTTGAAGCATTCTGATAATATATAGGTAAATATTATCCAATATTATTACTGGGGTTTATTATTCAATATTATAACTGGGGTAAATAAGTATTCTTTCACTGGGGTTTATTATTCAATTGGCTTGCGTTCGTGATTTGAATCTGTACTAAGCTTCGGAGTGTGCGTGTTTTACAGGTGATAGAGCGATTATCGAATTTCAGGATATATGCATAGACCACGTAAATCGGTTCTCATCCAAACACACCTATTTGGATTGATCAGTTGATGATATTTTGTGCTATCAACAATACTGTCTACCTTTGGCTACATCGTTTAAATTTGGATTTGTTTTAACGCAATACGAAATACTTGATAAATTATAATGTTTTTATTGTGGGGGTATTGATTCAATAAAAAAACGCTGCATAATTTATCACTATCTATTATTCAATCGGTTGTATTCATGATTTGAATTTCTGAATATTAAACCCGTGTTTCCCGGATTTATTGAATTTCAGGAGGCACAAAATATGACAAATCAACTGATCAATCCAAATAGCGGTCAATGTTCACGTGCTCCATGTATATCTCCTGAAATTCAATGATCGTCCTGTGAAACACGTCACTGTTTTTATCATAACCTTGAAACAGTGAAAACGTTTATTTTCTAACAACAATACTTCTCTTTTCTCTTTCTGCAGAAGAGTTTGTTTTGTATAAAATACAGATTTTAATTATGGGAGTATCATAATGTACCTATAATTTATCTACTAAGTAGGTACCTGATTTCCATACCAAAGTAATGCACCATGTTTTTCGGATTTAAAATGTGAATTTCTCTACGAAATCGGACCAAAATCATAAATGTGACTATATCATTCGAAAGCTGGTTAAATGCGCTACTTTTTATGGAATTTGCAGTTTTGTGGGTGGTCTTTTAGTAAATTGATGAGCGATAATGAAAAATAAGAAAAGGAAACTGTCCTACGTAAGTTAAAGTTTGAGCTGTTTAGCGTATTCTACGCTAATAAGAAAATGAAACTGTCCTACGTAACTTAAAGTTTGAGCTGTTTATTCGATGCAAATTTAGTAACTTTTATGGTAACCTGTACCACCATCTTGTTGGAAATTCAATGCTGAATCGGAGAATGTACTAAAAAATTGAAAAACATCGGAGCAAAGTGCACATAACACAGCTTTTATGGGAAAAAACGTGGTTTCCTCGAAAAAATCTTTGAAAAATCTTATATCAGGAACGGGTTGAGATAGAACAGTGCGGTTGGCGGCGTTTTGCTCCATTTTTGGTCTAGTTTTACCCAAAAAATGTTCGTACACTACGAGGGAATCACCCAGTTTATACATTTTCCCAATATGATGCCTAATGCATACCTCACAACCATAAGTATACTCTTCTGCTCCTCTGCATCCCACTAACTAAACTTGTCACATCGATCGCAAAACTTTCATTTTAATAAGTACTCGTACGTAAGTCAAAACTATACCGGTGTAGCATATCAGAACAACTCCTGTTGCAAGCCAGCCGAGAGTGCGTGCGAGAGGCCAAGGCGGTCCTGACGAGATGATTAGAAGGGTATCGACTTGGACACGTGACCCCTGCTGACCTCCTATGCGACTTCCACTCTGTAGGTAGTTCACTGCTGGGTGGATGGTGAAGAGCTTTCCCTGCTCCGGCCAGTTGGGGACAGGACAGTGTGGGAACGGAGCGCTCGGCATCCGCCTGGATTCCTCCCGGGGTTCCGCTTATCTCCCGGCTAGCCCCAGCCCTCCGCCCGTTATTAATTAAGACACTTCCAAGTTATTCGGTCCACCGTTTCTCACGATGCGTCTCTTCTGCCGCGGAAACTTTACCAGATCCAGACGAACGCATTTTTTTCCGGTTTTCTGGATTTACCGTCTTCTTCAGCGAAGCCTCAGCCGATTATTTGCCCTAATTCCCTGCCCGAACCCTTACAAGCTTTTTTTATTGATGTTCGAGTCGAAATGTTCCCACAAAAACGTATTCTAACCATTCAAACACTGTACAGTGCTCCAGTATCTTACAGTACATAATAAGTGCTTACAGAAGGTTTGTATCATAAATCTATATATATAAGAAAGTCGTGTTGGTTACACTATTAATAACTCAGGAACGGATGAACTGATTTGGCTGAAAATTGGTGGGGAAGTAGCTTATAATCAGGAGAAAGGTATAGGATTACAATAGAATGCCGGCTCTGTTGAGAAGAAGCAACTGTCCTGCTGTTGCATCGATATGATTTCGGCATTTCGGAAAGGGTGCCCTAACACCCGCTGATATTGCCGAGGAAACACCTGAAAACCTCCTTCACTTTGTGAATGAAGAGGCCATAATAAAAGATTCTGAAGTGAAACAATACAATAGATCACAGTGGTCTCAGTGACGAGAGGTTCCTCCCATCCCATATCGGAAAAAAACATATAGAATACTTTTTATCACGTTCCCGTGGGACGTGACAAAAAACGTGGTATAGCAAAACGCAACTGATATGGAAGAACAAAACGCGATTGTAAGCAATTCATCCGTATCGGAGGCATTCATTACCATATGTGCAGTAACTTATAAGTTACTCGTGCACTGTTTACTGTTTCGTGCACGAAAACACCTGACTAATTATAATTAGCCAGGTTAGGAATGAAATCGGCGAACCGTGAAATGAATGCAGCAGTTGATCGAGAACTTCAACGGGAAGGTGATTATGATCACCAGGAAGTAGATTCAATACGTCAAACTCTGTTGAATCTGCTCGTCGTCTCATTGATTGCAATTGATGATGGAAATGGTGGTTTATATTTCTTGGATGCTCCTGGTGGAACTGGTAAGACATTTCTCATGTCAGTAGGAACAGCCACTGTTCGTGCAAGGTCTGCAAGCGCATAAAAGGATGTCGTACTCATTCAGTGTTAAAATTGCAGTTAAATCTTCGAATTATTGAACAACCAACTTGTAATATTGCAAAACACTCTGCCAATGCCAAAGTATCATCAGCATTGAAAATCATCGTCTGCGACGAATGCAAAATGGCACACAAACTTGCATTCCAACCATTAAGCCGAACATTGAAAGATCCACGCAATGACTCTAGATGTTTTGGAGGCGTGATGATTCGAAACATGAACCAACCAAAACTGTGAAAAGGAACGCGTTTGGTGATAAGGAAATTTATTAATAACGTGATAACGTGACGATACTGAAAGGAAAATTCGAAGGTGATAAGAAAATAACAAACGTTGTCTATCGCAAGGTGTTTCAACAAAACGTAAAACCCATTCGCTAAAACACACAGCTAATGAAGAATCCTTAAAATATTTGCTTTTGTTATTCACCCAAGTTAATCTATAAAATGAAAAATTGATCTTGATAAAATTAAAAGTCTGTTCCTTTATAACCTCTAAGGCACAACAAGGTTCGTGGGTAAGCTATTATTCTAATTCAAACCCTCTGCACGGTACAGAACGATCCTGACATTCCGATGTGCACTCTATTAGTGTCTCTAGAAGTCTATTTGCGATTCACAGCCGTGTGGATGATTTTTCTTAATACGGGAACGGTAGTTTTCACGTAGATCCCAATCACTTAGTTCGATTCATCAAAATGAGTCTAACCGAAAATCCCAAAACCTCATGTTTATTTCAAAATCTGCTCTCCTTAGCCACGCTCCATCATTGGAATTTGTTGCTTCTCCGTTTCACAATCTGTAGACTCCAAAACTTCAACTAGGGGTACAATAGGGTTCAACTTTCCGAATTCCAGTGAAATTAGTTTGAATTTTATTAATAGCAGTTCCTAGAACCTGCTATTAACTGAATCTGTTCTCATTGTTACAATTTGCCGAACTATGGTACGTGAGTTGTTTCTTTTGTTAGACAATGCCAATAATGGAAAGTTTTATTTGAAATGAATGAATAAAGTGGTAATCAGTTGGTCCGGAATCTATAGGAACGGTAAAATTTTGATCATACAAACAGGCAGATCTTAGAGAAAGATTAATTAATATGCATTACTCACCGCTTCGTCTTCGAAGACTCGTATCCCTGGGCCTAGAGTGCAGGCAGGGATGATGCAGATTTCCGCCATTGCCAAATAATACTGCTGGAGACTTAGCGGTGGAATATTGGAAAATAACAGAAATTATATCGTTTTCCACTTTTGAGGCAATAACGTTTGAAAAAACTACAAATTATCTAGAACAAAAAGAGACTGAATGAGCGCATATGCCTATCTACTAGAACCTTGGAAATCCGCCAGGTTGGGCTAGTATCGGAAACCCTCTGGAAGTGACTTAACAGAAAGCACTATACTTCTGATATTCTTAATTAATGTCCAATTAATTAAGAACAACCTGCTGCTGATAATGGTTCATGTGCTGCACATCCTGTACACGACTAAAAGCATTACAAATAAGTTGTACGTGTTAGCCAGCACATGGAGTAACCATCCCAGATTCACTGCCTACTTATAGTTCTTTGACCGAGAGCAGAAGCTCAATAAAAACATCTTTAGCCGTATCGTAGCGGTCTCAGCCATATCACCGTTTCCCTGGTTTCCTCGTAGTTTTGAACCGACGCCCATGAATCGGCTTTCATTTCGAACGATCCACCCATAAAGATGACGATGAACATTACGCAGGAAACTGCAAATCGAGATACCACCGTTCCGAGCCCAGACGTCTTGAAAATTATTTAGAAGTCACTGAACCGTCTGGCAGCTCCCTTCTCCACGAAGGGGAGTATTAGCGAATATTAGGGAGAGGACGTTAAAAAAAAGGACGAGCGAGGAAGAGAAAAAAGTCTGGATAACCCGCCCGAAGAAGTAGAATGGGAAGAATGTTATGATGACGATAGGAGCTGTTAGTGGCGGTAATGGACAAGGTACTCCTGACCCCAGAGCGAACTCGAGTGTGGGAACCGACGCAGGGGTTTTATGACACGAAGGAAAGTGTCCCTTTGAGAGAGGAACCGAGTAATTGGCCTATTAATTCTTAACCGAGTTACTCGCGCGGTCCACGGGGCGCATTAAAATCTACGGGGATGGAACGTACGTAACAAATGTCCTGACGGGGCCCGGGTCCTATACCCACCGTGTTTTCTTGAGTGTTTCATTTCAGCTTCCTGGCCGTCGCCAACTTCCTTCAAGCACTTTACTGCGTTACACGGAAGAAACCTCGGCATGCCGACTGTGAAATTATTCTTGATGTAACATACGTCAAGGAGGGAGAGAGAAAGAGAGAATAAATTTATTCAACGAAAATTCCACATAGAATAAAGTAATTATAAATAATCGTGAATAGTGAGCCCCGTGGTGACGGGGCAGAGTTGCTCCACTATAATATTTTGATATTATTCACTTCAGTTTATCTTTCATTTCTTTTTGCAAACAATATCACAATCATCATAGGTAATTAAACTATCCGAATGATCCTCTTCTCGATCGACAAACAATCAGAAATAATGTAATTTCCATACGCAAGAAACGACAACAAAAAACGTTGCTAATTCTTTCACTGGGGTTTATTATTTAATGATTCATGATTTGAATTTCTACTAAGCTTTGAAGTGTGCGTGTTTCACAGGTGATAGAGCGATTAATGAATTGCAGGAGGCACACAAATATGATCAACATCAATCCAAATAGGTATTTTTTTTGAGAACCGATTAAAGTGCTCTTTGCGTATTTCCTGAAATTCAATAATCGTTCTATCACCTGTGAAACACGTACACTCCAAAGCTTAGTAGGAATTCAAATAATGAATCATTGAATAATGAACTCAGTGAAAGAATTTACAGCATTTATTTCAAGAGCGATTACAATGGAAAAATATTCTATTTGAAAATAATAAATTTCGTAAGACGAAGCATGCATATCAGAATGCTTCAACCCGTATATCGGCTATAAACCCTCTTAGGAGTTCACTCCAGTATCCGCATTCACTACATCACTAGGTTACTGCGATCATAACAAAACAAAACCAAAAAAAAAAAACGCTGTTGTTTTTGTTTCGATCGCAGTAACCTAGTGATGTAGTGAATGTAGATGCAAATGTTGGCACCATAAATCGGGAATGGTCTGAGCTATGGACCTGGGGAGGGGCTCATTCGATTCCTCATGGAAAGTTCTTCAAAAAAGTCCAATTTTAGGCCGCCTTGGTTTTTGGGATTTTACAAATCTTTGACAACCCTTAAAAGGCACTTTAAATTAAGTGAGAGAGCTAGCTAAAGAATTGGGGCGTTGTTGGACCAACATGGATTTTTCCTGAACATTTCAGATTTTTTGCTCCAGCCTTTTGGGAGAAATCGTGCATACGGCGTACGGACGGAAAAATTTTATTGCAGATTCCACACCCTTTGAAACTTAAACTATGAAATTTTCAGGGCGGGACTTTTTTTTCAAGAGTGATTACAATGGTTTATTATTGAATAATAAACCAAAACGAACAAATAACTATCTGCAACTTCACAAATTATTATATGAATATTCGCATGTATAACTAAACTAAACATAAACCCTACTCAAAATAGCCTCGACATTGGCGGGTCCCAGATGTATCAGCCAGGTGAATATACAATAATATACAATATCTCTTGTAGACAGGGCACGTGTAGGCATCAAGGGTTCTAAGATTTTTGGGGAGGGCGTTGTATACCAGATGCATCAAATACTGCGGGCTTCTAGATGTCAGGGCTGATTGTATTCTGGGGTTGAATACATTTCGTAAAAACTGAAAACGGGGTGAATGAGAGTGAGTATAGAGGCAGGCTATTAAGGACGGATGCCGATAATGAAAAAGAACTAAACTCTGTAAGAAGAGCTGTCTAACCGTAAATACCTTAGCATCTTGAAATAAGAAGTCACTCACGTAACTAGTGTATCTTCCCATCATCACCTTCAAAATCGCTTTCGGAATGGCCACAGCTTTTCGCGTGTGATTAGGCAAAGATCCTCCCCAAACAAGGATATATCCTCCGCCAACAAGCATGTGACACGATACACTACGACCTCATGTTCATCTACACCTACCTACTCCGAGAATAATAACTACAGTTGCCATCCAGATTATGTTATCATATGTTCTTCTGTTTTTACATTTTACCGATTCTAATAAACACAAATTATTCATTCTTGTAAATCCAACTCGGAACTACCAATTAATATATCGTCGTGGTTATCTAACACCTCCTAACTCAGTTTTGACAACTTTTCAGGAGGCTCAACAAACTGATTTATTTAATTGGATAATACACTCTGCACGAGTTTGCGGTATATTACAATTCCATAACACCTGAGAAATCATATGTTGGCATAAATATCGCTGAAGTATTAATCCACAATTTTACTGAATTAGGCTGTGTTACTGGTCCAACTTGTGAATAAGGCTGTGTTGGAATAATGCGTTAGGCGGTGTTATGAAGCCAAATTATGAATTAGACAGTGTTAGAGAAAGCGTTTTTGCAGTAAAAATTAAAACTTAATTTCAAATTTTTTGTAGGGAAAACTCTTTTACAAGTAGTTCAAGTAATTCAATAATCGCTCTATCGCCTGTGAAACACGCACACTCCAAAGCTTCGTAGAAATTCAAATCATGAATGCAAGTCAAATGAATAAAATTGAATGATAAACCCCAGTGAAAGAATGTGCATCTCCTCGAGTATGGTTTCCCATGTCGGGCAGGAGACCAACACGGCAGTGTCTTCAGCACCTCAGCACTTAGGTTAGATGATTTATATATATCAGGAAAAGCAATGGCCCAAGAGTGCTACTCCGAATGACGGCGTAATCAATGAGCCTCAACGAGCTAGTAGTATTTCCTCACGTGAAAGGGTGCGTTAAGGCAGTAAAATGGGATCTAAACTCCCAGTCATGCAGGATATTGTACGATTGAATTTTCCTAAACTGTCATATTTCGAGTACACTTACAATAAACTTACAATACTTACGATAAACATAGTCGACGCTCAAGGTATGTTGGATAACCGTCAACTTGGATAACACAGCCCAAAAAAAAATTTCAAGATCTGTAAAGTAGACCAGGGGTATATTTATGTATTTCTCGATGCTGAATCCGAATCCAAGGTCCATATATCCCTTGACACCCAAAATGTTGAGCTATGGCCAAAAAACTACCCTTAAAAAAATGTCAGAACCTTATTTTAGAGTCATGAGATTGAGATGAACTGCGACGTCTTTTTAAGTGAATTTCTACATTTTTTTCAACTTCAGACAAGGAGAGTACTTGGGGAAACTACCTCCCCCTCAATCACCCCTCGCGCCCCCTCCTAGGGGTTGAAATTTGAGTTCTCACGCCTAGCCGAGTGGGGGTAAGGATTTCTATGTTTTTGGGGTTCCTGAGATCGAATTTGAACTTCCAAGAGTCCGTAGACACCCCTTAACCTCTCAATCACCCCCTCCTAGGGGTTGAAATTTGATTTCTCACTCCAAGTCGAGAAAATACAACAATTCCCGAAGGGCTGACCTAAGATAACGGCAACTCGCGATTAAATTCAAATAACTTACCAGTACGCCCAAGACTCCGAGCATCGGAGCTCGGATCTGATCCGAGCATTGAAGCCGTTCTCGCGAACTGTCACGAGAACCGTTCTTTTGAACGATGGCAGGCTCGTCGTATTCACTTCATACTTTTCCCAGCTTTAACCAAGGCAATAGGTTCTCTCCGTTTTGTCCATATAGCAATTAACTATCATAATAAGATATTTAATGCCTTAATATTATAGTACGGTATATCTTGTTGCCTATTAAAGTGTGTTCTGTAATATTCCCTGATCAGTGCTTATTCACATCTCCCTCCGTAACACCTTTCTATTGGAGTTCAATACAAGAAATCGCTATTAAAATATTTCTAGTGATTAATTTCTGTACCTTACATATTAAACTGTATCAAAAATTGTATTTAAATGTACCAAAATATAGTAATGAGTGGAAAAATCAATCTCGACAAAAATTGTTATTGAATTGTCTCAGCATGGACAGCAGGGAACAGTTACTAGTGGATTTAGTAGAAAGCCTTCGACAAAGCGGTGTAAAGTAGATCAACCACTTTTACTATTAAATAGAATGAGTATTGTTTCACTACTCCTTGTCACGATTATACGGTTAAAATCATTCATAATTATTACCCAAGGTCGACAAAAGACAGCACGAAAATAGAGGAAAAAACCCGATCCCTCCTATAGAAGCCGGGCTATAACGCTACGTCGGAGAAGTGAGATCGCTCGGGGCAAAAACAACTGTGTAATTACCAAGTGTTTGAGGTGCAAGAAACAACATATAGCCCCTTTAATCCCGCCGCGGTCAGCACTTACACGGAGTTGGTACCTATACGCGTTAGGAATGTCTTCGTTTCACGTAATTCTAGGTGTAGTTGGCTGCGCTGATTTTACGGGTTTTTCGGTGTCTAACGTTAATTTCTACTCTCTCGAGAGTTCAATTTATTTTCTTAATGAAAGAAATGCCTCCGAGGGCAGAGGCGTTTAAGGTTCCGTGATTCTGGAAAATCGTTCAAGAAGGAGGCTCATATTATGAAACTAATGGGAATCCTTTGGGGTTGAGCCTTCCGTTGCGTTGTTGCCCTGAGATTAGATATATTTGTTCTAGTTTTGGTTTATATTTTCAATAATGAATTCATAGACACATAAAGAAGAAGCTGTTGACGGAGAAATAATAACATTTTCACATAATAATAGTGTTATGTACTAGAAAAAAATTAATTATGTGGTATTTGCAATGCTAATTAATTCGATGCTCGGACGCTAGGCGCCACCACGTGATTTATGCTCATGTGGGGCTATAACGCCCACTGTAAAATGATTACATTAATAAAATAAGAATTTTTAACTAATTGATATACAGGGAAATTTGTTTATTTCGCGTAAAAAATCATCATATATGCCGACTTTTGGCTCTCAGATTAAGATGATTTTTCCCTTGATCACTGAAAAAGGTTTGAATATCCTTTAGTCACATTTTTCTACCAGATCTAGAAAATTAATCCCCGTAACAATCTAAAAACAGGCGCCTAAAATAAAAAAAACCGACTCAAAATGAACAAATTTTTGTCATCATTCCGCGAAACTTGAGTCAAATCTGGAAACTGGTAGCATCACGCGAATCAGCGTTAATCCTCTATTTGACAATTTTGTGGCTGCGCAACTTTGCGTGCTCGCTGAACCGGTTACGCGCAATAAAAACAATTGGTTGTGGGGTCAAATTTTCATGAAATCTTGAGTAGAATTCGAATCTGAAATAAAAATTGGGGTTCCCATTAAAGATAAGAAAGTTAGTCCCCGTTTCAGGCATTTAGGAGCATGGGCAACTCTTCAAACTGCCATTTTTGAATTTTTTGCCAAAAAATAAGGGGAGGTTACTTCGACAAGTTTTTTGATTTCTCCACAATCAACGAAATTGAAAGGGACCACCCATTAAGGACTACCCTGTAGGCATATTAAACATATGATTGAATGGAAACAAGGAATTTAACGAAACAGGTTTGTTCCTTTATTGTTCAGTATTTTTGATTGAGGACCCAGACTTCTCGTCAGCTAACAGCAATCACACATACAGGGTGTCCCAAAAGTTATGCACAATCCGACTCCTACGTGTTCAACAACTCACTTCCGAGCAAAAATGCCTCTTAGCAATTTTTTTGCCAGAGGCCTCGTTTCCGAGCCATTCGCGTTTCAAGATTTTTTTCGTGTTTTCGATCTTATGTCTTAAAACTATCACAACTCCCTCAATTTTGAAGATAGCTCTAATTTGATGACACCGTTGGAAAGAGCGTTAAATTTTCTATCTTTTTGATGTCAGAAAACTTCTTTTGATTGCATTGAAAATGTGCGATTGCCGCGCGAAATGGCAGTTTTGTCAACAGCTTGAAATCACCTGTTTTTCATTTCGCCTAGCAATCCCATGAATGCTTGACGCGGAATTGTGCAGGCCTGGTAAAACGTGCGCGAAAATTCCAGCTTCCCAACGGGATAGTCGTTTTGGTTTTTACAAATATTTTTAGTTAAGGTAATGGTGTTTAACTGCAGAAAACGTGTGTTTTCTGCTAAAATTGAGGGTTTTTCAAAAGTCTCGACGGAAAAAGGTAGGACGCGGGATATACGTAACTTTTCTCGCTGAATCGAATGGTGATAACGCCAGACCTCTTAAGTGACGATTAAGTTAGTTTTGTCGGATGCATAAACCCATTCGTTTGTGAACAGCGTCTACGGCATTTCTAAGCTGTCCGGCCAAAGTCAAGATCATCGAATTGCCGAGAGACGGCTATTGTTTGTGTTCATTTACGATTGATTGCGATGAGTTACATTCATCTTTTTGCTGACACTATGGACCCTTATCAAACCAGGCTTCCGTATCATTACCAAATCTTCCCTTTCGTCTCTTTCCTCGTTGTATTTCCTTCATCGAGGTTTCCCCTATTGCATATTCCCATTCATCATGGTGCGCTCTAGGTATTGAACATAGTTGGTAGTAATAACCAAAACCTTAGTGACAAAAAACAATTAGGTAGTAGATAAAAAACAGAAAGTTTACTAGATAAAGAAGGATCAGTGACAAAAACAATATTATCTACCAATATTTTTTCTTCGTATTATCCGACGTGTTCGCTAGGGCGTGAGTAGTACGCAGGAGGAGTGTGACTCCCTTGCTGCTTCAGAAGCATTTAAATAATTATTTTTTAATTTATATCTTGACAATCTTGTTTAAACTCTAACTCTTTGTATGAACTCGATTTCAACATTGCAACACCCAATGCTACGGCAAACTCAGATTGTGGTTGATAATACACGGCGCACAAAGCAACCCCACCTTCAAGACCGGTGGGTCGTGCGGGTCATTGCATATCCTTGCCCCTGACCAAGCCAATGCCTCCTCCGTAGCTTTCCCAATTTTCAAACATTAGGTATTTTTTAGTGATACAGGGTGTCCCAGGACTTACGCACTATCCGACTCCTACGTGTTCTACAACTAAGTTCTGCGTCAAGCATTCATGGGGTTTCTAGGCGAGATGAAAAATAGGCGATTTCAAGATTTTGACATTACTGTCATTTCGCGCAGCAATCGCACATCTTCAATGCAATCAAAAGAAGTTTTCTGATATTAAATAGATAGAAAATTTAACGCTCTTTCCAACGGTGTCATCAAATTTGAGCTATCTTCAAAATTGAGGGAGTTATGACAGTTTTAATGACATAAGATCAAAAACCCGAAAAAACATTAAATCGCGAATAGCTCGGAAACGAGGCCTCTGACAAAAGATTGCTAAGAGGCATTTTTGTTCGGAAATTAGTTGTAGAACACGTAGGAGTCGAATTGTGCATAACTCCTGGGACACCCTGTATAAGTATCGTGGTACAATTTTTCAATTGAAGATTCAAATTTTGCTTTCCCCATTTGCAAAAGGTGTACAGAGGAATTCTATATGGGTAAAGCAACTATCTACCCTCAACTTGCGAACCAATAAGCCAAGAGCGACCACTCCGTCAGAATGCATGCGAAGTCACACAACGCAACATTTGACCTGTGTTCAAAAGAATTCACCAAATAAGCTAATGTCAGATCACTCCAAAAATCAGAAAGAGCTCATAGATGGGAGCCTGGAGCTAATCGACCATCTAGCCTCAATTTAAATGATTGGTTGAAAATTCCATTAAATTATAATTCTCGCCTGCATCTTATCTATGGACACAATGAGACTCAAGCAACCAGGGAAACTAAAAAAAATATCGATTTTTTCTTCCTCCCTAACTTGTGAAATTTATTTTCTGAATCTATGTTATGTGAAGTGTGTGTTTAAATGCATTAATAGACATTTCAGAATGCTTTGAAACATGTTCCGATGAAGATATTGTTAAATACTTTTTATTGTACCATTTTCAGATTTTTCGTTTTCAATAAAAACTCGCTAAAATGACAAAAACTGGTAAAATTTAAGTTTTTTAGAATTTACTCTGCAAAAAGTTTATTAACAATGAAATAGGTAATTTAAATTTATGTGTCAAATAAATTCTGAAAATTTTACTTGAACTGCATTGAAATGTTCTGAAATTTGTAACGAGAGAATTAATTGATGATTGGGAATCAACTTAAAATGAATCAACACATAATCCGTATAACCTTTTATTGGTTAGGACAACTGTTGGAGATACACTCGTCTTCGAGGTATGTACAACTTGTCGAATAATCCCAGAATTAATTAAAAAGGAGTTTGAACGGAGAAGGGGAAAGTCAAATGAATGACGATGCGGTAACAAGCTAGGGCGATGCCCATTAGCTAATAATACGCAGGGAGAAAACTCACCGTCGGAAGATAGGGCCGGAATGAGAAGGATACGTTCTGTCTCGTCGGATTCCCATCCCTTGTACCCACTTGTTGTCATTTACTCGTAGGTGTTGGGTGACCAACGGTAACAAATATTGATAAAAATGAGAACGATTCTAAAAATTCAAATCCTTTGTTTGAATGCAAGAATATTTGTTAGAAAAAGTTATTCGCAATAATATTGATGGCTAATAATTTTTTTTGAACACAAAGGGCTCAAGTTTCAACTCAATTCAACATAAATGTGATGAGACACTTTTGAAAAATTCGCTTTTACGATCATGCTGCATGACAGGAACTTCTTTTTGCGGACCTGAGGAAATTTTTCAGTTAGGGATTGACACCAGTTACAGTTCCCATGCAGTGGATGTTAATGATCAGTGGGTAATCGAAGGCTTTTCGGAATTCATTGAGATCATCGATAGGTAAGAAGACGCCACGCAACGAGCTCTCCGTCTCACAAGGATTTTTCTCTCCGCCGTTTAGCTCGTTCATGGAAATTGACGCCAATTAAGGGGAGAGGTTATAGTGATGTTTCCCAACAGCCGGCCTGTCACTTGGGTTGATCAATGCGATCGCCGCTTAAGGGGGAAATCGCGGAACTGGTGTCTTCACTCATTGCGACATCACGCACAGGTAGGTAGGTACGTTACACACGTTTACTCGAACACATTCCCACCGGCAGATCGAGGATTGATGCGGTGTCTATCTCGATCTAAAAGGGGCTCCCTCGCTTCGCCTCCTGCTTTGGATATCGATGTCGTAGATTTCCCATTCCGATGATTCGCTAATTGGTTTACTTGTCGGATGAGCTTGTCGACATCTCCCGGCCGGTCGTTGGTTAGGAATGCGGTCGCTAGTTCATAACTTTACACCTCTACCCATAATGGAACGATGAATGTTAATAAGTCTGTCATTGGGTGGTGCAAACCTGTTATACACGTTGTCCCAAAACTGAACTCATCAAATCATTCCACATTGCGGTAGGTGCCTCAGGGTTTCCCAATCATAGAACGTCTTTAGAACCCACACGCGCGATTTGGTTTCGTTAAACGTGTTTGTCATGCGAATTTGACCTTGATGTGGTTGTTAGCTAATGCACGTTTTGATCGAGTTGATTTCAGTGTTTTGCAAACGTTTCTACCTGAAATATCACAGTGGTCTGTTCATTCTCCAAAAAGCGCTTACCATACAGGCGCTCCATTTAGAATTCTGGACTCCCACACCATGACTTTCGTAAAATATTTCGTACAGCAATAGGTAGTTTCATGAACTTGTGAGTTTTTTAAAACTGAAAAAACCACAGGAAACAAGTCGAGATGTATTGCTTCAAAGTCTATAAGCAGCAATATCTTTTTGCTTCCAAGGAACGACGAAAAAACCAAAATTTCGTACCGTATCTTACTTTTTATACGATCCACAGTGGGGGCCAATCCAGCTAAAAAAACGCTGCAAATTCTTTCACTGAGGTTTATTATTCAATGATTCATGATTTGAATTTCTACTAAGCTATGGAGTGTGCGTGTTTCACAGTTGATAGAGAATTTCAGGAGATATGCATAGAGCACTTAAATCGGCTCTCAACCAAAATACTATTGGATTGATCAGTTGATCATGTTTGTGTGCCTCCTGAAATTCAATAATCGCTCTATCACCTGCGAAACACGCACACTGCAAATTCTTTCAGTGGGATTTATTATTCAATTTTATTCATTTGAGTTGCATTCATGATTTGAATTTCTACTAAGCTTTGGAGTGTGCGTGTTTTACAGGTAATAGAGTGATTATTGAATTTCAGGAGATATGCATAGACCACGTAAATCGGTTCTCAACCAAATCAGTTGATGATATTTGTGTGCCTCTACATCAGTCAACCTTTGGCTACATCGTTTAAATTTGGATTTGTGGAAGTTTTAATGCAATACGAGTGCTAAAGGACTTGATAAATTATAGATGTTTTTATTGTAG
Organism: Creontiades dilutus; assembly: GCA_031894815.1. Classification (NCBI taxonomy): domain Eukaryota; kingdom Metazoa; phylum Arthropoda; class Insecta; order Hemiptera; family Miridae; genus Creontiades; species Creontiades dilutus. The sequence continues at coordinate 364,199 of JAVIWC010003001.1, read as the reverse complement.
GGGGTGTAATGAGGTTCAATAGAAACGCTGCAAATTCTTTCACTAGGGTTTATTATTCAATTGGCTTGCGTTCATGATTTGAATTTCTACTAAGCTTTGGAGTGTGCGTGTTTCACAGAATAGAGAGATTATTGAATTTCAGGAGGCACACAAATATGATCAACTGATCAATCCAAATAGGTATTTTGGTTGAGAACAGATTTACGTGCTCCGTGCATTCTCCTGAAATTCAATAATCGCTCTATCACCTGTGAAACACACACACTCCAAAGCTTAGTAGAAATTCAAATCATGAACGCAAGCCAATTGAATAATGAACCCCAGTGAAAGAATTTGCAGCGTTTTTTAGTAGTTCGTAAAATTTGCATCTTATCGCAATATTTTCTTCCCGACCTGTTGATAGTTTCAATTGCATTTTTTCTCTATTATCACCAGTGAGACAGTTCATTTTATTATTTTGTAAAAGTACAAAAGTGTTCATATACTTTGTTCTTTTCGGCGTATTGGGCTTGCCGTATCATTAGATTAATAAATAAATATTGCTTCGTTGCTGTCGGCCTTTTAGACATATGGAGTCAACTCCTTTCTATTCATGTTCTCTTCTTGAATCGACGAGCGATCTTTCTGTGCAGTTTGACATTCTGCCATTCTACCAGTGTGTTTTTGAAAATTTTGTGATCGGTGGGGACTCAACGTGCTTCAGTTATGTATACCAAAAACAAAAAAATTCTTTTTACTCTTCAAAGTTGCATGCTTTTATTTTACCAACCACAACAGCTTGATTATTTTTCGCACACCCTGTGGGAAGTGTAGAATCTTACCAAAATCGTGTCCATTTATTCCCTTTCCTTATTGCATTACTTCAGGGAATCTCTTGATCTGGAACGAATTACCTTGACCTTGACTCTAACCTATGTACACTCGATTGCAGCACACTGTAGCGGAATATTAATCAAACTATGACTTCCTCAAAACTGTGGTAATTACTAATCGAACCGTCGACCATTGGATTTTCAATATAGATTTTTGAAACTTTGTTTCAAGAACAAAGTTTTTGGTCGAAAAACTCATGAGACCATAATTGGAGGGTCATTTCATTACTTCGTCGAATTACATTTTTAATGCCTCCTAAAACGGCGAGAAAAGTTCTTAGTAATGGTATTTCAACTTTCGATTCTCGATCTCATGGAGAAATTCCAGTTTGAAGTTCTTCCGATCTTAAAAGGAGGATATTCATGTTTTCTCTTGCCATGAGTCTGTAGGTAAAACTACCATTTGCAAGCCAATGTTTCAAGACTAGTTCAAGCGTGAAAGCGAGTTGAGTCGACAAAACGGCATGAAAGTGTTCAGATACGTTAAAATGAGGCAGGCATCACAATTGAAGAATACGCGGTCATTTTCTAAGGGCGAGGATCATAGAGGCAGCCGCAACATAGCGAGATAGTCTAAAGCACGACGTAACAGTTGGAGCCATGCGGAGAGAACCTGTTAAACACATTGTGAGCGCGACTTCTTTTAATTTTACTAGTCTGATTTATTTAAACTTCACTAGTCTGAATACTGGAGATGTTTTTCGATCATTTTTCTAGAAAAGTAGTACCTATCACTTTATTTTTGTAACCTACCTATTTTGCGAATTTAATCATTTTCCCAATTCGTACAGCGAACTGTTTTTTTTTTTTTTTTTAATCCCTTTGAGTCCTCGAGCGCTGTTTTAAAAGCGCCTGACGTTTTTTCGCCTTCAAACTACAATTTCTCCACGTTATCGACGCGGAATCGCAAAGATGACCACAACATTAGAAAGCTGATTAAATTTGCTAGTTTTCCTTGCAAAAAACGTGATTTTCTGAGAAAAAAAAAAAACTTTAAAAAATTATATCTAGAGAACAGGTTGAGATAGAAAAGTGCGGTAGGCTGGGGTTTACTGAATTTTCGATGCAAATTAACAGAAAAATTTGTTCGTCCCTTATCCGCTTTCACCCTGTATAAGGAATCGTATAAGTGTTTGGTTATTGATGTGAATTAGAATCTGTAATTGGAAGTGGTCTCGAGTTGCTCTACCGTTGTGGTTTCGGTTTATCATTTCTACAATAAGACTTTACTGGGAGATCTTAGTCATTTTGCTCCCCCAAGAGAGTAGATTCCGAATCTGCAACGTTTGCCTGCCATTCAAACCATAAAGGGCCTCGAAATTCGTGTAAAAAATCAGTTCCTTCCCCCATGAATTCAATTGGGGCTTTAGTTCGTCTTTACGTCTGACTATCTCAGTTGCTTCACACGCATAGATGCTATGTCCCAAAACTAGTCAAAAACTAGGTTTTTACTGACATACGCGTATAACAAGTGGCGTGTTTTTTTGGAACCTCTAGTAATTTTGGAATCAAAATGTTAAGGGAAAGATTTCAGATCCGTTGAAAATCGCACTAAGCAAATGATCGAAATTTCTGAGCGTAATGGTGAATCACGCATCACGTTTCACTTCATCGAGATATCAAGGCTGCATTTTTATTGAATCCAGGTAATGCAATTCAGCATGTCTGAGAGTCCCTTTTGCGATTCAGTTATTCCCACAAAGAATTTGGAAAATTCGAAGATGACCGAATAAAATTCACGACTTTAGCTCAGAACACCGACACGATCATCAACGATACCTACAATTTCCGCTTTAGTATTCTGAATATTTTGAACCATTTTTTCGTAATACTCTAAAATATTAGTTTGCGGTTAAAAAAATAAATAAATAAAGGAAATTCTATAGATGATTTATCTAGAAAGTAGTCACTTTAAATTAAGTTTTTCCGGCTATCTCATCTCATTACTGAAAAAAATCTTTGCGTTTGGGAATCTGTACTCCAAAATTTGATGACCCAAAGCAGTTGTCCAGTACATATACTTGTCGAATTTGTTGAAGCTTGATAATAATAATTAATATTGCATACATTCAATAATTTGTGTTGGATACATTGAAGTGGTAATAATTACCACTTTAATGTATCCATGTATCTTTTCTTTATGGTTTTTTTTTTTGTTCTTTTATTGTATTTAAGTAGCGATCAATTAAACCGCTTAAGACAAATTACGCACCTTTTAATGAGTGGGTTAGAGGGAATAGGTAAATAAAAAATCCGTTGGTTTAGAATTAATTTGTTTCTCCTTTTTAATTCTGGTAATAAACTTTGATTCCTTCATACTCGAACATCACAATTTGTACAAATTATTACCCTTTTCACAACATTCAACTGGTCAGTCCGAGACACTGATATCGACGAATACAATAATAAAACTTTGTAAAACGATACGAACAATTTTTTTTCCTTTTTCTATTTTTACACCGGGATTTAGTGGTATACTTACATACAGTAAAATAATATACAAAATAAATAATCAAGTAAAAATCTAAATAAAAATGTATGTACACTGTACAAAATCAAAGTATGTATACAAGTATTTTCGAAGGGGGGATGCGGGAAATAGTACGAAAAAATTAATACTGATGACTTTGATGCCCTGTACACAATATTTACAGTCAGTCGAAATAAATAATTAGAAATAATAAATAGTAAAATTTTCAGTCTGTTCTTTTTTTTCAATTTTCTTCTTTCACCTAAAAATTAACGAATTAGTTATCTTCTTCTACAGACACGTGTGAATGGTTTTCTTCGTTCGACATAACTTGCACTTTACTTCGCAGCACCAGTGAAAAGTACACGCGCACCTGAAACCGAATAAATTGTAAAAATTAGTGACATTGGCAAAAATTACAAAGCAGAGGTTGTGTTTGGGATTCGTTGTATTGCTTTTTGAGAGTAATCCATGGTTTGTAAGAGTGAAGTAAAGTTGAGTAGGGAACCGTATCAGGTTGGGGTTCGTGTCCGACTGCCTGTGAAGTCGCGGACATCATTAGCTTAAAGCTACTCGTTGCCTCCCCTCCTGGAGTGGAGAAGGGCTAGACATAAAGAAAAGCAAAAACTACTTAAACGGGGAGATCTCTCTAGAAGCAGAAAGCGGCGAACTCAGTTCCTCCGAATTCGTCCGAAAACGCAACGACGATCCAAATATGTGATAAAGTTTGGATCTTTAAACGTCTCGAACCATACTTTTCCAGGGAACAATAAATCCAAAAAGACATCGCCTACCCCCAAACCTGTATGGCCTACCCTTGCATTGTCGCGACTTTTGATATACAAGACAGCTTTTTTTTTCTTTCATAGATATTATAGGTGAATAACACAAAGAGGGAGTATAATAACAATATGCAAAGTCAAAAAATCCCCAAACGTACCAGTTTCGGGTGTAAGTTAGGAATGGATACTAGATTAACAAATCGTAGGCACTATTGCCTAACCTGCAAAGATACTCGATATTTCTAGGGGAAACAGGGATTGAGTGGAAACCAATACCCCCCAAGGAAACATGGAGAATTTCTGTTCTGGAATTTCAGTAGCAAGAATGAAATCCATGCCCATTTGACGGGTGGGCAGTGAATGTTAGGGAAAAATGACTTCCTGACGAAAGCGAGTCGAAGCAAAGAAGCTTTACGTACTAAATGGGCCGCCCTTGTTTGTTTATTATCTTTAACATCTCCTCAGTGAATATTGCTGTTTTTCGCATTTTTTATAGCAGTGTATCAGTACATGTACTGTATTTATATGTAGTCAATTTCTATTGTGCGTATTTGGTGACAGTTTTCACAAATGACTTCCCCTTTATCTTGGTGGTGGTATGCAAATTGTCGAGTTCTAGTCACAATTAAAACGAAGCCAGAGATCACAATTTTTAGCAGTGACAAGAAGTTTTGGAATATAATGGTACGAAACTTATCCCCATATGGGAATGAATTCAAACAAGCTTTGTTCTGCTGGACATATTTATTGCTTTGCCAGAAAAAAAAGTCTGGAACGCAACTGGCTACCAACCCCGGCCCTCTATGGGCACACTGACGTATAGGGGCCGTGTCCATTATGCCTAGATTGTTCTTCCGTATTCGTACGGACGAGGACAAATCCTATTATGCTGGGATTTTTAAGACGAACAAATAAGAAACAGGTGATTTTGATTGTGCAAGAAAGTTGCTTCATTTCTCGAGTTTTGAGTAGATGTTTTCAAAATGCACTCGTTCCTAACGAAAAGAGTCCTTTTTCATTCGAAAATAAAATAAGTGGTGATTGAGATCGATTTTAAAGTCACGCTACTAAAGAAAAAATTCCCTTTTCTTCTTATCTTTTTTCGCAAATATGATTCACCCGTATTTTCCGTCTCAAACTACTCCCTTTAAATCGCTTTCATCGATAATAAATGTGATAATTCCAACGCTCTTATCGTGTGTGTTTTGTGATAATTCCAACCTTTTAGGTCGCCTTCGAAATTATTGGAAATGTAAAATATGACTATAAGTAACGGGGCATCCCGTCTACGCAGTCGGAAATGAGTGGATTGAAGGACGATTAATATTCGCACGCTGTTCAATGTTCCAGTTGTTGTATATCACTTAAAGGTATAAAATGGAACAGATACCCCTTCCAGGGGCTGAGGTGGTTATACTGCAACACCCAGAGCATATCCTTCAAGGTGAAAAGCTCCAGGCATAATCCCATGGGAAGCAGTTTCAAGAGCAAGAAGTAAGAGCTATATCATCAGATATCCACTTCAGGTGTCTGGACTTACCTTTCAACGACGACGACTTCCTGCGTTTTGTAGCCTCGTCCGCAGCACATGAGGTCGCAACCGTCGACACCAATAGACGTGTCGTTGCATTGACGCCCGTTCGTTCCTTGGATCCCGAGACGCGGGTTCCTCTCGCAGAAGTTCGGCGAGGGCTCGAGGTAAACCAGGTCTTTCGCTCCCGGGGGTTTGTGCTCCGGGTTGTACGGCTTCAACTGGAAGTTGTACCTGGGGACAGAAGACACACTTGAACTTGAGAACTAAAGCTACTAATCTCATACAGTTTTGTGAAACTTTGGTTCCTAGACGAGTTCACTAACAGTTAAATACAGATTCCATGATTGATATGAATCCACTGCACAACGTGTTTCACCGCACTGCAAAACTAAATGTCGAAATCCCGAACCCTCAGAAACCTGTGTCGCGCTAATTCTAGTGCGGATAGAATAATGATAGACCGTTCTTCCCCAACACTTAGGAAAACTTTATCAAGATAGGCCCACTAAAACCAGAAAAAACTTATATTCAGTGGATTTTATGTTTGGGTGATTTATCGATTTATCGATACTCAAAGGGGACCTTTTTACAGTCTAATCGGCACATTCCCTGAAAAATTGAATAAAAATCATGGGAAAACTACACGGATCAGGGTTTTTACAAGAACACTTGCTACTAATGGTACTTTTGCGTTGAAATTAATAAGATATTTCTTCCTCCGACTACCCTGGATGTTTCAGCAACTTCGGATCATGAGGACTTTAAGAAATGGTGCTTGGGTGATTTAACGTTTGCGCACGCGCACAGTAGAGCATTGATTCAGAAGCGATGAAACTCATAGGGGACCATCTATAGCTACTACGCATGCGTCTAAACCGTAATATGTGGGTGGGAACTGCATGTACGTCTGTGGGAACTGAGGTGCTTACCTGGATTTCTTTCCACCGGCCCTCAGAGAGCCGGTGTTGGGGAATATGACTCGGGAGGCTCCGTCGAACCTGTCCTTGAGGTTGTCGCCGACGACTCGGAACGGCGGCAGCCGCATCCAGCAGGTTTTGACGGTGCAGGATCCGGACATCCCGTGGCACTTGCACTCCTGTCGCATCTCCGCCGCCACGTGCTGGAACAGAACGATAAGGAACCAGTTAGAACAGACAGCATACGACAGTCAGACAGCCAAGACGATGAACCCACCAAACCTCACTGACTTGAGTGTACTTCAAGACACCTCACTACCAACGTATACGCAAAGCTCAGCCTTCTGTAGAGTGTTTATATATCAACGTTATTGAATTCAAAGTTACAAATCGGGAAAAAAAGGAACGCTTTTCGTCTGATAAAAACTCAAGTTTAGTTCCGTTTCCAGCAGAATACGCACTCGGAAGCCATTGTATTTGGATAGGAATACAAACATCCCAAAACTGTTTTCATGAAAAAGGACGACGTTCCACTTAGTTTACTCCTCAACATGAAATGGTTACAGCCACGATATAACGCCTCTCCTCGATGTTAAGATATTCTAGAGTCGAACCCACGCGAATAACACCTGTTTCAGATGATAAACAGGTGGTCATTTATAATTTCGTAAGTACATAATATTTGTTTTTATATAGAAAGTTTAAATAGATTCTTCACGGCAATCGTAGAAGAGGAACATGCAGTCCCCAGTGCCTTCACAAAATCGTTTAACAATAATAACTTATCTTTTCTCATAATAAATTCTACTCTAAAAGTTAGGTAGGCTGGAATAAGTTTGGCAGCATCATCTCCCCTCCCCAGCACGAGTCTAACTCAAAGGGGAAGCTTCGTAGCTGTTCTTTGGTTGTATATTTAAAAGAATGTATCTATACATTTATCTCAATGCGAAAAAAAACTATAATAAAAAAAAGTTGTATGTTGTAAGATCGGTACTTACGACTCTTCCGGCTTCGTTATTGTGGAGGTTCATCTTCTCCCGGAGGCTTCGCCCCCGCTCCCCCGTGTCCACGAACTCCCTGGAGAACTTGAAGCCGAAGCCGATGTTGTCGGAGCAGCCGCCCCACTCCCAGTCGCGGACTCCGTGGACGCCGGCCGCACCTTTGGGGGAGCCCCGCGACACGTGGCTGTAGTCGCACGTGCACGACTCGATCGAGCCCTCCGCGCAAGACCGGGCCACCGCGTACGTCACCGCCGCCGACGTGATGGCGTAGATGAAAGCCGTTTCTCGACAACCTGCAACAATCAACAAAACAACTTCGTGAACTTTTTGAAAATTTTGAAGATTTCAATTCAAATATTCTTATATTTATACAGGGTGTGCCACGAAGCAATCCTCGCACCCGCCCTCCTAAAATCATCATTTCTGAGGTAAAAAGAAAATATTTTGTTGAATTTCCACGTTTTTTGCCAAGGATCTTAAATATGTCAGATAAGTCAGAAGAAATACCTACTAAATGACTTGACTAAATTATGTTTTACCCAATGAAAATCGTTTCCCTCCCGTTCATTTGTTATTCGGATTGGGTCCAAAAGTACCGTAAGTTCTGCACTAGATATGAAAACTATTATGAAATTTGTTCTAGGGTATTTTAAAAGGATTCTGACATTTCAACACAGTGCTTCAACAAATTGTTTCCAAAAATGAACAATCCTTTTTTCCACCTAGAAATTGATCATTCCACACGAGTGCGATTGTAAAAGGCATCGATCTTTTACGATACCATAATCAACACCTTATCAGAAACTAAAAACGTAATGCCGTATTGAATGTTTTTCGTATAGCTTCAGTTTAAGGCCTAAGCTAACAAAACTGGCTTGAAAACAATCGAAGAGCATTAGGTACCTACTCACTTCATAACAACGACGTTCTTTCTGATCTCTTTTTTCTTTACAATATGAAGAACAATAAGATGAACTTGAAATATGATGCACTAGAAGTAGTGGTAGATTAGAAATCGAGATTCAAGCTGAATAAAACTCCATGGATGTCGTATCAACCAAAAGTCGATGAAGTATCGTTTAAATTTGGAATTTGTCTTATCAACTTTCTAAATTTTCCCCAACAATAGATATTTATTTAGAGAGGAAGGAATGCAAGAGGAAATCGGTCAATTTTATGGAACAAATGAATGAATGAAAGAAAAATGTATATTAGAAAAATTAATTACAAAACAAATATATAATGTACATGATATGACTGTGGGCTGAGCCCGTCTTCTAGAGATCTGTCACCAATCCACCAACTGACTTTTTTTCCTTTTCTTAATAATAGTGAGTTTGTTTGAGAAAATAGTATGGAATAGTATGGTTATTACTTGTAATTCTTCATTAAATCCAGTTTAACTAAGATACAAGTTGAAATCTGTACGACCATGCCGCCCACAGTATCTGGCTAAAGCCAGCCAATTTGCACCATTCAACACATTAATGAACAACTCTTCTGAAAGCCCTGCCGATCCAAAGTTGGCCGCCCGAAACTCTTGAAGGACCGGGCAACGCGTTCCAAAATGAAGAGTATTTTCAGGTTCCCCCACATTGCAGAGGTTCTCTGAGCACATCGCCCAGGCGGGGCCATCTTTTGCAGTCTGTCCGTGAGGTGGACAGTTGAGCGTGAGTAAGTCCCCCCAAACCTCACAGACCCACAGCAGGACAAACATGGAGGCCATCTGGGTATAAATGGTCTAATCAACACAACGAATGTCCAAATTCAAGCATCGTTAAATTCGTTTCTGCGGTGCTGGAGCTCCAGCCAAGATTGCATCTTTCCATTCCAATTCCACCTTTTTACATAGGACTCCAAGCTTAACCGACCATGATTACCGACCAGGTCATCAAATGCAGCCAGTACAGTCGCAGAGTCTCTGAAGGCCTTTGTACCAGTAAATTCAAAAACAGATGGCTTATCAGGGACCCTTAATATAGAGTATATTCGTAATCAGCGTGAAAAACGTTCTATTGGAATCCAGAAAATGATATTTTTCATCGTTCTGTACCGTCACACACTAAACGAGGGCCTTCTCCCCTTAAGGTGAATATTTATAGTTTTTACATTTTGTACGCCCGTTTTACTTTTAAATTTGGTTGCTTCTACTTGTAAATCAACTTAGGTTTTGGTTCAATAAGGGTGTAAAAGAGGTCAGAGTTACATATGAGGCAGAGATCAGATGATACACCAAAACAAAAGTTGGAGTCCTCGTTTCTGTACGTTATTCAGTGTTTGTAACTGGGTGAAGGCACATTTGCCGGTACTGTTACGACCGCGTGATGATTCGCATCTTTGAAACTCAACAAGACGCGTTGTCTCCTCCAAGGTTGCTGTGGAAGAGAAAAAAAAAGCGCCAGGGACCTGGGAGAGGGTCCTGAGATTTCTATCTCCCAGCTATGTGGGTCAGTTATGTAAACAGTCGGAAGGATCTTGTCATAGGGGCTGAAAGGGTTTCTTTCTTCTTCCTCGGTGTTACAACAACGGGGATGACAAGCTCCCGTCAATACGAGAACTTTGGAATAGAAATAATATTAATCCGATCCGCTGCGATAGGCGAGTCAGAACGCCCTGAACCTCGACAGTTAAGCCGTAGTCAGCTGAGCTCTCTCGCATGTTGATCATTCATGTTAGGGCACCTTTCAATGACAGCCACTCTCCGTAACAAGTACACATCCCACAGGTTATGCGTTTCACCAAACTTTTTCTGTATTTTCTCCATACTGTTGGAACTACTTCATTATTGAACATTGCCTGATATGGGATGCTAAGTTATCTACTGGTCTCCTTCCTCCTCCAGACCCTGTGTTCATTGACAAAACGGTTGTGGTCAATTTGAAAGCCGATATTACTCGATCATCCCATTTGCTCATATCCGATTTGAGGTGTAAAGCCTTGCTTTTCTTAAATGCCTCCATTCGAAATGTGGGCACCGTTGATTGTTTATGACAGGAAGGAGGTTCAGCAGCCTGTGAGATGGGTTTGAGTGCATGTGATTACACAAGTTATTGAATACATGAGCAATTCTCTCAATACTGATGGAAAACCATCGATAGTTTGGATACTATCAAAAGTTAAACTATCGATAGTTCTTTTGGCTGCAAGTACGGGTAACGTCATTTGTCATACGCCAGCAACGTCCACACTAGCAGAACGAGTTTTCAGTGCTGCTGGTTACATTGTTCAAGAAAGACGAAATCCTCTTGACCCAAAACACGTCGACATGTTCATTTTCTTAAACCGTAACTTTTCTTTGTTGAATCTTGAAAAGGAAACAAAAATAACTTTCCCTGAGTATTAAATATATAAAATAATTATAACTTCTTTAGTGCAAGTACCACTTTTAAAGGAGTTTGCTTTTCACAATGTGTTTTACACTTTGCTATTGACATTTTTACAACATAATGTGACCTCACCTTTCTGTGTAAATAAAATGTGACTAGGTAACCTTGAATCTAGTTTTTTCTCAAGCGATATGCATGCTGTGATATCGAGAAATATACAGAAAGTTGTAAAATTTAATGCAATAAATAGTTCCTTCCCAAAACTACTACTTGAGGGTTTAAAAAATAAAAATGCAGTGAGATTACTTGAATTTTGAGTTGCGAAATCTTGTTCAATTCAATGTACGTTTTGGTTGTAACTGATATATTTTTATTAATTCCTCTTCGATAAACTTCCATAACTTAGTGGGGAAAGCATCGTGTTTTCTTTTTGCAATTAGCTGAACAATATTTTTTTAAGGTTGCCGATAGTACTATCGATAGTTTCCAATCACTATCTCTCAATTGATTAAAAGTAATTTTTTGAAAGAAAATATTACCGAAAGCATTTTCTGAATCATGACGTGATTGCTTATGTCACAGCGAGGTTTCAAGGTCACGTTTGATTCGGAAATAACGATTATTTGCTCGGGATGGATTTCCGATCTGAATCCTATTCCGGTACGTTACGACTCCAAAATATCCTTCTTCGAAAACCACAGAATGAAAATCCATTCGTTTGAGTCATGTTGGCTATATCTCTTAAATAGGCTGGGAAACTGGATGACCAAATCGAGGAAGAGGAGCTCATGCTGGTTTCGTTGGGGTCGTGGGTTCGAATCCCACCACTGCCATCATTCAAAGTTTATAAAATCACTTACAAGAATATCAATATTGTTGTTAACTCAGGGAAATTCTATTGATTATCCAGTAATGAAACAAGTTATTATTGGTCAAAGTAATTTCTGAAGAACAACTCTTTAGAAAGCTGTTGGTAACTGTGGTGTAAGCCCGTAGTTTGGGGAGTGTGAAGGATCAATGAACCTTATAAATCCTGATGCCCTTCAACCAAGAACTCCTCAAAAGACTGATTTGAATTTCGTCTAAGGGGAGGAGACGTCCTGATTTCGGATTCCGAATTCCTCAACCAGGAGCGTACTCGGGTTTCGAAGTGGAAGGAAAGAAAGAAACAATGGACCGCGAGGGCCTCGCCGGAGGAGGTTAGGTCCCCCCAAAAGCCGATTTTCGACTTCCTTTCGACTGATGAGCCATCCGAAGTGAGTCCCGAAGATGAGTTATGGACCTTCGGAACAAATCTGTGAACAAATCGACGAAGGTGAGAGGTATCTTGAGCTTGGAGCCGTTACGAATTGAGTGAGTAACCGTGGTGGCACACGATGATGACACCTTCCTGATTGATATTCCACGGATCGCCAAGTCAGCTGCGGCAATTGGGTTCATTGTTCTTCACCGCCTGACCTTCTTTTGATACCAATCGCTACCACGTGAACTTCCTTTTGTCTTTTAACTGAATGTTTTTTCCTCTCATTCACCGACTGAAGAGTACGTAGACGTTGAGTACAATATTTCCACTAATTACTGAGTTAATAATTAACAAATCGCATGGTAGCAACGGTAATAACATGAGTTTGGGAATCAATCAAATGGGTTGCGAAGGGTAGCGTTGATTATGAAGTAAATGTATGTTTCGGAGATACTGACCTAGTCCATGTTGTGAGCCGGAACTGGCTGATCATTTTATGACAGCTCCAGTTAAAATCGCTCCTGCAGTTTAGCCGTGAATTTACACATTTTCTCGCCTCAAACGCGGAGAGGGCACACCATAGAATAAAAACGAAAAAACTAAACAAAATAAAAGCGGGGAGGACGTCCAGGTTCAAACGACGCCAGCTTGTGGAATTTGGGAAATATAGAATGATGGAGGAAGGAGAGAGGGATGCAAGGAAGTGCCCTTATATAATAACCACCAGTTTCAGCAAGAGCCTAGAACGATGCGGGTGGTGATACCACGAAGTACTCCTGGCGACATACCCAGCAAGTACAGACTCCGTGGCACTTTTCCCGCACCATACTCAGCGCCATGAGACGACTGCAGCCATAACTTTGATGTTATCATGCTGAGCAGTAACCCTTTTAGCTAAGATGCTTGCCGCATGTCGTTCCTATTATATTTACTCATTTTAGTCCAATCATTTCTGATCCATGTCCACGCTGCCACAGATAACTTGGACATCAAGGATATCTCGCTTCCTGCCCATCTGGTCACTAGGCATATGATACAATCTCTCTCGCCACATCCCAGCCGCTGGATAGCAGTGCACCTTCCATCTGCTTGGCAACCGCATCACAAATGGATACATAGCACATAGATAGACACACACATACGTAGATAGATACAAAGATATAAACCAACTTTTTAGGTTCACATATAAGGATGTAACATGAGATTTATATATTCGTTTTATAATAAGTCTTGAAAAACTCTATTTCGAAAGGAACTCATAGACACTAAATCCCATTGTGATTCTTGTGTCAGTTGCATTCCTCACATGGCGATTTTTACCATGTCCCAGCACATTGTCACATTCGTGAAGTGAACGTAAACCTGGTGGTCTCACTCTATTCAAATTAACAATAACTGTTACTATGTCTACTGATTCAACATTCATGTTGACATCAGTATTCTAGGGTGCATTATACTCGTAGCTATCAGCATAGCAGGTCGACTATCCCCCCTGTATTTGCTCATGAGAGAAATTTGCGATGATCATGATATAATTTGCTAAGTTACTGTTTTTTTTTTTTTTTTTTTTTTTTTGTAACTACATTTAAGTTCAACGTTTCCAACAATAAATCGCTTTAATTGATCAATAAAAGGCTTACCCAATAAAAGATATAAAAAACGTGCTGGTTAACGTTTCAAGATGGGTTGAATCCAGCAAAAAAAATAGTTCATTTATTGTTCATCTTACTAGTTGGGACGAAAATCACAAAAATACTTCGTCATCCCAATATTCTCTTATACAGATATCGAGTTAATTATAACATTAAAAAAACGTTAACACAACTATCAATCACAAAATGATTATTCAACGTGGGTGTGAGAAGTGCCTTTTGCTAATTAATATTTTATCGGTTTTCTCTCTATTTATTTCGATTGATTTATAAATGTTAGAACACATTCGATGCTATCTGATCATATGATGGTGTATACGTGTTACGTATACATGTATATATCAGTGATATAAATTTATGGGTTTGTCTAATACTGAAATCATTTACCGTTTTGTACTAAATTGCAGCGTTTGTATTTTTTGCAATCTACGCAACAGGCTCGAGTTGTTGACTTCGACGTAGTTTTGCCTCGCTTCTCTACGTCAAGGTTTATTTCCGATCTCTCGCCATAAATCTGTATGGAGAGCAGCTTTCAATTGTGAGTCTTGTGCCAGATACGTCTGGGGATCGCAGTCCTCGAGAGCCCTTCGGCTAAGTGGTTGGAAGTGAGTGCCAAGAGGTCGCACGACCTACCACAAAACGCGTTTGAACGACTTTCGTTCGCCGGATCATGGGAAAAGACAGAAACGGTGAACTCGCATCTTGGACTTTCTCAACGTCCGCACGAATCTGGGAAAGTTACGTAATCAGCGAGGAATCATATTCTGAACCTTCCTGAAATCCATTCTCTGCTACATGATCAACAACATCGGCGTTGTTTACATCCAAGTCTACCTCCTTGTAGACTAGGTTTCTTTTACGTCAAAATCACAACTGCCTTCATAGAAACGTATTCCTCAATAACATTATGTACTAAACCATATTGCAAACAACATACACCGTGGTTTCTATCGACTTCTATTAAACAACAATCAGTAACTTACATGCAAATCATTCTAAAATAACCAAGCAAATACATAGTAGTTTATCGTATGAAATCATTGTGGGAAGCGTCCCCCTCACGGGAGGTAAAAGGCAATGTCTGAAAGGCCCAAGAAAGCGTGGATGGATCGAATAAAACCCGATGTAGCACATCAAATGTTGAGTGTTCAGGGTAGGAGGGGCCTTAAAAGTTTCTTCTTGATAAATTACAAATTTTTATTTTAAAAAAGAATGATAGATAGATAAATACTGTATTTGGTGAAATAATTATTCACATTACAGGTGAGTAGCAACATTTGAATCATATACAATAAAGAAAGAATAAATAGGCGTTAACAAACAAAGTTTCAGCTTTTTTTTTTCGAACTGGGTATTTATTTTAATTTATTAATATCTTTCATATTAAGATGATCAAGTGCATATATACGAGTTGTATAGGTATAATTCAACTTTTATATGAATAAACAATTAATGAGTGGTATCTAATTCAATCACTTTGCCATTTTTACGGTTTTATAAGAAGTTTCTTAGTCATTCGTACTGTTGAGGTTATTATAGTTCCTAGGATTTACTGACGTTCCTAGGATTTACTATTTTATTGCCATTGTTAACATAGAAAATTTCAGTAATTTTTCATTTTAATAAACACCTTCTAGGAGTAACTAATTCTAGTTCTTATGCGTAATTCAAGTTTTAATATAGTATTTAATATATAAGTTTTATTGTTTTATTTTTATCACTATTATTTTTTTTAATGATGATTATTATGATCATGATGATTGTTGCAAATTATTCATTCATCAGGAATGCACGGATTCGAAGAGAGTTCTCTATGTAATAGAATATTCGATTCACTTCTTGTTTATTATTGCAGTTCAAAACGAAAACGATTTTTAAAAAGAATGAACCCATAATGAAAGTCATTCAAAGAATTGTAAGTTGTCAATGTTTACCACCCCCCAGGAAACGATAGGTGACGTGGCCGAACCAGATAAGAAGAACACAGGACGGTGATAACGTACGGAATCGGGACCAATGCCTTGTGTATTCCATTTAGAATTCAAGATAAATTGCTTTCAATAAGAACCTATTGTTGATTATTACAATATAAACCGAATGGTTACAAGAATAAAATGAAATTGTTATATTGGGTTGTTCGGAAAGTAATTCCGTTTTTTTGGGGGGAACGTGAAAGACAGTTTTCGTATAATGAATAAATATTTTATTAAATTATATATTGGCCATTCTGGTCCAACACCTTTTGCCATCTTTCTGGCAGTAACTTAATTTCCCCTCTCATAAAACTTTTGGTCCTTGCTGGCAAAAAACTGGTTCAGGTGGTTTTTGACATCTTCATTTGAGGTAAAGGTTTTGCCACCCAAAAACTTTTACCGCTTGAATGGGAGGTACAGCAACATCCACCATATTCTCCAGATCTGGCGCGTTCCGACTACTATTTGTTCCGGTCCCTACAAAATTGTTTAGGTGGCAAAACCTTTACCTCAAATGAAGATGTCAAAAACCACCTGAACCAGTTTTTGCCAGCAAGGACCAAAACTTTTATGAGAGGGGAATTATGTTACTGCCAGAAAGATGGCAAAATGTGTTGGACCAGAATGGCCAATATATAATTTAATAAAATATTTATTCATTATACGAAAACTGTCTTTCATGTTCCCCAAAAAAACGAAATTACTTTCCGAACAACCCAATATATTCATACATAAATTATTTCAGCATAAGAACAACCAATCATGAATCACCAGTACATGAGTGCTTACATTGGTAAATGTTTTCTGTTGTCCATACAATTTGTGAGAATTGACGGAAAAGTACAATTGATGATGGTTATCACCAGCTTATTTGTCTAACAGGGTCGTCCCGACGTGGTAACTCAACACAAAACACACGTTTATCGAAGCGGAGCGATAAATAGTACGGGAGAGGCGGCTTCCGGCCCGTTTATTAATTGGTAAAACGCCCCCTGAATCAAGATATTCAAATGATCTTCCCTCTCTCCGGAGAACCGACGGAGTTTATGACGATCTAACGAATTTAAGGGTTAAGAGATAAAAACCGGAGCGAATACACTCGAGCCACCTTCCCCACCGTTATCTCGCCACCAGCGACGCGAAGATTTAGACACGCCTCCCGAAATGAACTGGTTTCCCACCTCCGAACTCACAAAGATATTTCTTTATTTTCATTTATTTTGGTTCCTTGAGACCTGGCGGAGTTCGGGGAATGACCTTCACTTAACCCTTAACTCCGGGTTCGATTCTTCACCTTTTTCCTCGTCATTCTGAAGTTTTTTAATGGGGCGCAAGGGGAAAAACTTTTTCGTCTTGGTGGTGGTGGTGGGGGATTTCGCAGGTAGCAGGCTCGACACCTTAGAATCAGCTGAGGGCCTCCACGAGACGAGTTTTTGGGGGGCTCACGAAAGGTGGGAACCTTCGAAATTACCTCGGTTTGAATGGGGTTGGGCGTAAACTCTTTCTCCCTACACTTCAAACTTAAATTCCGTCTGCCGTTTTAATTGAACCTGCTGGAAGAGAAAAACATTGAAATAAGAAGAAGAATGATATGCAGAAAGAGTTATTCGAAAATGTGGCTTGATCAAAATAACTAAGAATGCACTCCACAATCAATAAATCCTCAGCACGACTCTTGACTCAACAGTTGTCTGCAGAACCTGTTAACTGCAGGGAAATCATTCGATCAGCACCAGAATTGAATTGCCGAATTGAACAGTTTACACTATCTCTCAAATTTGGTTTATAATTTGGTGCAATCAAAGTCCGAATACTGCAAGACGGATGAGAACCTTCACTCACTGATGAGCAGAAAGAGTGACTCGAAAAGTGAAAGAGTGGCACGGTTTAATCGAAATAACCAAGAGTCCACTCCCTAACCAAGAAATCCACAGCGCCACTCTTGACTCAACAGTTATCTGCAGAAATAGTCTACAAAATCTCTCATATTTGGTTCATAAGTTGGTACAATCAAAGTCCAAATACTGCTTATCGAAATCATTCGATCAGCACCAGAATTGAATTGCGAATTGAACAGTTTACACTATCTCTCAAATTTGGTTTATAATTTGGTGCAATCAAAGTCCGAATACTGCAAGACGGATGAGAACCTTCACTCACTGATGAGCAGAAAGAGTGACTCGAAAAGTGAAAGAGTGGCACGGTTTAATCAAAATAACCAAGAGTCCACTCCACAACCAAGAAATCCACAGCGCCACTCTTGACTCAACAGTTATCTGCAGAAATAGTCTAGAATATCTCTCATATTTGGTTCATAAGTTGGTACAATCAAAGTCCAAATACTGCTTGACCAACCAGAACCTACATTCACTGATGAGCAGAAAGAGTGACTCGAAAAGTTAAAATGTGGCACGACTTAATCAAAAGAACCAAGAGTCCACTCTACAATCAAGAAATCCACAGTACCAATCATTACTCAACAACTGTCCGCAGAATCTGGCAATTGCAGGGAAATTGTCCAATCAACATTAGAATTTGCATTTCGGCCTGCAACTCTCCAACAATCCAAATACCCAAAACCATCTAAGCATCAAGTATATTGAGATGCAAAGATTGTTGCGTGATGCACTTTGTACGGCCAGAATTTAGCCTTCCACTAAATCAGTTAAGAATTTTGCTTAAAGTTGTTACCATTTGGCAAAAAGGCATTCTACTCTATTCTTAGAACATTCCGAGAATAATCTTTCATTTAACCAAATTAATAAACTTGTAGCGAGAAAAAATTTAATAGTACAGAACATGATGAACTCATTCTAATCGAGAAACGACAGAAAACTCACAACTAAGGAGTTTTCAATCATGAAATCAGAATTTTGTTGGACAAATCACGTAAGTTTTACTGGAATAGGAAACATTACTGCTAAGACGCCAAATTGATAGTTGGTGCACTGGTAGCTGTTTTTCTACTGTTGCAATCGGCAACACTATAACTGGTAGAAGCAGTTACTATCATTGGAGACAATCATTATCTTTCCTAAATAATAAATACAACTTTGAGGATGGGTTTAGATTTACGCGGAATTCGTTCAGACTTTGGATTTTCTGATTGGCTGAGCCATTCAGAAGGCTGTACGCATTCCGCAATGCCAATTACATGTGAATCCGGCCTATCTGTCATAAGCGATTTGTGATTAAGTAATTAATGAGCTAATTACTTAGCACATTCAGCATTTCATCTGATTATTATTTGGGTGAGTTTGTAACTTCATAAACAAGTTTAAGTATCCTTGCCAACTGTCTCACTGAAATGGCAGTTATGCCTGTTGCAAGAATACCATAAAACTCTTTGATTGTGCTGTTAAATAACAGCCATCACACCTATTCCGCTAATCATTTTGCGCATGGTACAAATTAACTTGTAAACCCATTCCTGCTAATATTGGCAAATAATGGACACATGCAAGTGCCCAAAAAGTGGACAGTTCAATTTGCATAACGACCCAAGCCTATTAAAAATGTATCTACTCGTATGTAATGTCAATATTGTTATCAAATAGAGTTTTTCTGTATACGAAATTGGTTAAAGGGGGCAAGATGTCATTGATGTGACTAGGATCGAATATTTAGTATCTACAGCTGTAACTTGCAACTTGAGGGGGATGCAAAGATTTATAGTTCTCACCGTAATCGTGTTATCGCGACTCATTGACCGGTGACTACCCTCGCAACTATTTTTCACGACTGTCTTCCTTAAATGCGGTCCATTATCCACGGATCCGGCCCAACGCTGTTCCCTGACAAGAGACTCAACTACCAGTAGCTGAACTTCGGGTGGAGATCTATTGTGGACTCACTCGTTACCTGAGTGAAGCGAATGAGACACTAAAGTGTTCGAAATTATGTCAGCTTCTTTCTTCGTGGGACACTTTTACTGCAGCCCAAGGCAAATCGCTTGTCCGTCACTTTCATTGTTAGCTGTAAGTTGGGACGAAGTGATGATTCCAGTTTTCTTGAAAAGTTTGTAGAGGGTTGGATGCTTCTCCATTCGCATGCAGGAATAGGACAAATACCCTCTGCAAAGCTTCGTGCAAAACACCTTTCTCTTTCACAGTTTACGGTTTATTTGATTGATTTTATATGGAACGATTGAATTGTAATAAATACCAGCAATATATGAATGGTGAAGGACAACGACAGCAAAAAGTTATAACATAAAAGGCTTTAACATCAAACCACTCCTACTTTTTTTACCATTTCGACTTAGTTCTTATTGTGTTCACTTGTCAACTCCCCATCTTGTTTCCAATTAATTCATAAATATTCAAAAAATTGTGAATCATTATCGCTTATCTGATAACCCAAGCAAGTGGCATCGCTAAGTTCTTTCTCACTAAACTATCTGACTGATGATGTTGCTACAGACAGACGATCTTTTGGCATTCGTAGGAACTAGTTAAAATGAGACCGATCCAATGAAATTGTGAATTCTTTCCCTGTTTATTTCTAAAAACGCTTTTCAGTGTTTTCTAACTCTGATATAAGCCTATCCCTGTATCTCAGAATCCTGATAACTATATATCTAACTTTTACAGATTTCATCCGATTGCGATACGATTTCCAGGAGACATGCGGGGTTTAGGCCTCAAAGAACTCCATCACTTTTACCAACTTGAAGCAGTTCCGCATGCACTAATGAATCTTCTCCTTAGCACTCCTCTCTCATCGTTTAGTTAAGCGATTTTGACATTTACTGTTTCCCAATACCATATGAACCCATTATGGTATCTGAATGATCATTATAATCATCAAATTTTAATAAAATGGGGATATTTGTATTTGTTTAATTGCAGGCTAGAGGCCAATTAAGACTACTGACGTCATCTTTTCAAGGAAAAAGTGTCTTTCTATCCATTGGGACTTGGAGAAATTCGAGGATTGGAGTTGGGGCCGGCGGCTTATGACGTCATAAACCACAGTGCCAACCTTGTCTACTGTTTTCTAAAATCCCTAGGCTACCCTACGAATAGTCCGTAGATCACCATTATGAACATTCAAAATTACTGTCATGCTGTCTCAACTGTTGAAATTGCTATCAACAAAAAACCTGACACATCATACCAAACTTGCTAAACTCTAACATCAAACAATTTACGCAAAAGCCAAAATTTAACAATTTAAACACCAATGTTAACGGATATGAGGAAGCTATTTGCAAAAATCCAAGATGCCACTTTTTTCTTCGTTTTGTAATTGATGGGCTTGTCACGTTTCGACGAAAACACCAACTTTCAATATTGTAGTAGGACAAAATGAGACCCCGTTTGGTAGGTTCGATCAAACTGTTGGTTGTAAGTACCAATTAGATACCCCATGAAAAAAGTCTAAAATACCTTGTTGTGCTACCTTCAGGAAACTTGGCTTTTTGGGGTAAAAGTCATCGGAAGGCAGGTCGTAGAATTCCGTCTTTTCGGTCGAGCTAGAAGTAATTTCCGAGGATCCCAGAGGTAGAGAGGCCCATCGGAAACCAATTAGCCGTGTTTACCTATATCGCCGGGAGGGGGTTCTTCCATCTGATGGATAGCCCACAAGTCCTCCGTGACAACCTCCCGCCCTTCCTCCACCATCTCGTCCTGATCCTTCCTTGTGGTTTACACCTCTTCTACATCTCCTAACTCTTGTCGAATCCTCTTAGCCACCAAACGAGCGACTGAGTGCTTTCCATTGACGTCGAGAAAAAGGGGTTGGTTGCCCGCAACCTAAAATTAGCTTCCCGAAACGGGATGCTACCGGCGCTTGCCTCGACTTCAGAATAAAAAAAGTGATACGAGAAGGATAAAATTGTTGGTTCGCACAAACAGACAGATAGGCTCCTATTCTTGGACCGACTTTATTTATTGAACCTCTACGTTAAACCACGCCAGACATTTTGGGTAATTATAACTCATTCTCTGCGCTCTTGTGGATGAAAACATAAACGCTTGAGGGTTTGATGACTTCAGTCTCCATAATATTCCTGATACTTAACCAGCTTACAATGCAACATACAAATTCTACGTTGATCTAAGATTGAAAATACACGGTAAATGAAGTAAGGGCAATTTCACATATTTCATTCCTTTCCGTCAGCTGAACCATCTCGAAGAGCTCTTTCCAAAAAGGTACAATGTAAAGGGTTAACTGATGTGTTAAGAGGACAGCTGAATGACGTTATAAAGACACCGCCTCAACAACGCGTCAGTCAACCTGAGAGGAAATCATTTCAATTTATCTGTCGTCAATTCGTGTTTTCTATATCTGGGTTGCCCTAACAATTGGAAATGTTAGAGTGCAAGGTTTTCAAGGGGCAGATTCGAATTCTTATATCAAAAAAAGAGAAATTTCAACGCAAGGAAATTGTTTTGACTTTTAAGACTGGGGGTTTCAGCGACTTTCGGATGGGCTAAGTGCCGAGTATAAAGGCTCTCATGGAAATTGTGACCATGCTAGGGGTGTTACAGTTGGGACAGCTGGACGCGTTTTGTTATAAGTCTCATATTCTCTTTGGGTGTATACATTAAACCAAATGCGTTGTTATCCCAATGAATTACCAAGCGTCAAAAAGTTCTGTAAAATTGGTCTATTTGGTTTTAGTGTATTGTGTGCGACTACGACAACCCAGTACGGCCCGTCAGAGCAACGAAAACCAGTAGGAATAAAATTCATTGCTTAATGTTCGAATTTGAATGCCTAGACAGAATTGGGGAAATTTGTCTATCCCTAACAATATGAAGAATGGGCCTCAAGTATGCTAAGCCACATGACTACAAAAGCTTTAATCCACAAACAGCTGATAGAAACTTTCATTTTGAAGAACAAATTTATTTAGCTTCTCCATCCAAATCCATCAGCTTTTGGCCTCATCAGATCACATAGAATGATAAAATACCACATTCAAGATCTGGGTTGGGTTGTTATGGTTAAAGTTATCACAAAAACTATCTTGCTGCTTAGACATCGGATCTTAATCATAATAACATTTTGTGGTCACGAACTCAAATTTTGTATGAAACTCCAGGTAACTTTTCCTATTGATGGTACACCACTCATTAGCATTGCTCACAAGAAGCACACTCAATTTATGTAGCCATTTAGAGCGTCTCAAAGACTGGAAATGCTCACATTTCCAAGGAAATTATTTATATTGCCTACAGTGCATGCATTCAAATTTCCGGAAACACTTAAAAATTCAAAAATTTTACTCTCTTGGGAAACAATTGATTGTCGCACTTGATTTATGATGTCGCGGGAGAAAAAATTATTTAGGAACAAACATTATTTGTAAAATGATGGCATAGAAAAGTCTGGATATGGAAGGAATATAGTTGGCAATCATTTTCTGTTGAATTTCCACGCAATAGCCGATTGTGGCTGATTTAATTTGATCGTAAAATATAAAGTATAATTTTAAACAAATTTTGGCAGGGTCTGTTGATTAGGATAGCTGTAAAAATTTCACCCCAACCGTACGAAATTCGTGGGTCCAGAGCAGAATTTTGAAAGTAGTTTCGATGATATCTCACAGTCTGGTCAAAATGGAAATCGTATCTGCCATTGATTCTGCAATCTGTATTATAGTGCCGTTAGGTACGGGGAAAACAGCACAGGGGAGACGTATACGCAAGTCTCCGGGACAATGTGATGAACTGTTAATAGTTTCCGTCCAATCTGAGACCCGTTGTTTCATAAGCTGCCCGCGGGCCTGCATGCAAACCGGCCTATGACTCATTAGAAAGAAAAGAGAAAAAAAAATAGGAATCCTTTCCCAGCGTGCCCCCGTCGAGCGAGCAACGGAACTTCGACGAACAGCTCCTTTTAGAGACTCCAACAATAATGTAACCTAAGTCGCCTATACTTAAGCGGAACTGCATCTGAAATGCTGTCAATGGAGGGAACGGGTTGCGGTTTGGCGGAAGGCACCCAGCTGAGAGCAGACAATGCTCCGAGTGGCCTAAATGCCTCAGACGTAAATGGCTGTTTGGACTCCCGTTCGTACCCTTCAGAACCTCCTCGAGGCAGGAGAGCCTTTTTGAATGGGCTCAAAGGAAAGGAGTTAGCACGCCCAGTTTCTTAACACGTAGCGATTAGGGATTGTTAACCATAATCTTTCCCTCCTCTGTTCAAAGCTTCTTTATTCTTACGTTACACTATAATTACCGTGATCCCTTCAGCTCCGTCCGTGAACGGAGCTGCTTACCGGGAAGGCCAGCTTTCTATTCGCTGCATTAATTGCATTTTCCCTCACGTGCGAGCTCCTCTTTCAACTCTGAACATTGCGTTGCAAAAAATCCTGGCCCTCAAACAGCCCAAAGGGTTGTAGCACACTGCTAACTCGTAACCTCCATATACAGGGTGGAAGCGGATAAGTGACGAAAAAATTTTTCTGTTAATCTGCATCAAAAATGTAGTTAAACCCCGCCTGAACGAGTGTCTTATCACTTTCTGTTTGTAAGTTATGATTTTTTTAGTAATTTTTCGACTGAACCCGACCTTACGTCATAAAACCACTATTTCTCACTTGTGCGTCCACTTATTTCCATTTTTTACCTCGTTTTCGGATTCACCATCAAGTTTTCTATAGGAATGGATCATTTTCGGAGTTATTCACTTGATTTAAACTCAATTATTACGATACAAACGTTAATTTTTTCGGGAATCTAGAATTATCATGAATTTTCAAAAATTAGCCTCTCCGACAAAATTGGTCCTAGAGGTTGTCAAATTTCATAAAAACTGCTTCATCTAATACTCTTTCCAATGGTATAATCAGTTTCAATAATTGAGTTCCACCTGTATGAATCAACGAAATATGTAAATATGCAGGAACAAAACTTGAAGAAAAATGAATACTTTAGCCACCGACGTTTTGAGAACAATAAAATTCACAACCGTTCAAAACTTGGCCATACTTGCATAATTCTGAAGGAATTTCATCAAAATTGGATGAAAGCTGTGGATTTTAGGATTGTTACTAGGCTTCCAAGTTTGAGGCAAACATTGATGTGGTCAGTGGATCGACCAGCACTATCAGTGGAAAGTTCATTAAAATCGAATAAAAATGCTGGAAGATTTGATTGTTAAACAAGAATTCAGGACGAAGGACAGAGACTACCGTAGATCCAACAGCAACTGAATTAAAAGAGGTTATAACGGGTGTAATTCACATGATAACATCATTTTTGCCTTTGCTCATGCGCCAAGATTACCATGGATCCCGCAGTGACCATCATCAGTACCAATCATTATCGTTGGATTTAATCGAAATTTCTCCGGTGATCGCAATCAAATTGGTTGAAAAAACCATTTAAAATATTAATTTAATTTAAAGTTTTGCACTTTAATTTTCTGTTAATGGTTCGAATGAATAGAGCACATTTAATTCCGCCACATGATATCAGTTATCACAGACTTTTCAGTTGCAAATCCTAGTTTTAAAACCAGTACCAGGACAAACCCAAGACCCTTTACATTAAATATGCTAAGTTATTGGCAGTCAGTTGTGCAGTTCTGCTCTCTGCATGCTACTTCTCCAAAATCCAATCCCTCAGCACATGTTCCTTGTATTGAACAGAAAATTGGACAGGAAGCGGACAAGGAAATGCGATTTATCTTCTGTTTAAAACACAATTTTTGTGAGTATGTTCCTATGTCACGAGTAAGCAGCCATAAACGCTTCAACATCTTGAATGCAATTATATCATAACTATCAGCAAGTTTTGCGTATGCATTTGAGCCAATTTCATGGGATACAATTTACACATCTACCAGATCACCATCTGAATGTAAAACGTTTCCAGGTCAAATTAAACCTTTTCCATATCAAATGACACTTTTTGCATGTTAAATGAAACCTGTTAAGAAAAATGAGGTAACTTGCAAATCACATTGTGGAAAGAAGTTGGGAAAATGAAATTCCGATAATGATGGACTGTGTGTATAGCACAGTATAAAGCATCCAAATGAATCCTTTTTTCGAGCAAATGAACCCTTTTCCAAATGAAATGAAACTTTTTCCTGATCAAATGAAAACTATTGGGAAAATGGGGGAAATGAGTTATCTTGCAAATCGCACTTGTATCTACAGTAGAAAGAAGTTGGCAAAATTAAATTCCGATAATAATGGACTAAGTACAAATGGCATTTCCAAGTCAAATTGATCCTTTTCCAAATCAAATGAAACGTTTTCCATATTGAAAGAATGATCGAAATGAGTTACCTATACATGGAATTATCATATACAAAGAATTATCGAAATGGATATCGCCTTAGTAGGATAGGCAGCAGGTGAATAATTGAAATTATTTGAGAAATTACCAAGTTTTGAATGTGAGTGGGTATCTGCCAACGACCGCACGGAGAAACAGGAGGTAGGCACTCGTTCACACTCTACTGTTAGCAATTTCTCAAATGTACTTGTTTCCTATTCTGCTCTGATAATTATTCATCTGAAGTTCATCGAATTCTTATTTTGGTAATTTCTTTCCACAATAGGTACAATTGCGATATGTAAGGTAAATGCCACAATCCAGTCATTATTTCAATACTTATTATCTCATTATTTCACTCTCATATTTCAATTGTTTCAACTTGACGTGGGAAACGTTTCATTTGAAACGGAAAAGATTTCATTTGAAATGAAAACGGTTTCATTCGACTTGGACACGCTACATATACAGTCCGTTATTATCGAAATCAGTTATTGGTCCCAACAGCGTTTGCTTTTCACGTTCCCGCTGAAAAAACTTTGTGGAAGGAATTAGTTACCACGCTTTCTAGCCTGAGGTAGTTCTTACTTCCATTAGCTTCAGCAGGAAACAACTGCACTTTTTTGGATGACAACATAAAGACAAATTTTTTTCAACTTTTCAAGAGAAGTAAAAAAAAAAAGTGTGAAGATGTTAAGTAGCCTACCCAAGTAAGAAAGTTGCAGCCGGAGTGACGAAAATGAATTTCACAAATGTCCTTTCAGAGTATGCACAGGTCGTTAAATACCCCCACGAGCCCTTAGAGTCTCCGGAGGGAGAGTGAGAAAGAAAAAAAAAGTGAGGGATGACCCCCTGGGCAGAAAATTAGAATTTTATACGGTGAGCTGTCATCAGCTTGCTCGGGCCGCGGTCTCTACCTGGCCGGTGAGGACCCCACACCTGGACCAACGAAAAGAGGTCATCATTTCCTCAATACGGGGCCACAAAACGCCTTTGAAGGCTTCCAGAAGCAGCACTTACGCTCCCCTACCCGTCACTTTCGCCTGTGCAGCTCCATTCACTGAGTTCCCTTCTGCGGTCCTGTGGAAAAGTTTTCAGTCGTTATGGGTACTAAATGTGGAGGACCTAGGAGAGTAATGATTCGACTTTTTGCTGTGAGGAAGCTACCTACTGGCGTGCCGTTGTCCACTCCCCTGTAAATGACATGCAGAACCCATGAGGGCTGATGATGTAGAAGATTTACACAAATAATGCATAGAGCACTTAAATCGGTTCTCAACCAAAATATCTATTTGGATTGATCAGCTGATCATATTTGTGTGCCTCCTGAAATTCAATAATCGCTCTATCACCTGTGGAACACGCACACTCCAAAGCTTAGTAGAAATTCAAATCAAGAATCATTGAATAATAAACCCCAGTGAAAGAATTGGCAGCGTTTTTTTCAAGAGCGATTACAATGGAAAAGTATTCTATTTGAAAATTTTAAATTTCGTAAGACGGAGCATGCATATTAGAATGCTTCAAACCGTGTATCGGCTACAAAACCTTTTAGGAGTACACTCCAGTATCCACGTTCACTATATCACTAGGTTACTGCCACCAAAAAAAAAAAAAAAAAAAAAAAAAAACCTCGTTTTTGTTTTGATTGTAGTAACTAGTATGTAGATGTAGATGCAAATGTTGGCACCATAAATCGGGCCATACATCGGGAATGGTTTGAGCTACGGACCTGGGGAGGGGCTCATTCGATTCCTCTTGGAAAGTTCTTCAAAATAAATCCAAATTTAGGCCGCCTTGACTTTTTTTGAGGTTTTTATGGATTTTACAAAACCTTGTCAACCCTTAAAGGTCACTTCAATGTAAATGAGAGTGCTGGATAAAGAATTGGGGCGTTGTCGGACCAATATTGATTTTTCCTGAAAATTTCAGATTTTTTGCTCCAGCCGTTTGGGAGAAATCGTGCGTACGGCGTAGGGCGTACGGCGGACGGATGGAAAAATTTGTTATTGCAGATTTGGATTCTACACCCTTTGAAAAGTAAACCATGAAATTTTCAGGGGGGGGTTAGAATTTTTTTTTTTTTCAAGAGCGATTACAATAGTTTATTATTGAATAATAAACCAAAATGAGTGATTTCATTTATGAAAGAAGCGTTTCGTCGAAAAACGGCCTTCGAATTCGTGTTCAGCAAGTCGAAATACCCCCATAGGAAATTAAAAATAGTTCATTTTTGAGGAATTTTCACGAAAAACTTAAATTAGTCAACTAAACTGTTTGGTTCTTAAATCCGCTACTAGAGTGTTAGCGAGGCTCGTCACCCATTTCCGAGTATGATCATTTATAACATTTCGGTGATTTGAACATTCAAGCACCCAACCTGGCGGACGTATTTTTGTATGAAACTTCAACGGCATTTTGTTTGACACGTTCTTATCTTCTTGTATATATTGCTGTACATGCATTATGATTCAGTTAAGATTGAGACAGGATAATCTCGGAGGTACCATAGTACCTATTGGATGGGAGCAATTAATTTCCTTCTTTAAATTATTCTTCACGTTTTATGATTGTTTCTTTTTTTCCTACTTCTAAACTGTTTTTTTCCCTGTCGAAAAAAAGAACTAAAACGACGTAATAATACTAATGAAGATACCGAAAGGCGGGTTGATAGGCGAGTGGGAAGGATCGGTGAGGAGGGGTAATTGATTAGAAGAGGGAGATGCGGTGTAAGGTGAGAAGAGGCGGTTTGAGGCGCGAGATGAAGACGTCAGGGCTCCGTAGGATGATAGGCCGGCTCCAGGTAATGATAGCGGGGCAGCGGGTAATGATAGGCGGCCCGCAGCCTCCCTCGCTACCTGGACCACACAGGACCGACCGGCCGTTTTCCCGGGGGGTCATCCAGCTGACCGCAGCGGTTCCCGTGGCAGATGAGCCGTTAAAAAGACCCCGAATCAATCATAAAGGGACGGCCGTGAATAGAAATCACCCATTTATCTCTCCGATCAGGTTATCTCGGGTATTTCAAAAACCAACAACCCAACTGCTCCATCAGCAAAGCTAACATCTGATGCAAAATCTCAGATAATCGAAGATATTCTTATTGGACATACTTGCACAGTATGAACCACCTTTTTGTCGCTTCTTTTTCTCCCATTAGACTGGATTATTTCATTTATTTGTCAATAACTTAAACAAAACTTGCATTGTTCAGAAATTGGAGTTCCAATGCCATCACATAACGTTTTTGGCTCATAGCCTCGCTTGCTACCTGGTATACAACTGCTGACCGCAGCGGTTCCTCTGGCAGATGAGCCGTTAAAAAGACCCCGAATCAATCATAAAGGGACGGCCGTGAATAGAAATCACCCATTTATCTCTCCGATCGGGTCATCTCGGATGTTTCAAAAACCAACAACCCAACTGCTCCATCAGCAAAGCTAACATCTGATGCAAGATCTCAGCTAATCGAAGGTATTGGTCATTCTTGCACAGTACTGACCACCTTTTTGTGGCTTCTTTTTCTCTCATTTGACTATCTTATAATGTTTATACATAACTTAACTCGTGTCTTAAGTAAAACTTGCATTGTTGAGAAATCGGATTTTCATTTCAATCGTACAACGTTAGGTGGATCACAGGGCAAAACTTGCTACTAACCCAACACAGAAGCTCCCTGATCGGTGTATGACGTTATAAATGGCAAAACAATAAACCATTCAGTGATGATGTCGGAGGAGGTTCCCATGGCCCTGCCACTTCATGTTGGTTGGAACGGCCACAAGATAAACGCTGCAAATTCTTTCACTGGGGTTCATTATTCAATGATTCATGATTTGAATTTCTACTAAGCTTTGAATGTGCGTGTTTCACAGGTGATTGTGCGATTATTGAATTTCAGGAGGCCACAAATATGATCAACTGATCAATCCGAATAGATATTTTGGTTGAGAACAGATTTACGTGCTCTATGCATATATCCTGAAATTCAATAATCGCTCTATCACCTGTGAAACACGCACACTCCAAAGCTTAGTAGAAATTCAAATCATGAATCATTGAATAATAAACCCCAGTGAAAGAATTGGCAGCGTTTTTTTCGAGAGCGATTACAATGGAAATATATTCTGTTTGAAAAGTTTTAGTTTCGTAAGACGGAGCATGCATATCAGAATGCTTCAACCCGTGTATCGGCTATAAACCCTTTTAGGAGTTCACTCCAGTATCCACATTCACTACATCACTAGGTTACTGCGATCAAAAAAAAAAAATAAATAAATAAAACGCTGTTGTTTTTGTTTTGATCGCAGTAACCTAGTGTTGTATTGAATGTGGATGCAAATGTTGGCACCATAAATCGGACCATACATCGAGAATGGTTTGAGCTACGGACCTGGGGAGGGCCTCATTCGATTCCTCATGAAAAGTTCTTCAAAAAAGTCCACATTTACGCCGCTTTGGTTTTTTGGAGGTTTTTAGGGATTTTACAAAACTTTGACAACCCTTAAAGGGCACTTTAAATCAAGTTAGAGAGCTGGCTAAAGAATTGGGGCGTTGTCGGACCAATATTGATTTTTCATGAAATTTTCAGATTTTTTGCTCCTGCCGTTTGGGAGAAAACGTGCGTACGGCATACGGCGGACGGACGGAAAAATTTTTATTGCAGATTTGGATTCCACACCCTTTGAAACGTAAACCATGAAATTTTCAGGGGGGTTAGACATTTTTTTTTTTTTCCAAGAGCGATTACAATGGTTTATTGTTGAATAATAAACCGAATTGCGCATCATAATTAAGTGAGTCCGGGAGAATACGAAGCTTATGGGCCACATATCTCAGAAATCTGCGGTGTACTCTTACAATCTGGTCAATGTGGCAACCGAATGTTTTATGAGTGAATGTCACAACCGTTCTGCACTTGTTGGCTGTGCAGTCTTTCGATGAGTTCTTGGTGTTGTTCACGAAGACCATTGAGTACTTTCTCTGGTGAGTACTTTGAGTTAGGATTCGAAGCTCCACGGCAGGCGTCGGAGGTGGCCCGCGGCCCCGCGCCTTCGTGTTTGTTGTACCGGCCTCAAGATGAAAGGGCCGGGCGTGAAGAGAGGAATATTGAGACATTAGAGGCCCGAAGGGAACCTCCTACCTCCGCTCGCCGCTCTGCTTCTCCCCGATCTCCTCACAAGTCGGCCTTCGAAATGAGAAGCTGCTCCGGACCCGACTCCTAAATGACCTCACCCGGTGGTCCCCCCCGCCGTCCCTCGTCCACCCCCAAATTACACCTACCTCCACAAATTACGATATCTCGCCATCCTCAACAAACCCACTTTAACCGTTCGAATCAGTTAAAATTATAACTCCACCCCCTCCATTTCGACCCATTAATATAATGGTGCCACTATTTACTCCCATTCCAACAACATGGATTTGAAATAAACTTTACTCGTTTCTTTCCTCACCTTCTTTCATTTGGCGATTCCAATTAATCTTTCGATAGTATGTTCTTAAAAATCCTGTTAATATCTATAAATATCTGTACGAAAATAAATCTGTACACAACGCTTGATCAGCAGCTCAATTCAACTGACCTCTTCAGTTAACCAAAAAACCGACTGAAGAAAAACACTGGCTAGTTGACTGAGGCTCAAAGTCGGAATAGCATCCTCGTCTAAGTAACATGAATGTGTAGATCTTGTGAAATGTTTTAGATGATTTCGAAATGTATGGAATGTTGGCTTGTAACAACTATTCATGGTAAAGAAATGCAAGGGGACACGTTCTGGCATACAGCAACGCCTTCAGAAGGTTGGTTGACGTGTATTGCGGGTCTATAGCGCCTATTAAGTAACGGGTAGAATGGTGATACGATCGTCTCAATCTTGATGTAAGATTATTAGACCGCGTTTCTTTAAAAATTTAAGAGAGATTGAAAAACTAGAACCTGAGAAATTGATATTGGTTGGTAGATTGGATTGGTTAGATTTGGTTGGTTGATATTGGTTTTTCGTTTGCTCTTGCGCAGAACGGCGTATTGATTTGCGAGAAATGAAACTTTTAGGGGCCTATCCACAGCCAATCCCTCAGATTCCTCAAAAATGTCATCAAATTTGAATGAAAACTATTGGAACTATACTTGTTACGAGGGTCTGCGGACAGACAAACAGACAACACAGACAGGCAGACAAGAAACGAAAGGTCATCTACATACAGGTAGACTCGGAAGCCAACCGCAACATAATACCCATCTACTTCGAAAACCACAAGGCTTATAATATAGATTATGATAGGTTATGATAGGCATACAATTGGGCTTTTTACGATGCTTTTGCGTTGGTGCATGAAATAGCTACTAGTTGCACTATCACTTGAAATTGATTTGAGATTATCAGAGGTATTTCCCCTACTACTCTGAGAATTTGAGGGCAATCGGACCAGTAGAGATTGAGAAAATGATGCTTGGTAGATTTCACATTTGCTCATGTCTCTAGCCAAGTTCAATGCAGACTGATGTACTGGTTTTTAACTTACCTAGGGGTAGACCATCTACACCCCTGGAATATTTCATCAAAATCGAATGAAAACAGTTTGAAATAGGCTTCTTACAAGGATCTACGGATAAACAAAACACCATACAAAAACGATATGACAATACAATGTGACAATCGTTGTTTTCCTTGACAGATAAGCTCGCAAAAAAAGCGTTCGAAGAGTGACAGCTCTGCTCGACCAGGTGTTCCCGGATAATAGGTGCATATCACTTCACCAAACATCCCAACATTCGTTTCCAACCGTAGTTTGTCAACCTTCCTCTAAATAGACAAGACATTGTACAACTTGTCAAGATGAGGACAGGCCCCAGGCGTCAATGGGAGCCTCTACATGAAAATGGGGTCCTTAAAATGCGGCGAACCTGTAGCAAGGACCAAAAGTTGTGGTAGTTGTGGCCTCGATGTGATTGGTAACTTGATTTTATTTATTACTCTAAATATACAATTTAACAATTTTCAAGATTCTTTTCCTGCAAGTGCAGAACTTGACCTTTAAAGATGGCCGATGATTTACCACTTAGGGAGGAGTCCAATGCCTTTTCAAATACCAATACATGTCGCAGGTTTCAGGGAATTTGTACACGGAAACCCAAATTTCCAATACTCATCACAGTATAGTATTTTTTATTGAAGTTTTAGAGGCTTCATTTCATCGTTACTAATGAATCAGTTTGTTGCATGCAGTAGAAGAGAAAATTATGTTACCAAGCTTTCCTACTGTTCTACTTATTTTTCACGTATGATTGTTTTCTTGAAACTTATTCGATGTTTTGAATTCAGCGAGCCAAGTTCTAATGAGTACATTCTTTTTTTAATTACTTTAACAGGTTATAGGCCCATCACGGTTTCACAACGTGAGAGTGGTGCTGATCATGGTGGAGATGTTTTAACAGGTCGATCAACTTCTGGAGTTGTAGCCCTTTTTGGAGGTGGAGCGTTGTCTTGGGTGAAAAAGAGACAAGCTTCATTTGCGATCTCGACAACGGAAGCAGAGGTTGTCAGAGCAAGTGAAACATTGATGGAAGTAGTGTGGCTCACACGATCATTTCGAGAAGTGAATAGCTCAACCAGATTCCAACACTGTTTGTGGACAATGAGGCTGCTATTAGACTATCGAAAAATCCCAAGTTCCACAGACGAACAAAACACATAAGAACTAGACATTTCATCGTCAGGGAATTGTTCACCAGTGGGGAACTGAATATAGAAGAAGTGGACCCCGAAAATCTACCTAATTGCAGACATCGGTACTTACAAAACCTTTGTCAAGGTCGAAGCTTGGTTTGTCAACAGTCACCATGTAACATAGTTGACTATGAGGAAAGGTATTGAAGTTTTGGAGGTTTTCATTGTTATTAATGAATCAATTTGTTGTATGCTGTAGACGAGAAAATTATGTTACCAACTTTACTAACCGTTCTGTTTATTATTAAATGTTCGGGATCCACCAAGCCAAGTTCTTATGAGTTCATTTTTTTTTCAATTACTTATCATTTTTTCTGCGCCATTTATAAAAGACTGATTCTTACATCCATCAACAGTGAAACTAATGTTACTAGCTGGAAGACTGATAACTGAGTGACTCAAACAGGTAGACTGATATTTATATTCGTCACCCAATGATACAAATCCTACTGGTAGGTAAATAAACTGATAAGTGATTTACTTCAACAGCTACCTGGACTAATACTTATATTCATCAACCAATGAAACTAATGGTACTAGTAGAACCTGATATGGTACCTAGTAGGTAGGACTGATAACTGAGTGACTCGAACAGGTAGACTGGCACATCAGAAAATGATTGCTAAAAATGATTTATTTTGGACTTGTTCATTGCTGTTTG
Source organism: Creontiades dilutus (assembly GCA_031894815.1). NCBI lineage: Eukaryota > Metazoa > Arthropoda > Insecta > Hemiptera > Miridae > Creontiades > Creontiades dilutus. The sequence goes on along the minus strand of JAVIWC010003001.1, from coordinate 329,797 downwards.
GGGAGGAGCTAATAAAACAAACTTAAGGAAATTACAAACTACGCAAAATGCTATAATTCAAATTTTACTTCATAAAGCATTTTGGTTCAGTACCAAGGAATTTCATAGGCAGTTTGATAAGCCTAATGGAAAAGCTATTTTTATTAAAGAACGATGTTTAAAGTCGTTTATAAGGGAATAGATGTTTGTCATGTTAGTGGTAGCGAATACAGCAAAAGAACAGCAACTAGTTCTAATATAAGACTACTGAAAATTAATCGGGAACTTTTCAGAAGGAACTTCGTTGTTGCTTTGAATTTTTTTGTACAAATAGCTTAAATTTGGGCAACTACAAACGTATTTATAATTTCAAGAGGGATATTCATCATGTGGTTTGCAAAAATATGCCCAAAATGCTTGAAGGAATGCCTTTTTTTTGACTCAAAAGGTTATCTCCTGTTATTAGATCATTAGGATGGGAACGTTTTAGAACTTTCCCAGTTTAAAAATACTGCGAAAGTTTTGGTTTTGGTCAGTGGGCGGATTTTGTCCGAAAATTTAGGGACCCATTTGGAATAGTGGGCAAACATTCCTACGATTCGAATTCTTGCCTTTTGGAGGGGCGAGGTCCATCAATGGTTGCAATCGATCGGGATCTGGTTTTACTGAGCCTTTGCCAATCAAGTGCCCTAGAAGGTTAATTGATGTACAGGAATTCACATTTCTTTTTGTTCAGTTTGAGGTTGTATTTTCTTGCCACCTTGAGGAAAGCCTTCAAATTCCTGTCATTCTCTCCTCTTGTCCTGCTCCCAATCGTTATATCATCTATATAACACCTGACTCCCTGTGGTTGTCCAACATTACAAATTTTGTCAATGAACTTTTGGAAGACAGGAACCCCATTTGCCACACCAAACGTTAATCTGGCGAACTGATACAGCCTACCTAGTGCCTAGTAGGCACTTTCCAAGTGATGGTGCTGAAATAGCTGAACTGAGACGACTTCCACAACATTAGAGACAGGATGCGTATCGAGTTGTGTGAAATTGGATCACAAGGATGGGGACTTCGGATCAGTTAAGATAGAGATCAACTCCAAGGAATAGCATAAGTTCATCAAGAACTTATTCCGTGGGCACTTGCTTTTTTTCTAATTGACTATTCGATTTTGCGTTTTGTTTATCTATTATTGGACGTCCTAAGTGTGTAAGTTACATTATATTTACCGTTTATCGAGTTTTGCTTCAGAGTCTACCAAGGTAGCGGAAGCGTTGTTTTCACTTTCGGAATGTGAAAATTTGTTTGTCTCCAAAATCAAAAATTCCACTCGCATTTTGCGTTTTAGACCTTTCTGAACAATTTTGGTTCCGTGTCTGTCTGTCAGCAAATCCTTGTTACGGGCAAAACTACACGAAGTTATAGTCCGATTTTGATGAAATTTTCAGGGATTGTGCGGGTTGGGGTCTAGATGGTCCCCTATGAGTTTCATGACCCCCGGATCAATAGTAGCCTCTGCGCATGCACAAACGTGAAATCCTTGCCACAAGCATAACTCCGGGAGTTCTTGACCGATTTCGATGAAATTGTCAGGGATTGTTCGGTTTGATGTGTAGATGATCCCCTATAAGTTCCATGACCCCCGGATCAATAGTAGCCTCTGCGCATCCACAAACGTGAAATCCTTGCCACACGCTTAACTCCGAGAGTTTTTGACCGATTTCGATGAAATTTTCAGGGATTGTTCGGATTTGGTATATTTTATAGTTTGTTCAATAGTTGAACATGCCCACCTTTATTTTCTCAAGTTATGCTCCTGCATAACAATAAATTTACCCTAATTCAATATTTACTTCACCTAATTGAACGAAGTTCTTTAGTCAATAATAATTTTCAATGATCTATACAGTCATGTTATGGATACGAGGAAGCTATGTGCCACACCCACTTGGCAGACGTTTTTTTCTGTTCTGTTCATTCAAAAGTGCCTATACATCTACATAAATATTCGATGCTAATGAAATTGATGGTAGCTACTACATTAAGGACATATTTCAATTCGACCGTAATTCCAAAAACCATGATGTCGTCCCATTTAAATTGCCACAATTCGTTATTTGAAGGGATCATTTTCCTCCTATAAATCTCCCATAAATTCTTGAGATCGCGGTAGGATGTGAGTTCAGTCCACGAGAACAAGATGTTGTTCCTGTTTAGGATTTTCAAGACAAGCGATGATAACTCAGTTTGGCGCAACACACTTTTTTTCCAACCTCGAGCCTTCAAGTCGGAATCGTGACTTGCGAGGGGCACAGCGTGGAGGTACCACCCAGAAAAACCTGCGTTAGTTCAATAAATACGGAACATCCCTCAGACCCATCCTCGGAACTCTATGTAAGGGGAAAACTTGTGTTTTATTTATGTATTCCCTGTTTTTTTCAATTTGTGTGGTGTTCTTGCTCCCTGCATCTAATCTCGTTTTCCGATCTGTCCCGACGTCACTTTTACACTTCTTCACACTCTCCCGGAGATTTCCAGTTAAAACTCAACGACTGTTGGAAGTTGTGACGGGGTTTTTGTCTCTTCTCCGGCCTTTTACACGTGTTCCAGCCACCTTCTTGCGAGGACGGTCGGGTTTTTATAAGAATCGCGACGGAATGAAGAAAAACCCCCGGGAAGCCAAGCCCCTCGCGGACCTCACGCAAAAGATTGGTTTCTTGCGAGCGTAACGCCATTTTTAGAAGCCCGTAAAAGTTAATGAAATGCGTTGTCGCGCGACGCTCGTCCTTGTAACATTGTAGAAAATCCATTTCGACGGTTAAAACAACCGTTGGATTTATATATATACCTACTTACGATGTGGATAGACTCGCCGCTCTGAGCGGATCACTGCAAGAATTTATATGGATAGGAAGCTTGGCTCTAGGAGCAGGAATCCGATTCTAGCACGTGCCGTAAAAAATGCCGTCCTTTTTCTCGTTTTATAGTAAAAACCATTCGAGAAAAAAAAAATTGAAATTGCCGCAGACGATTGCATGAAAGTGCAACATCAGTGGCGAATAAGAAGAATGTCACTGATGTGATAACTCTCCTGATGATACAAATTTCTCAGCAACGAGCTGAAACTACTACTTTCTCATTGTATTTAAATCGTCCAGCAGAGGTACTTCTACCTAGAGAGATGGGTGACAATCAACTATTGCTCTAATTGCTCAACCTTGTCAGAACAAAGTGTGCGTGGTTCTTCAATTTACCAAGGTGGAAATCGGATCTTATACCTGCAACTCTCAAACTCGCCTAAAACCTCACCTTTCTTTTCCTATGATGGAACTTCTGAGCCAGTCCTTGAGAGATTCTTTCAGTACCCTCGTCTGTATGCTGCCTTCTCTGTCTCTGTAGTTCTTGGATGACATTATTTCCTGTAGGATGTCTTCAAGACAGCTACAGAGGTCCATGTTTCTCCCTTTGCAATTTGGCTTCTATCATCTCTGGAGTCACGTCCTGAGATGCCACTTCCATACCATCCTGCAGCCGTGTTCTTTCTGTTTCCCAATGGTTAAACCATCGTCTGCTTCTCAGCAGTTTTGACAAGTTGCGACGCATACATTCCCCATATCGTGAGTTAGGAAAAAGTACACCTATCCTAGTTTTCTTTCCAAGTTTTAAAATGTGGTATCAAGCGAGCTGCCCCTTGCTGCTCTTTGCTCATCAATCCACACTTCTTGCCAGCTTGTCATAGCCTGTTCTCTCTATTATTTCACCGAAAACACGAGTTCTTTCCCCTGCCTCTTGCCTCTCGCATCGTTTCTGCTCTCCAGCCAAATGTTCTATTGGAATGCTGCTTAAGATTATCGTGATGGCTGGCTCTGACAAATGCAATCCATTCCACTAAACACATACAATCCTTGGTACTCCATTTCGTTAGACTGTTTTCATTCTCTTGCGGTAATGTTTATGGCGTCTGCCCACACCTCAGCGACATACAGAAGGATTGATTGCACGATAGTCATCTCAAGATGGAGATTGCATAGTCTTGATCCATTTATCTTCTTATTAAAGAATCTACCGATTACTGTACGCATCATCATACTAATATCATTATTATTGTTAGCATACCATAATAATTACTGTAGAAATAAGGGTTGTTACAAGGATTTGGGAACGTATAACAGACATCAAACAAACAGAAAGAGATAATAATTTTGGATTCTACTGATTTCGTTTCGTCGCATCGATCACAACTTAAAATGCGAATAAGCATTCTGATTTTGGGGAAAGAAAGTATTCTTCAAAAACATAATTAGAAGTAAAATGTGGTAGTTATGGGTTGAACAGCACATGTATAACGATTTCTAACGATCCCAGTGCCACGTCAATTCCAAAAATTTTCTACTTCACTTTTTATAGATGAAACTCGATAAATTATCGCTCCAGCCCGACCCGCACCATTTGAGCAAATGAAAGTAACTCGCGAAGTGCCTGCCCTGAACGCCTGCGGTTTTCCTCTCTCATTGACTTAGGCAGTATGTCACGGACGCACCTCAAATGTCCCCGTCCACCAAGATGATTTCCATTACTAAAAATCGTTTCTCTCGCGACAGAGTAACTTATTCGTCGAAAATTTCTTCTTTTTTTCCCCTCTTTCACGTCGTTTTTACCGTGAACCCAAACCGCGAAACGACCCGGCCTCACTTCGATTCCTTCGCTCCATGAAAACAGACAAAGAACAGAGGGAAACTTCGAAGTTAAAAAACAGTGTTGTCTTCAGAATGCGTTGACATGTAGGTACGTGCCTCCTCGTCAATATTGCTTGTTTATTATAATTAGGAATTAAGAATTACGCTCTGCACGGTAAATCATCAAGGGATTTGTTTTTTTCGTCATTCGAAAAGGTCGTCTTGAGAAATGAGGACCGTTAGAACGAAGCAATAAAATGCCAAGAGAACGGTGAGAGCTTTTTAGGATAACTGGTGGAGAATTTTCATGCAGATTGGGTAACTAAACGCTGTTGTTCTCGGTGGTGAACGAAACGTTAGCGAAGGAACAAAAGTTCTTTTATTTAAAGGCAACGCCGGAAGTTACCTACGCGTGCTGGGTATTGCAAAAGTGATTCTTGTTTTCATCGAACGGTGTCTTACTTTGCCTTCAAGGATGAAAAGCGAAAGTGTCCCGTTTATCGATGATCGAACATTTATGAACAAATACCTCGGAATTTTCATCATCAACAAATATCAAATTCAACTGATAAGAGAGTTAAGCGGAGAGAAATTAATCTGGTTTCCATGTAGTAATCAATAAAAATGCAGTTAGGTTGCCTAAAAAAACGCTGCCGATTCTATTTTTTGAATAATGGCTGTTGTTTGTGTCATTATGAGGTTTATGGGGTTACTTTTAGTTTCGGAAATGGTGATTATTTGCTGCAGGTGAATTGCAACGAATCTGGAAGCTGACTTTTCTCAAGAATTACTAGAAAATGACATCCCACTGGCCTATGTCAGTAAGAACCATGAAAAACGAAGTTTTTGGCACTAGTTTGTCGCCTATAACATCAACTAGACCCCTAGTGGAGTCCATGTGCGGAACAATGGATTTTTTACATCGAATCCAAGGCCTTTCATGTACAGGGTGCGGAGATTAGTATGCCTGTTTGATTAGAAGGTAGTGGGTTGAGAATGGATGTGTGCCTGATAAGTAAGAGGAAATCCACTGTGACGCCAGGATAAGTCCATGTGATATCAGAATAGGATCCTAGATTTGTAGTTGAGTATGTGTGTCAGAATGTCAGTATGGAGACCCTGCCAAATGTCCTGCGTCATGGAAGCAGCGAAACGGTAGGTTATTCTTAATCTTTATGATTTTCTGTTATTTATCGTTGTATTGATTTAATTTTCTGTTAATTTCCAGGACCTGCAGCTTCCTGGGCTTTGAAACACCCTTTGATCAGAAAACCTTACAGTATACCCATCATACCCACCAGGGAAGCCATCCAAGGAAGGATGGTGGTTGACGTTTTTCCCCAGTTCCACTAGCTAGTATGAAAGTCCGTTTTAACAGGCTGTGATTGTATTTATTGTATGTGTGTTTATTGTGATTGTATTTGTGTGAACGTGACTTAGATTGTAGACGAGAATGATTCTGTGATAATCAATGCAATGCTACAGTTTAGGGATCTAGTATGTAGGCTGGATTCATGATAGGCTGGGAGGATACTTAGCACTCGCCCTGCCTCAGTCTTTTCTCAACAAGATATGGACCTAACTAAAAATGACATCTGATAATGGAAGACCACAATTTATAAGAAGAGGTGGACTTGTACCAAGGTATCATTAACTCCTGACCCTAATAAGTACTGCATCCCATCAAAACCTGTCACCTCTTTGTGTTCCATCCTAGGCACACTCATAGAATGTGGCTTACGTCAGAGGGGACAGGAGATATGCTGCATCAACAAGCTAAGAGTGAGGGAAACCCTGCCGCTTCTGCTCACTTCTGCCAGATGGTCCTTGGTTGGAATGGACCCAGAAACAATCTACCCAGTCAGGGTACAGCAGAACATTGCAAATTTTGAATCAACGCACCTTGAAACGAAAAGCGACAAAGTTCGAGGGGCGTTATAAATAAATTGTGTTATACTAACAATATTAAATCATGAACTACCAAACGAAACATTTGTTTCTTCGAGTTGATCCTCAGAATAAATAAAATATTGAATCATAATTCAGTGAACTATATATTCAATTCACAATCAATGATTCCAATCACAATTTTGAACTTTCGAAAATCATCTGCCTAACCGAATGGCTCAAAATGAATGATTACTCGGCCACTGAGAACGCCTAGTTACATTGATTTTGTACGTATAGCTTTTCAACCGTTGGACACTTCCACCTACATAGTTTTTCGATGAATTATTAGAAGTTGTTACTACAAATCAATTATTTTGTTATTCAGTGGAAGATACATAAACCCCTCAATATACCCATCTATTTCCATTTCAAAATTACTTTTAAAAAGTATTTTGCACATGAAACCTCCATACTTCACTTCGTTAAGATCGGCCCTGTATTCTTAAACAAAAAAGAATAAAAAAATAACGAATGAAGGACGGCAAACGCTTTAATCCACACAATCCAGTAAAGGTCATTTGATTAATTTATTCAGATCTTTATATCGCTTTTTTATTTCTTGGTCGATTATATCCAGATGTTTACTATTCCAAATATTATTTTTTTAAACGATATTTCATAATATCTTTAAAGTTCATTTGCCATCAAATTAAACGTTATGAAGGTGTTGTTTTTTCGCTCTTACCGCATGAATGCAAAGGCGTGCAGTAAAAATAGTTGAAAAAGGATAAAACTTGGACATTCGACTCGTAAGATCAAAGCTTTATGTCAAGACCATAAATGTATTTGTTTTTTCTTTTCTCTCTGTCGATAAATATCAATGATAATTCACCATAATCACCGACATTTTTTTTTAAATGATGAAATTCTTTCAAGTCTCAGTGATCAGTAACCTTCGATATAAATTTTGTTGATAAAAATCGAAGATACACTCATTATCTTTTCTGAATGACTTCAGAAAATGATGAAATTCTTTCAAGTCTTAGTGATAAAGTCTCACGTTTGTGTCTTTGATACTAAACGTAGTTGGAACTGGAACAGGAGCCATTCAGGATTCATGCCACGTAATTCAAGATTGAAATTATGCAATCGTCGAATGATCTAGAGGACGGCAATGGGTCTTTGTCCTTTCCTAGACCGGACCCAATGAGATTAGCTATACAAATCTCTGTAGAATCGAATTATCTGATTGAGTCGCGCAATTCAAACTAATCAAGGCCCAAAAGGGCCTGTTTGTCCGATTGTCAGTTGAATGGAGGGTCGGAAGGGTTCGCGTTGCTGACCGTGTGTCGCATGATGGGGGGGACGGACAATGAAGATCGGTTGACAGAATGTTGTTCTCGTCAAATGCCTAATTGGCTCGGCCAGGACGCTGAATATGACTGAAGGCTCCGCACGGGGGCTGCTGGACTCCTGGAAGATATCATCTCGGGTTACCGGTGCGGAAACGTCCGGGATCGTAACGCTCTGTCGAAATCAGGGGGCCCAGGAAACAAAACGAGCAAGACCGCGTTATACCTATGACGTGCGAGGAAGAGAGAAGGGAATAGGGGTTGGACAGCAGGGTCTTTTGTCGCAGGAGAGAGCTCTGTTATGCAAAACTGACGCTCTCCCCTCTCGGACTGCCCCCCGTGAAACCTTCCAGGTGCGGGTTTTCCGCGTCTTCCCCACACAAAAGTAAAAAGGCTAATCCTCTCTCATTAAGCCCCGGGGGGTCTCTGAGTGCCGTTGTCACCCTCGGGGCTTGCGACAAGGGCAACACACGTTGCTATTTGCCGCTAAACAAACATAATCATCGGACCGTCAAAATGACGTGTGGGGAGGGCTCTCCCCTTAGATGCAGCGTGACGCTACACTTTAGAGCAAGACCTGTCTACACCACAATTACATCCGGATCTACATTAGATTGTTGGGTACTAGCTAACTACAATTACATGTACTCAATTGAAACTAAACTATGGAGCTACAGCTGTCAACCACCTTGCTTGTAGTAATTAACAACACCTTGAGTGGTTTGAAACAACAACTACAACCCCAGCTGAAGCTACTTTATGAAACGAAAGTTCAACCTGTCATTTATGTTTTGCACTGGAAAAATGTTAAATAAGAGACCGAAGCAGATGTAGTTACCGGAAAATCATCACCATCTACGCTCTTGGCAGCATCTAATTCCAGTGTGAATATGTACCAGACACGATGCCTAAAATGGTGAACCAATTGTATGGCAATAGCTAGGTTTTGATAACTTTACAAGAAACCACAGAACGTAAGGAATTCCGACTCCACAAGCTTCAGAGATGCGTCTGGCCGTTTATATGTCATGTACAGGCAGACGAGCATTAAGTTTGTCATTCTGACGAAGAGTGAACTCCAACTTCGGGCTCCGAAGGTTAACAATGATTATGAGCAATTCAAATCTCATCTTCGACCTCAAAGGCTACCTGAGAATCAATAACTACCATTTTCGAGGCAAAAATAACGCACATTCCCAGTAAATTTCATCAAAACAAGATGAAAGCTGTATAAACTAGACTTGTTGAAATTATTTCGCGTTAGTGCGCACGCAGTTGTTACGAATGATACGATTGTGTTGAGATCCCACAGGTTCGATAAAGGGATATCTAAAATCATGTTGTTCGATAAATAAGGGAAACAGTAAATATATCCATGACGATAACATTGATTATCATATAAAAGATAATGATAATTGTTCGTTAAATTATTTTACCGGCATCATTTATTTGTCTCTCGACTACTCTTAATCTCTTAAGGTTATTGATTCCAAAATTGAATTTTACGGAATTTTTCTTCGTCACATTGTCCTAGCATTCGTTATCCGCTAAGCTGTAATAAATATTTGTCCATCGAAACGCTGGTCTGCAAACGTTATCGTCATACGAAACAAAGAATATGACTTAGCGTCGCGTAAAGAGAAAATTCTTACGGATGACTCATATCACTAATAGGAACCCGCTCTGATTCACGCCGATAAAAGTTTTAGTACATTTTTATTAATCTAATGCATTAGGCATCTGAATTTTCGTTTAACCACGTGGCTTATAAGGGAACGGTCAGTAAAAATACGTGATATTCACCTCCATCGTTTTTATTTCTACAGAGGGAGAAAAGAAAAGCTGTTAAATGATAGTTGAATGTAGAATGAAACGAATCTCATTGGTTTCTAAGTAGCCTTCACTTTCTGTGTTAATAATAATCTAAAGTGCTGGAGCGAAAAATTCCTTGACCCCCAGCCAAAAGACGTAATATGTGATATGTTGACATAATATAGACATAATAAGACATGGATATTATCCATGTCAACAAAAAAGTCGGGGAGCATCGGTTATGGAAAAAAGTAACAGTATCGGTATGTAAGTACTCACCTCGGTCAACGATTTTTCCAAACAGGTTCTTCCCCCGGAAGAAGTTCCTCGTGGAACAGTTCCACCGTCTGTTCCTGAACTGGTGCTGGCACTCCTGTATCGCCTGGTTGGCTCCCTTGGCCACGGCCACCAAGACTCCCGGGTTCTCTCTAACTAACCGCTTCTGCTTCCTCCTCAGAGTCGACTGCGTCGCGGGGTCCCCCATGTAGGATATCGCCCCTGGCACCAGCGGCAGGAGGTTGTTGGGCTCACCAGCTTTCGCTATTCCCCTGAGCGACATATAAACATTAATCGTGATTATTAAATAGTGCTCTACCACTTCCACATTTTGGTTGAGTGCAAAATCACTATGAATGCATTCACTCTCCCACCGACCAAAAGCGATCCTGTTTGATGTATTATTACAACTAATCACACATTATGATCATAGGAGTAACTATCCCTAAATTACCCATTGATAGCAAAACCCCAGATAACAGAGATTCTTAATAAACAGGCGTAATTTTAGATTGTAATAGAATGACAAAGACTTAATGTCACCTTCAGCTGTTTGTCAGTAAGATTAGGAAGTCACTTTCTGAAGTTTACAATTCAGTAGCACCTCTGAAACTTGTGATAACCCACACTGCCTGTCGGCTATCAACGGAACAAATCGCGAGAGGAGTGAAGGGAGAATAAGCGGGGGGGAGAGAGATTGCGAAGGCCCTGGTTACCACCGCTCTCCCCCCTGGTCACTCTGAACCACGCTCTGCTACCATGTAATACTTTATATGAATTGTTATATCAATTCTACTCTTCTTTGGTTACGATTTCTTGTTATTATCCCCTTTTGACCTTATTAATTACTAAGATTATTATACTACGAGTTATTCTTGGAGCAATAAATATAATTATTGAATAAATAAGTCAATCTATTACCAAAACCTTGTGTATCATTATTTCTTGAACCTTATATATCTGTATATATAATAACCTTAGTAATTAATAAGGTCAAAAAGGGGATAATATCAAGAAATCGTAACCAAAGAAAGGTAGAATTGATATAACAGTTTATATTACTAAGTAGCAAGTATTACATGGTAGCAGAGCGTGTTTCAGAATGGCCAGGGGGAGAGCGGCGGTATCCTGGCCCTTTGCTAAGCCTGCGAAACAAGCTTACAAAAATTTACGAGTGGCTCAAAACTGTACAATTTTAATAAAACGAAGTCATTTAGGGTCAGGGAAATTGTTTTATTTGGAGGCTTGCCTCCATTTTTCGAGGAAGAGTGTTTTTGTCGAATTCCTCAGACAGTTATTTAAATGTGAATAGACACCATGATTCATCTAATATCTACTGTTAGAGCCATTATACTGTTTAATTCCAGCATTTGCTACTAGAATGGGTTGGCGCCGCGCATCACTCATTCCCGTACAAGAAATCTAACCTGAAATAGGTAAGCTGTGTGCCTCAAACTAGGGTGAGAGACCAATTTTGTAAGTGAAGGCTTGCCTCGATGTTTTTAAGAAGTGTCGAGAAGAAATTCCTCAACAAAACTCGTCAGACTCGTATTAAAAATTAAAGATTATCTGTGGTGAGAAAAGGACTCTTTAACTTCACATTCGGACAACTACAAAATCAACATTTTTAATCTTTCGATTAGGAAATAGTTCAAACAGTCATTAAATGCACTTATTTTGCAAAGTTCCTTTTCCCATTTTGAATAATGAAGAATGAATAGATTAACTTCATTTTGTTTATTTTCATCGTTCTTATCATAAGTAAGTGGCATTCTCTTCTGTAACTACTGAATATTTCTTGTTTCATGATTGGGAATATCGATGAATTCAAATACAGAATCAATCAACGAAATAAAGAAATAATAATTCAATAACAGAATGTTATTATTCCAGTACTTATTCCTACCAGCAAGTGTATGTAAATAGCTTATTTAAATTAAACTTTTATCTGGGTGGTATAGAAAGAGCCTAATTCATCTAACCTCAAAATGAATTTATTAGGGAAGAATTTATACTCAAGCGTTCTTCAGCTGATCAGTGTGTCTCCAGACCTAATAATTGACTTCTAGAATGACTTCGTTTGAAGTGTAACTCCTGAACAACAAATATTACAATTTGTGCGTAAAAATGATGACACCAATGGTGTAATATACTGGATATCGGCGAGACATAGAAATCCTAGAGTAGAACAACTGAAATTCAACTAGATCAAATAAAAGACCTATCTGCATCACCTGTCTGCAAACATGTAAGTTATGAAAAACTTTACCGATGACATCATTATGGCTAGTAAAATCATATAGATTGCTATGGGTCTGTCGCCAGTCAATGTTTTATATCATCCATTCATGAGGTTTAAAGACATACGTGCGATCTGTAACGAACGGATAGTCGCACAGCAATCGGATCGGTCTTATTCGATTCTGGGAACTAATTTCTATCTGAATAAAACATTAAAACTAACCTCTTACATGGAAGTTTGACAACCCTTCATTTCGCAAAAGGAGAATACCAACTGAAACTGCACAATATTTCTGAATATATTGTCCATAGTTTCTTATTGTTGTACGTTAATTTCTTCTCGAAAATGTAAACTATTTGGTTTCACATAACATATATACACGGATACATGACTACATTGATTATATTTTAAAATTAAATTAGAGCTGTTTCACATTGTTTCATTATCTCTATCTTTTAAACGTTTACCAGTGATTTGTGCCAAAAGTTGTAGTCATTAGTGATTGAAATTTAGTCACGGTAAAATTCCTTCCTTTAAAGGTCGCCTTATGTATTTCAAATCAAGTTAAAGGAATTTAATTGGAACAACTCAACTACTCCAGGCCGACAATTGAATAATTGCAAGGAATTTAGTTTAATTTATCGAGATTTAATTTATATTGCTACAGGTAAGTTATTAGAGTACCCTCAAAAAAATATTTGTATGCTACATGTTTGTGTTCCTTATCTGTACGATAGTCTTCATAACACGAAGTTTTGTAGTTCGTATTTTAATGGAAAATAACTTCACGTTCAAGTTTCATTAATTGTCGATTAAGTGGGACGAGGTGTTTGTAATTAAGAACTGAATATATCAAGCCTTCATATGAGATCGTCACCGAACATTATTACATTGGATGTCCTAGTTGATGAACATTCTACAAATACGAGTGAAAAATACGTACGACTGTGCGTATATTATACATAATAATATTATATACTCACTCACGTTTCTGAGAAATGAAACAATCCGAATGTTAACACGTTGACGTATGCTGCGGACGCTAAGCAGTGTTGATTCAAACGCTATGCTTGATAAAAATATGCTGATTGTTCAAATAGCATTATTTGCCTTTAAGGGTTTTGTTATTCAAAAAATGTTTATGAATAGAGGAAACCGTCTCCCACTACCTAGTTACACTATTTTAGCCACAGCAAACTGATAAATGTCGAAAAAAAAACCATATTTCGATTTACTTCCCTGGAAGTATTGCTATTTGGTAATCATTTTATTGATTGCTACGTACCTACATTGCAAGCGGAATGCCGTGAAATAAATTCAATACCAATGTTGAGTTTTTATGATGAAAACTATTTTAAACAATATCATTGTGAAATAGTACGATTGAATATGCATCGGTTTTAGTGAACATACTAAAATCCACATGAGTGAACTACAAATATTTGTAGAAACATGACGGTTTGAGTCTATTCCATTATAAACTCAAATGATGTAACTAATTTCTTATGTAACGAATAATTTCTTGAAAATCATTTTACTAATAGAAAGCGACGTAGTTCGTGAGGCTCATAGGCTATCAAACGATGTTTTCGTTGTGTATGATTTGTGAAGAAAGTAAAGACGAGAGCTATCATATTAGTTTATTTGAATTTATAAGATTTAGGATTGAGTTTTACAATTCCAATTGAATATGATAATGTTTTGAAGTTGGAACAATTAATATTCAGACATCAGATTTAGAATGGGTCAACCAATGCTAAGACAAATAGTTGTAGTGTAACTTCAGGATATTTGACATTTGGTAAATTTAAAATTGGTTTTAGAACTTGAACTTGATAAGATATCGGTTTGATGTGGAAACAATCAGTATTTAGTCATCAATCAATACTCAACCAATACTAAGAAGTAAATCATTGTCGCATCGTAACTTCAGTCTGGGTTTGTAACTGAGTTTGTGTCATTGCTGACGATAAGACACATGGACGCATCGGACCTCCCTACTGTTATCTTTGGTCAATGAAATTTAGAATTGGCTTTTACAATTTTAACTAGATATTGGTTTGATGTTGGAACTATCTATATTAAGACATCAATCAATGATATACTTATTAATGAATAATGAATTGATTCTAAGACATTAATGTTTGTCGTGACGTAACTTCAGCTTGGTTTATCTTTGGTCAATTTGATATTGGGTATTACAACTTCACTAAATAACATATTGGTTTGATGTTGAAGCGATCAATATGAAGAAATCAATCAATTCTCAACCAAAACTAAGACATAAATGATTGTCGTACTTCATCTAGGGTTATCTTTGGTCAATCAAATTTAGAATTATCTGCAAACTAATTTTACAGATAGTGGTAAAAACTGAAACTAGATAACATATTGGTTTGATGTTATAACGATCAATATGAATAGACAAATCAATTCTGAGAAACACGTTATTGTTTTAGTGAAACTTTAGAGTTTATCATATTTGGTCAATGGAATTTAGGATTTTCTTTTACAACTTGAATTAGTTAGATATCGGTTTCGTTTTGGAACAATCAACAATTAATCAATTCTAAGACCTAAATGATTGTGGCAGTGTAAATTCTTTGGTCAATAAAAATTTAGAATTGCCTTTAACAACTAGATAAGATATTGGTTTGACGTCGGAACATTCCATATTGAGTCATCAATCAATAATCAACTAATTATACGACCTACATTATCAATGTAACTTCAGGTTTGGTAATCTTTGGATAATGAAATTGTAAATACAGTTAAAATGTCATTGCAGTGGATTGAAACGATACAAGGAGGTAGGGAAGTGGTGAATTCCGCATGGAAGTTCGCAATCGTTTTTTCAATTTTTTTTCTTATGCACGTGGATCATCTAAGTTGAAAGAACAATGACGGATTGTACTTTTTAATTGTCTCGGGCGGAATGGGATCCTTTTGTTTGCGTGAGGTCCGTTGGAGGAGTTCCTCTCCTGGAATTGATAAGCAGGACTAATCGCTCTGACAGCTTATCTCTCTGGATGGTTCCCTCCCCGCGTACCGGAGGTAAAGAAGAAAAGAAGAAAAAAAAAAAAACGAACCCACCTCCGAAGGGGTTTCTATGGTATAATTGAGTCTTTTTCTCAACAGACTGCATAAGAGAGAGCAAAGCCGGTGGACGGAGTCCGCATTGCGAAGTGACCCCTTCTTACAAGTAGGGTTTAGTTTATGTTCGTATTGAATGCTAATCGGGATGAATAAATCCCGCCGGGATTGCTATAAAATTACAAATCCGCTGACGTTTGAGAAGACGCGAAGTCCAAGTCTGACAAACTACCCTGTCATACGGATTTATCACTTGTACCTTGAAGAGAGTGGGATAAAAAGAGTTTTTTCTCCTTCGGTCGTTCTCTTTTTTCGTTTAGGATCTTTATTATGCTGTATTGTGTCATTATAAGGGGAGATGTGTGGTGTGGTAGGGTTGATGAGGGGAGTGAATGCGTTTTAAGTTTAATCGTGATAATACTGTAAAGACTTACCACCAGTTGCTCCCTCGTCCCCGGCCCGGGCGAGGTCGATTCTGCGAGTGGTTGATCGCCGTGTTGAAAGCCGTCATTAATATGGGGAGCAAAATAAGGGAGGACCACATACCTAAGACATAGGTGACTTTAACGAAGCCACTTGTTCAGACGAAATATCTACTTTTTCCCTTAAATGACAGTCCGGATGATGTGGGAATTCAACGTCAAAACTTGATTTCGGCCATGGAGACCTGACAATCGTCTCGTACCCTTACAGGGCGATGGGGGAAGGAGGAAACGATCCTCGGAGTCCGCCTATTATTTTTTATTATCGTCGCAAAAATACTGAGTTCTTTTTTTTTCTCGAGGAACGACGTTTATCGTGTTTGAAACAGGGGGGAAAAAGGACTTCCGAGTCACTAAGTCACACTATACACTTCACTAGCGCGGCTACTTCTGGGGTCTGAACGGTCCTGCGGACAGCGGGCACAGGGGTGGGGGTTGACTGGTGGGCGGGGCCCGTTTCCACCAATCGGAGCGCCTGGATCCGCCCCCGTCCCCTCTACGTGACTCCTCTGCTCCTTCCAGCCCCTGAAACACATGTTACACTGACGTTCAATTCCTTGTCTTGTGCACGGAGTCCGGCATCAACAAAAAAAAGGACGAAAAGCGTGAAAACGAAAACCCATTGAAGATTATTTTAACTTTCGTCTGCGGGTTCGAAGTTGGTCTTGAGGCAGAATCATTTGCATTTATTACTAAGCGAAAGACCACAAGCGGCTGTGAGAGATTAAAAAGGAATTCCAACCATGAATATGTTATTTTGTAATTGAATGAGTGTACCTCAATACCTACTCAATCAATAATTCATTGATCGTAAACTGACTTAATTGCTGTAATGAAATTTGAAATTTTACAACTATAAATTCACTTACTGTCCGCATTTGACATTTTAAGCTTCATAATGCGAAATTTAATATTTCCTGTCATGGAATCATGTAAGAATATTGCGCTAGTAGGTATAACTTGTCTTTACAACTATCCTCAACAGGTAGTGTTTGTGAGGTTGCGAGGAAAAAACTCTGTATCTTTTGAACTGATTTCGAAAATTGTTTTCCAATCGAAAGTGATGTTTCTAAGTGCCATAGGCTATATTTCTACTCTAACACTTGAAAGACTTACTGGTAGCCGAATTCGCGAAGCAATTCAGAGAAGAAACGATTGAACGCAAATGCTTCTTACTAACGCTACCTAAACGATGGAAGGTATGTGATTGAGCATTGGAGAATAATTTTAAAGCTTGACAACGGCTACCAACAAATCAGCGATAGCGTTTGACTAACTTTTGCATTTAAGTCACCAAAAATCGGTTTTTAAATCGAAAAAATAGTTGATAATTTGTGTACTTTTGGGAGTTAGCTCCTTCGTTACTTCTCCGTATCTATTCAAAATGTAAATACAGTGTTTACTGGAATATTTTTTTTATGTACTCGTGTCGGCTTGCTGCACATTAGCTCTGTGTTCTTATTTTCTTACAGGGGTTTTACAACGCCAAAAACCACGAGACTTCAATTTTGTCACCGTCAGGTCAATAGTTTTTGTTTAAAATCGAAGCATTCCCAAATTGCTGCTCTCTTACCCCTCCTATCTGTGTACACATTTGGAATTCTCTTATGGGTTTTGTCTACAAAATTGTATATGCTAGATTTGTATAAGTACAAGATTGGTTTGCCTACCGTGTATTCATTGGCAGAAATGTAATTTCTTGTCACTTCCAAGTTCTGATTTACAATAATCACACATCGTTAGTTATACTTCATTTTTATTGTTAGAGCTCCGATCGTTTAGGGTGTTTTGCGGGTAGTGGATATCTCCGACATCATATCAAAAGTTTTTCTAGCTTTTTCTCAGCTTCCACAAAAGCTTTTTTCAAACTGAAAACGGAATTTTATTTAGAATAAATAGATTAAGGGTGACATCATGGAGTTTTTCTACACAAATCGTGTAAAACCCCACACCTGAGTTTCTTCCTCTTTATTTATTTCAGCATTAAAAGATACCTATTATAAACTTTAAATGTAACTCCCCATTATGTTTTCAGTTTCTATCAATGGCGAAATCATCTTCAGCTTTGTGGAAAAATTACCGAGGAAAATGTGTAATTTCGACCTTTTTTCCGTCAATTTTCAAAGTTAGCGTCATTGAATGAGAATGAACGCCATCATATATTTATGCTGGTGAATACAAAATTCGACTCAAGTTCTTCACGTGTAGAATCACAAGCTCATAAAACAAAAGACTTTTCCTTTTTTACTGTATATGATTTGAAGGAATGTTTAGAGAGATATTACGACATCGGTGTGGCTCTAGCTAGATCACAACGTACTTTGTTGACCTTATGCCTCAAATTATATCGGAAAGATTGGATTTTATATCTCCAAACCAACAAAAGATAGGAACTGACGATTAGATACATTTAAGGTACGTTTTTGTACATTGATATTGATCAACGAGTTCGATCGCTCTCATGTTTCGCGGGCTTGCGATGATAAAATTATGAAAAAACGAAAGGCGAGAAACTACGAAAAACCCCAAAACGTTTAGTGTTACATTCCATTGGGTGAGCTAGAACTGAACTGTGGTGGATTCCTACTTGTCTAAAGTGATCGAAATAAAAAAAAATGTAAGATTAACCGAAACAAGAATCAATACTTATTGCGGTAACCATAAACTTTAATCAACAAGTTGAGGGATCTCAAAAATACAGAACAATACCGTTCTATGACATTATGCAATGCAATAGTATTAAGTTGTCGCAACAATACGGAACAAAATCATCGATTGAGTTTATACTTGATATTTTAATAATAAAATATATAAATCCATGAATTGTATAGTGATATAAATTAAAGATGGAGAAAAAGCTTAAATCTCAGTGTAATTACATCCTGATTGTACTGTGAGATTTCATAAGATTACAAGGGTTGGTACAGTTTGATATTGGAAGTCTGTCCCTTGGCGAAACATGGTGAGCTGTATTGAGGTGGAGGATGGTAGATAAAAATGGCGAATTTACAACCGCTATGTTGACGAAATGGCACGGATTGAAGGTTTATGGGGAAATACGTTAAAATAGGGCCAGGAGAGGTTTCGGTCATTTAGCATTGGATTCCGGGTTATTGTCGGACGGCGCACTGTATCCACTACCCTCAGCATGTAAGTAGGTAAATATATAATATTTATAAATAATAAATAAAATATAAATAATAGCATTTCCAAAACAAATTCAACCTTTTCCAAAACAAATATACATGTACGTAAAACCAAATCATGTTTTATTTAAAAACGCTGCAAATTCTTTCACTGGGGTTTATTATTCAATTGGCTTGCGTTCATAATTTGAATTTCTACTAAGCTTTGGAGTGCGCGCGTTTCACAGGATAGAGCGATTATTGAATTTCAGGAGATATGCATGGAGCACGTAAATCTGTTCTCAACCAAAATACCTATTTGGATTGATCAGTTGATCATATTTGTGTGCCTCCTGAAATTCAATAATCGCTCTATCCTGTGAAACGCGAGCACTCCAAAACTTACAAAACTTAGTATAAATTCAAATTATGAACGCAAGCCAATTGAATAATAAATATTTTATTATTCGGTTATTGAACCTCAATACACCCCCCCACACACACACACACACACTCACACACACAAAATAAAGACATTCATAATTTATCAAGTCCTTTAGCGCTTGTATTGCGTTAAAACTTCCCCAAATCCAAATTTAGACGATGTAGCCAAAGGTAGAATGATGTAAAGGAGGCACACAAATATGATCAACTGATCAATCCAAATAGGTATTTTGGTTGAGAACAGATTTACGTGGTCTATGCATATTTCCTGAAATTCAATAATCGCTCTATCACCTGTAAAACACGCACACACCAAAGCTTAGTAGAAATTCAAATCATGAATGCAACTCGATGAATGAAATTGAATAATAAACCTCACTGAAAGAATTTGCAGTGTGCGTGTTTCACAGGTAATAGAACGATTACTGAATTTCAGGAGGCACACAGGAGGCACAATAACTGATCAATCCAAATAGGTATTTTGGTTGAGAACAGATTTACGTGCTCTATGCACATCCATGCACATCTCCAAGGCAATTGAATAAAAAACCCGAGTGAAAGACTACTTATTTACCCCAGTAATAATATTGAATACTAATCCCCAGTAATAATATTTACCTATGTATTATCAGCGTTTACATGTATTTCAGGGGGGTTAGAATTTTTTTTCCAGAGCGATTACAATGGTTTATTATTGAATAATAAACCAAAAGTAATCAAAAGGAAAATATATAATTAAAAGAAATCATTATTTCTTTGAAAGAAAAACATGATTTTGTTTTATGTATAGGTACTACCTACTGCGTTTGGAGTATTGTTTTTAGCTCAGTCCCCAATCATAGACAAGCATTTGGTACTGCACTTAAGGCTTGTGCGTATTTTTCGTAATTTCCCTAATAATGGTAAGAAGGTTGAATGTGACTATACATTTGAGCTATAAATGGTTTCCCCATGATCGAATACTATTTTCATTTTCAGTGGAATGTGCAAGACCCGCAATACGTACATATCCAAGTCTTGCAGGGGAAGGGGGGTAGACATGAACGCCGTCTTCGCTACTTTTAGATATATAAGCCGGTACATCGAACCAAGGTGAGCTTCATTAGGGTATGCAAAACCCGCATGATGGATCGGTCTTGAAGGGGGGGTAGACCACGTGCGCCGTCTTCCAGCCGGTTGACCCGACTCCAATCTAATCTGCTACAAAGAATTTACCTGTTTCGCACACCATTGTATGTAAGAAGTACGAAGTGTCACAAACTTTCTCCATATTTTATAAAATTGATGCCATTCGTAAATTGATGTGAAGTCCATTACAATTACGGTATTCTCCTAGAAAATTAAGCGTTTGCAATAGTTCAATAAATTACAGAATGAATAAGTATGTACCCACCTATATGTAAAAAAAAGTCAAAAACAAATCTTCAAAAATATTCATCAAAATGTCTACAATGGTGCAATATGCTATACATGGACAGGAATTGAACAACTGAAATTCAACGAGATAAAATTATAAACCAACCAGATCTTTAATAGTCCGTCTTTACTTGTAAGTCTTCAAAACTCGATTTCGATTGGTAGGGATTCTTGAAAACAAAGACACAAACAAATTCCATTGCATTATATCAGCTAATTTTATAATCATATGGTACCTAGCAGGCGATTTTGGTTTATTGTTCAATAATAAACCATTGTAATCGCTCTTGAAAAAAAAATATCTAACCCCCCTGAAAATTTCATGGTTTACGTTTCGAAGGGTGTAGAATACAAATCTGCAATAAAAAATTTTTCAGTCCGTCAACCGTACGCCGTACGCACGTTTTCTCCCGAACGGCTGGAGCAAAAAATTTGAAATTTTCAGGAAAAATTCATGTTGGTCCAACAAAGCCCCAATTCTTTAGCCAGCTCTCTCAATTAATTTAAAGGGTCCTTTAAGGGTTGTCAAAGTTTTGTAAAATCCCTAAAAACCTAAAAAAAAGTCAAGGCGGCCTAAATTTGGACTTTTTTTGGAAGGACTTTCCATGAGGAATCGAATGAGCCCCTCCCCAGGTCCGTAGGTCTAACCATTCCTGATGTATGGCCCGATTTATGGTGCCCGACATTTTCGTTATTCTGGTTTATTATTGTTTTTGTTTTGATTGCAGTAACCTAGTGATGTAGTGAAGGGATACTGGAGTGAACTCCAAAAGGGTTATAGCCGATACTAACTAATCTGATAACATAAAAAACGCTGCAAATTCTTTCACTGGGGTTCATTATTCAATTGGCTTGCGTTCATGATTTCAATTTATACTAAGCTTTGGAGTGTGCGTGTTTCACAGGTGATAGAGCGATTATTGAATTTCAGGAGATATGCATAGAGCACGTAAATCGGTTCTCAACCAAAATACCTATTTGGATTGATCAGTTGATCATATTTGTGTGCCTCCTGAAATTCAATAATCGCTTTATCACCTGTGAAACACGCACACTCCAAAGCTCAGTAGAAATTCAAATCATGAGTGCAAGGCAAATGAATGAAATTGAATAATAAACCCCAGTGAAAGAATTAGCAGCGTTTTTACTATTTCTAGGATCGTTCGATTTTTGACGCTTTTCTGAATAAGGACGTTGTTGTGTTCCAATCAGTTTTATTATGGGCTAAATGTGTGTTTTTATTCTTCTTTTTTACAACATTGGATTAGTAATTTCATTTATTTTCTCATCATAATTGGCTTTTACTATAACAATTTCCTATTTTCAATTATTTGGTGAGCAGTTTCGGTTGATAAAGCAAGCTCTTTTTATTGCTGTTTCTTTCAAGAATTAGCAAGATTGTTGATAATGTTGAATCTTTTGAAATGATGGTGTGAACGAAAGGCTGTACCTCAGGCCGCAAGTCTTTGACTTATCGTGGTAGGCAGAAATGTTAACTACTTTTGTATACGCTTTTAACATTGTGTTTTGCCAAATTTTATGTAAGAAAATGTCCTTTCAAATCAAATAAGTGACGCACCAGTGCAAGATTGTGTTGAATCCAACAATAACCCAAGAGTTCGTGCATGACTCATTATACCATTTGGCCAAATAGTTGATGGTGGGCGGCAAAAGGTGCACTTAAACGTTGGCACGGCTACAAACTGGAAGAAACACCTATTCACATCAAAATTACGTGATTTGTTGATGGCGCCTCGGTCTGTGAGGGCCGTGAAAGCTCAGAATCGAGAAACGTGAGGGGATCGGAAAACTTTGGCTTTAGCCTCCGTGTCAACAAAACATGTGAAAATGACTAGGTGAAGAGGGCTCTTCCTGCTTTACCGTCCCCTCAACTCTCTTGAAAAAAACTATTGAAACTCAGTAGGTACTTGAAAGGAAAAAGTACAAGCTACGACTCAAGTGGCATCTATCAGGTAGGTACTGCGACGAAGAGGTTCAAGAACTGAGGAACGTATCCACGCGAAAACAAGGCTTTCAACGGGAAATACACGCGCCGACACAAAGATCCAGCAAGGACGTGAAGAGGATTTCGAAGCAGAAGCACCCCCAAATCTGTTTAGAGACTCTCGGAGAGAGGGATAATGGACATATAGGTAGCAGGGCGCTGTCGAGAGGCAAAAGAAAAGTACACGAGTGTGGAGGCTCGTTGGTGCTCGTAGTGTTACTTCGCCGTGTGTGGCTGTTCGAGCCGAGAGGTCCGTCAGGTAGGTATAGGTATCCCCTGCCTTTTTCGGTTCTTTCCCTTTTTTGGTCTTTTTCAAAAGGCCCGGATTACCGGGCGGCCTGTCATCGGCTGCACGCCCTACCGCTCTCATTGAAACGGAATTTTTTTCTCTAGGCATAATTAGGCTTCTTGCCGGGTCTGTCTTCATCCTCGAAATTCGTAAGCTTCTTCATTTCCCACATAAATGAAAAGCTTAGCGTCCGTTCCAGTTTCTCACAGTCAACAGCACACTGGACGTCATTATAATTTTCTCTGAAAGATTACCAAGACTTGAATAATGGAATTAAACAAGACTCTCTGGGTACATCAACGCTTCGTCTCTACCAATGAAGAATTCGAAAACTGCTGTCATCACAAATTATCTCTTGACTCTGTCAAACTAAGTCATTTTTTATTTGTAGAATCTTATAGTTTATACGAATAGTGATAGTCAGAGGAGGATGGTTATCAGGGTACCCAACGCGTTAAGTAAGGACTGCCAAACTTCAGGAGTCGTTTTTAAAACTCATTTCCTATCGAAAGTGTCTCTTAGTAACTTTTACTCAACACAGGTACACTAAGGTAATTTCAAGTTCGCAATCCATATTTTACCATCATTACGTACATTATATCCCTCCTCCCCGTTATGTCGAAACTGTTCGAAAAGCTGCTTCTTAAACGACTTAAACCACTAATAGAAGATAGAAATTTGATCCCAAATCACCGATTCGGATTCAGACAACGACACTCTACAATAGATCAAGTCCATCGAATCACTAACATAATTGAGAGGGCCCTAGAAGGTAAAAAAATATGTGCCAGTATCTTCTTGGATGTGGCTCAAGCCTTTGACAAGGTTTGGCACGAGGGACTAGAGTACAAACTGCACAGGGATCTCCCAAGACAGTACTACTTACTACTGAAGTCCTATCTTGAAAATAGACATTTCAGGGTGAAGCAAGATGACCAATACTCCGGCTTGAAGCCCATAAAAGCAGGGGTCCCGCAGGGTAGTGTTTTAGGGCCAGTACTCTACCTCCTGTACACACGGGACTTACCCCAACAAGAAGGCACAACTGTTGCCACCTTTGCAGATGATACGGCTATCCTCTCTGTTGGAGATGATATAGAAGCTGCAACACGCAAACTACAGACGTCTACTAATGAGGTTTCTAAGTGGACCAAGATGTGGAGAATGAAGCTGAACGAATCAAAATCAGCCCACATCAAGTTCACTAACCGAAAAGTCCCAATCTTGGATGTTGTGATCAATTCGAATAAAATACCGCATACTAAAGCAGTTAAATACTTGGGTTTGACACTTGACTCCACATTAAACTGGAATAAACACATAGAAAAGAAGAAAGAAGAACTTAAAATCAAGTACAGAAGGATGTATTGGCTAATGGGAAGGAATTCCCATCTCTCTCTTCACAACAAACTGCTTATATATAAGCAGATCCTTCGCCCTATTTGGACCTATGGGATACAGATCTGGGGCTGTGCCAAGAAATCAAATATTAAGAAAATCCAAACCTTTCAGAATAAAATACTGAGAAGTATAGTTGGAGCCCCTTGGTACATGCGAAACGATGATATTCATCGAGATTTGAGGATGGAGACAGTCTATGAAATTATTGCAAAATACGCAAGGAAGCATGAACATCGCCTCCACAAACACGAGAACCCGGAGATGCTCTACGTTTTGGACAACGAAGGTGAAATCCGACGTCTCAAGCGAAACAAACCACTGGATTTAGTTGTGCTGCGTGAATAGAAGTGCAATCGAACTCAGTGCTAATATAATAAAGGGCTAGGTTTTGCTGTAAACCTACCCTCTTGGAGTGTATCTTTATCGATATGTAAAATTGCTAGATGAAATGTATTTGATTTTTCAGTCGCAATTAATAAATCACGAAAAAAAAAAAAAAAAATTACGTACATTGGGGAACTTTGAAAACCACTCCAGAAAACTTTTGCCAAATAGAGTTGGTCACTTTTACCACCAACCCCCCGACAAATTTGTCAAAAATTGACATCTATTTGTCAAAAATTTACATTTATCAGTCGAAAATTTTCACTCAAACGTGTCACTTATCGTGTCAATACTGTTGAACGCATAAATATCTATCGCTTCTTATTTTTATCTGGTTAAATGATGGAATCCTCCTACTGAAGATTAAATAGCCTTCGTCTGAATACTCGGTAATAGAAAGATGGGTGACGACAGTTGGGACATGCCCAGGAGATGTGGCCAACCCCTCGCTATTACGCGGCTTCAATTGCCTGGAACTGACCTAATACAATACGTCGAGACAAACCCTACAATCGGAGAAGGGGATTTTTCGCTTGAAAATGGGCGGAATATCGATCTGAACATATATTATTGATTCGTTTTGTGGAATCTTCAAACATAAACCAAATGTTATGGGAGAGGTTACATTTTGGTTTATTTCTTCTAATAATAAGCCTTCGTAATCAAAAAATGTATCATTCATTACTTACACTATTTATTCTATTAAAATTTATAGGATATTTATTCATCATTTGTCATTATTTATCATTTTACATCTAGCCAGTACAATCAACTAACATGTACAGTTGTGAAGGAGCAAAAACTAGTCAGAAACGTAGTTTTTTGGTGTTTTTGTTGACATAGTGGGGGTGTCATTTTCATGCTGGGACGAGTTTCAGATCCGTTGAAATTCAAATAGAGCAAATAATCGAAATTTCTGAACTTTGAAGTAAGCCCTTACTTCACTTTATTCAGAAAATATATTATGATCGGCAGCGTTTCATTTCTAGGTTGATCACGAAGGTTTATTAATGAAAGTATTTAACCAGCATCATAGGCTAAGAACGCAGATTTGTGATAATAGTGGATGAAAGGTACAATACACATGGTCGGACTGGAGATAAAATTGAGAAAGAATAGTCAGGTTTTAGAAGATGTTGGTAACGATTGTTCAGACAACCTCTCTCCTAGAACCCGAAAATCAAAAACTTGGGACATAACAGCATTATTTTCTGTTCGTTATTGATAGAAATGGCTTCAACTAAATGATCCTCGATCGCTGTATTTTCATCCGTTCTCTCTCCCTAAGGGATAGAAGGACGACTACTTAGAAGGAACAGGCAGTGTAAAGCCGCTTTAAATGCACCTATTTTCGTGAAAAGGTGACTCCACATTGGGAAAACATCGCCGGGACTTATAACGCTCAATATCATTGTCGTTAATTCAACATAAGTTTAAAAGTAGGAATTAATTATAATAAATAATTTCAATTATACTAAACACCGTACTATGAAAATGGTTATATATCATTCAGATGCTGCAATCGCAAACCGAACTGTAATGCAACCGTGTGTACCGATTCCAGCGTAACACGGTTCCTGTCATTTAAAAGTGCACACACACGAATCTCAAGTTGAATTTCTAGGTTTAAATGAATAAGGGGGTGTGGCGTCAGAATTCCTAGCATTACTGTCAGACAGGGTCCTTTTCGAACTCACTTCATCAACAGAGTATTTAAAAAGGCGGAAATGAAGAGAAATACGAGTGGGAAGGCACTCACAGTGATGAACAGCGCAAAAAAACGAGTTTAGAACGTAATGGTTAAGCGTCGACGACAGAAACAATCCTCACGTGTTGTGAACAATCTGTTTGAGTTCCGGGCAGTCGGGTGGTTGATGGGTGGCGATCCCTCTCATCAGGCCGACCAACGGTGGAACGATGAGATGGAAATATCTCGGACGAGGGGGAAGATCAATCATAGAAAAGCGTTGATTACCTGATTAGTATTTAGGTGGCATAATGACCGTCATCGCTCATTCTCGCCGGAGCTGAAGACGCCCACGACCGGGAGCCTCCGTTGGAAGGGAAATTAACGTGACGCTGGGGTTTCCGAGGTTCTGGCGCCTCTCGTGATTGCGACCGTAAAGGTCCGGCAAATGAATAAGTTCGCGCTATTTAACTACGGAACCACTCGCCACGAAGTTTTAGAAACTGAAAACTTTATTCTACCAAAATAAATACATTATAGTTATTAGTAAATCGTGTAATTGTAAATGTAAATTGTGGTAGGGTGCTATCCAGCGATAGTCCTACATAAATTTATTCAGGGCGGAGGTCTGGGTGGTGCTTCCTTTTCAGGCATCGGAGCAGTCTTTGAAGGGGGAGGTTTAATGTGCAGTTTGAGATTCTCGCGTTTGGGTGATTAAACATCGAGTCATAGAGATGGCGGTATGACAGCTCTACAACATCGCTGACCTGGGGTATTTCAAGGTCTCGGTGAAGAACAGAATTTCTTACGCTCCGTTTTATTGTACCTGGATTCTGTTAATTTGGGTGGTGCAGGCGGATCTTCAAAGCCCTGATGCGTACTTCCATATAGGTCTAATCAGTAAGAGGTACAACAATCGTTTTGTACCAAGAGTGAGAAGAGAGTGGCATCCAAGCAACGGGATCCAAGCAACTTCTCAAGCCGTAGTATCTGCACCTATAACTCGGCTGTGGAGTACCGCAAAACATATTTACTATAGCATGCCATACTTAATCCGCCATCTACCAGAACAATTAAAGAATCCACATTATTTTTCACGAAATGTATATAAAAAGAAGATTTTTACTTGGTTAATTTCGGAAGGGTTAGAGAACTGTCGAACTCTATTGACAAGTATGTACGTCTGTTAAAATCTCTGTTAATTCAATCTCTCTGTTCAATCGCTTTGTTTCAATTCTCTGTTAATTGTTCTCAATTCCTTTTTGATCTGGTCACATTATTAATTTACTGCGTCAAATCACTGTAAGAAGTTTTTTTCCTCTTTAATTTCGTATTATTAATTTCATCTAACCTGTATTTCAAACTGTATTCATATTTTAGATAAGCTCTTAAGCTCTTTCAACTCCCCCTCACCGCACCGGACCTGTCCTATGGGAAGGGGTACGTTCCATTATGTACAAAAATGCTCGTGGTGGTTGTAATTTCTTTTTCGGAATAAATATTCATTTCATTTCATTCATTCATTTCACGGTTTGAGAGCGCATATACGTGACGTTTTGGAAACTTACGAGCTAATTCTTAAGAAACTAAATTTTGGCTCCTAAATTGGTTATGGAAGATGAGACTTAAGTAGAACTCAGAATAAAACCAAATTTGTTGGTTATTCTCTTAAAGATTCCTCTATTCCGACGATGGGACAAATCTCAAGACACCAATGCGAAAACTATACAAATTTCTCTAAAAAAAACCTGCCCTTCGATTTCTCAGGTCCCTGCGAAAAATGCCTCGGGGTAAATATAGATCAAAATTTAACATGGGAAGAACAAATTAAAACTATAAATTTAAAAATTACGCAGCCTGGTTCCGGTTTGTTTTAAAGTACGCAATTTTCAATGGTTGAACTGCAACTGCGGTCCGGAGTACTTTTTTATTATGAACGAGCGCTAGATGTATACAAAATTCAACGCTTAATTCGAAAATGTGGGTAAAAAATTAGAAATGATATTTTGAAGTGGAAAAATATTTGTTTTCTGGGGAAAAACGTGGTTTTCTTGGGGGGAAAAAAATGTAAAAATCATATCTTGAGAACGGATATGTACATCACATGTACTTTCACCCAAAAACGCTTTTCGACCACAACAAATTGGGCACATTTCAAAAAATGTCCCGAACTACACTAAAAATTAGAAAAACTGCAAAAAATTGACAAGTTTATATGTATTATCAAAAATATTTCGACTACGAAATTGCACTGAAAGTGGAAGAAAATACAGGGAGAGAGACAATAATAATTGTTCACTAATAGTAGAAATATTTTCATGTAGCTGTCCAATGCGGAAGCTCTCGGTAGGATTGAGATACAAATTTTCTGAAACAACTCAAGCATTCCAATAGAGAAGATGAGTTTGTTGGACAAAGCTTTTCGTTCACCCCAAAATGTCCTAATTACACTAAAAATGGGGAGAACCGCCAAAAATTGACAAATCTATATCATTTAACAGAATACTACTCAAAAACGCTGCAAATTCTTTCACTGGGGATTATTATTCAATGATTCATGATTTGAATTTCTACTAAGCTTTGGAGTGTGCGTATTTCACAGGTGATGGAGCGATTGTTGAATTTCAGGAGGCACACAAATATGATAAATTGATCAATCCAAATAGGTATTTTGTTTGAGAACCGATTTACGTGCTCTTCGCATATCTCCTGAAATTCAATAATCGCTCTGTCACCTGTGAAACACGCACACTCCAAAGCTTATTAGAAATTCAAATCATGAATCATTGTATAATAAACCCCTGTGGAAGAATTTGCATCGTTTTTTCAAGAGCGATTACAATGGAAAAATATTCTATTTGAAAATGTTGAATAACGTAGGACGGAGCATGCATATCAGAATGCTTCAGCCAGTGTATCGGCTATAAACCCTTTTAGGAGTTCACTCCTGTATTCACATTCACTACATTTGGGGAGCTACGGACCTGGGGAGGGGCTCATTCGATTCCTCACGGAAAGTTCTTAGAAAAAAGTCCAAATTTAGGCCACCTTGACATTTTTTGAGGTTTTTAGGGAGTTTATCAAAAGATTTCAGATTTTTTGCTCCAGCCGTTTGGGAGAAATCGTGCGTACGGCGTACAGCCGAAACGTAAACCATGAAATTTTCAGGGGTTTAAATTTTTTTTTTTTTTCAAGAGCGATTACAATGGTTTATTATTGAATGATAAACCAATTGACAAGTTCACGTTTTATCAAAAATATTTCGACTGCAAAATTGCACTGAAAATTGTATAAATGGTAATAAATTTTCTGAGCTTAGAATGGCTAGCGCAGAGAGTACAGGGAGGCAAACGATAATAATCGTTTACTGACATTAAAAAATATTTTCACGAACCTGTATAGTTGGGAACATCGTAATTTTTAAATGACCAGGTAGCTAACCGTATTATGCCATTATAATGATTGTAATAAATGAGTGATGATTGTATCTGCAATCTGGTAGGAGAGGGGGGAGGGGAGGTCTGAATATTACTGTGGACTGAATTCACGTTTCTCCGAACTCTCGCTCTCTAACTCGCTGTTTATACAAATTATTTGCTCCCGGGAGGTCTCTGGTCATCTCTAACACAATTATTGTTCCATTATGTCCGCTCAAACAGTTATGTGGGTAAACCGCCTTCGGAAGGCCTCGAGGAAAATGCGTGGTCGCAAAAGGTTGGAAAGAATGGATGTAATGATAGGGTCGTTTGAAGGGAGGAGAGCAGCGATGTCCAATAATAGATGGACCGTTTTGAGACCACCTGAAGCTGTTGGGAGGTTCGGGAAACAGGGGTACGAGTACAAGGCCCTTTGTTCGGGCTCGAGGTGGCAACTCGGGGGCCCTTCCAGTTGTCATTAAGTGCCCCGAAAAACCTCACGCTATTCCCTTTTTGAAGCCGGGGAGGGCCCTGGGAGAAGAGAGATTTCCGAAGACACCTGCCAAATGGAGCAGAAGTGTAATAATGGGTACCTACGTCCACCTCTCTCTTGTGATTCGCCGCGAAAATGTCGTCACGTCGCGTTGAGAAGCCAAACAAATATGGAGGGGATGTACTGGGCCAGGTGGAGACCAACCGTCTACCTTACGCACGTTTTCATCTGCTTACCTCTCCCGTCTCGGCCAGGAATGATATAACATGACCGGAAAGATTCGATAGTTGAATGATGAAAGTTGAAAGCACTAGAGGTGTCTTCATCTCTAAAATGCTGAGTGGGATTTAGGCCTGTATTTAGGATAACTGGGAAGCTCGCGAGAAATGGGTGACAATTTATACAGGGTCCCATCTATATGGGCCCATTAAGGAATTACAGCCATACGGGGTGAGCTATCAAAAAATTGAACTGGTCCTTTTCTATAGTATTTTCACTCTGTATGAAGGTGGGGAAACCCGTTTTTCATTTTTTGATGTTTTAGTGATTCAAATCTTTGATTGAAACTTGAGGTTACCTCTTGACCCCCCCCCCCCTTTTTTTATCAAACACATCAAATTTCGTATAGACTAGTCCACCTCAGCAAACATTACCTTGATCAGGCCGAATAAACGAGGAATGTGATTGGTGTAATACAACGAAAATAAAGAGGAAAACACTACATTGACCCCTCCCTTCACCATCTAACCAATGAACAACTATTTACGTAGTGCATCACATAATTGCAATCCAATGTAAATGAAGAAAATAAGAAGGAATAAGACGGGGTAGATTGGGTTATTGTTTATACTTCATTGGTTAAGGGAGGTAGTCGGTGGCACGCGCCCTTCCGCCTACACATGCGGTTGTTTAGACTACAGCGCAAGTAGAACAGCGGTGTTTGGGTGGCTGCTGCCCCGATTCATAAAAGCAACACGTGTCGTCAGCCACGTGTCACCTCAGTCAGCCTGTCGGAAGCAAATTACACCGAACACGGAACCAGACTTAGCGAGCTAGACCTCTTCGTTTTCCAGGGAATATGTTTTCTTCGAAGTATTGACAAGCCACTTCCTCACTCAAATTGATCACTGGGTCCACTTAAGCAGTAGATGAACACGGAGGGGCGTTCTTTCTTGTCTGCTATCTTGATGGAAGATAACATTCAAAATGGTAGCAAATGCACCATCATGCAGAGAATGGTTGGCTGAGTACATCCGTTTGTGCTCTCTAAGGCTGGATAAACATGAATACGAAACTTTGCTAAGCGGAGAAGTGTTGAAATGAGAAAAAAAAATGATTTAATAAAATAATTGACATGAGAATTGTAACTAGCATAACTCCAAGTATTTGGGATTCTGCAGTTGGCAAAAAATGGATTATTGTTTCATGGATTGTACTCATGCAGATATTCCTCCAATATAGCATGTGAAACTGGATTTGGCGGAAAATCACATTTTATTTCCACAGTAGACGTAGAATACAGGTGTATTCTGACGCAAAATTGAATGGAGAATACATGGATATCTGGACACTTTGTGATGGCAAACTTCACAAAGTTTTGTTGCATAAGGTATTTTACAATTATTTGGAAACTAATACGATTCCTAGCGATGTATTGGTATGGCAGCAAGAAAATGTAACTAATACGGTTTATTAAAATTGATACGGTTGATGAAAATATTACTGTGTCAATGGAATAAATTAAACCACAACGCCATTGGATAAGAAGAAATTTAATTGCGTAGCTGTCATTGATACTGTGGAAGGCCGAAGATGTTACTTGATTAAACATGAAGTCGTTGAGAAACCCGTTGGTTCACTGTTCACCAAACTTGTCAAGTTGTCGACTGTTCCAAGTGGCCGTTTTCTTACTGGTTGCCCTCCGAATGAGGACCAGAGGTGATGATACTGTTCAGGATTCTTTGTAACTCAATACTTCCAGAAGTACTTCATTCGGGGATAAATTGTGAATCGTCAAAATCGGTTAAACGAATGCAGGATTTATTCTGATTTTGAGATAGCTTGAATGGAATCAATATTGGATACTTGACGTTGTGGAACACCTCCTGCAAAGAATTCGTCTGCTGAGTTCGCTGCTGTTCTGCATGATTCAGCGGATGGTAAAAAACTCCAACACTATCCTGAATCCTCCATCTCCTCTCAGTGGCTGGAATGGGCTTCAGGGGGCATTTGGGGCTCACGACTACCGACATTTTTATGACGTCTGGGTGGCTGTGTTAGCCAACGTGGGCCGGTGTTCTAGAAGTAGTCGTGAGACAGTAAAAACCCTCTTTGCCGTTGGGGTAAAAATCAGAACCTGTGTCATGTGGTGCAGCAGTGTCCATGAACTCATGGCGGTCTCATTCTATGCCATGACGCCAGTGCCAAGCAGATAGCAGGTGCTTTGTCATCCAACAGCTGGGATGCTGAGAGGGTGAGACTTTACCACTTGCCATGTGACCGGGGCAAGAAGCCAGATATTGATGACACCAAGCCCTAAGAGTCTGCCACAATCCTGGATGTCCAAGTTGTCAGTGGCAGAGTGGACATGTAGCAGACCGTGAGGGCTGAAATAAGTAAATATGGTAGGAACGACATGCGGTAGGCAATATTTGAGCAAAAAGGAGCAGCACCTAATGACACACGACAGTATCACGGATCGGGGTATGATGCTGGAAAAGCGCTATGGAGCCTCTCGAGTTTGGCATCTCACCAGGAGTACTTCGTGGTGTCACCACCTTAAGAGCTCTTACCTGGATTTTTGGTCATTCTATGGGGACATTTCATTTCATCATTCCCTCCCTCCTCGACCTTCCCTCACTTAGGAATCCACCAACATACACCTTTATTAATTCAAGAGAAACATGAAGAAACAAAATTTCTGACACAGCCTAAACTCGGATTATTCAGGTTTTCAACACTTGGGGTAATTCTGGGCATTTAAAACTGCACCAAAATTAATTTACATTAATCTTCTACCATTTTATTACCTATACAAACAAATATACAATTTATTTCTCCACTATTCTTCGAGCCTGACATTTCTTAATTTTTCCATGACTCTAAAAAGTGGGGGAGATGCCTCATATTCAGTCTAAATTTGTATTACTCTTCGTTGTTACCCGAGGACAAGTTGAAAAATATCGTTTTTGACCAACTTTGTCGGGTTTTATTCGAAAAGAGCGTTCAAAATCCTAATTTTGGCATTTTTAATGAGCTCAGTGGTGTCGATTTAGAGGGGACACGTATCACCAGTTTTTTCCTAAGAGACCTGAAAGTGTCCTATAATTTCTATCAGTCGGCGAGTCAACTATGCAGCTGTATAGTGTTTGAATTAGTTGTATCTATTCCGTATAATCATATTCAATAGTTTAAATGATTAATGGTATTTTCGTCCGGTTTAGGTGACGCCGCTGAATGTTACAACTGTTACTCTACGGATAAAGAAGGCTGTATTGAGCCTAAAACCGGGCGCTACCTGTACAACTCCAACATCCTGATCCCCGACTGCACCTACGACATGGCTCGCAATTTCCACTCTTCCATGACGTATCTTTTGACGAAAAACACCAACGAAACCAAAGTGACTAAAGTGGACGAGACGTACATACCCAAATGGGATAAACTGTCAACAACGGAATCATTTTTTTGCTGCAAGGCGTTATTTGACGGTAAGCAAATCAGGCTGTCCAGTATACAGGGCGTTAATCTTTGGCACCTGGACCACACCACAGTTCAGGATCGTTTGTAAAACTAATTAGCAACAAACGTTGCCGTATAAGGGTCATTTTCCCAGAAATGGCGAATCGGGACTTCTCGTTTTCAGAAAACCTAAACTTGAAATTGAGTTCTGGCAAAAATCAGGTTTCATCTTTACACTATGAGGATTGTTTCTCAAAGGTAGGCCGCGCTATAAGGCACCTATTTAATTATTTGAATATTAATAATGAAAATCGATTGGCAGACGAAAGACACCTCTGGCAGGCTTTGAGACAACAAATGTAATCTATTGATAACAAACATTGTTCGGACCTGCACGATCACAAAGGAAAAGCAAATAATGAGAAATATTTAGCAAAATTAGTACTCGAAACTTGATTGATGCACAGCAGACCGATACCATTGGTAATTATACTTTATTACCTTTCAAATAGGTAGGATGTTCTGATTTAATTATGCATTATTGTCCAGGCGGATTCAGGGGTGGGGCACGTGCCCCCCCCCCCAAATTAAGAATTAAGTATTTAAATACTTAAATAGCTATACTGGTTTTAATTCACAACAACTAAGGACATTTTTAACGTAAAATAAAACGTCTAAAAAGCCGCTTTATGGACGCCAAACTCGTGCCGCCGTCCTATGCCTTTGGTATATGGCGTACGTGTATACATATGAAAATATTGGCCTAAAACGCATCATTCTGCCTTTACTTTTCTTAAAATTTTACCCAACTTCACTGTGGGGTTTTTTCCATACCCCCAGACCCCCTGATAGGTTGCCCCCCCCCCCCTCCCCTTACATAAATCCTGGATCCGCCACTGTTATTGTCAATCATTTAACTTGACTTTATTTATAGCTATGAAAAATACTATTATTAGTAAATGACTTGAACGTAGTCTTTTACCTGTCCATGTGGAGGGCAGGCCAAAGACACAAGACAGTGCTTGGAAACTTGGTTTTTTTTTCACCTTTTCTCGGGTTCTAGTGATGTTTTTCAGCAAAACCACTATACCAACGGAACAAGCTCGGTAAACTCTACATTTTGAGACAAGAAAAAAAGGAATAATTTCAATTTCAATTTCTCAGAACGAACGATCTTACCGAACTCCCCCCACACACACCACAGAAAAGATAACAATTTCATAACCTAATGTACAACCTCACACAGTGGTGGAAGTAAAACCACTGGAGATGAGCGTAAACCGCCAAAATACGAAAACACAAACAAGGAAGACTAAGGACCTCCGGCCACTCGAATTTAAACTCCTGCTCGGTTTGTGAACTTCTTAGAAAATCCGCAAACCAATTTTCCTCATCTTCAGATATGTATTGAAAAATTCCCAGAATCCCGTGACAATAACTATAATCAGTGGTTCACCATGTTCGCGCAAAGTTGGAAAATTCATTTTACTACAGGCAGACTACAGGGCAATTCGCTGTTAACATTTAAATTTAAGGTATTAAATGGCATGTAAATATGTATATTATGCGTTGATTGCATATCGTAGAGCATATTGCATATAGTGCATCGAGACAATCGTTTTGGTCCCCAAATCATTAATGGGAAATCAGAATCCTCTCTGGACAAAGATTGGCCCTTTCGGGGAAAATGACCCTTAACGTTTTTATTTTATTATTTTCAATGAAATTTTAAAAAAAAAAACACGAAAAACGCTATAGTGCTCTGGGGGTTTTTCAGGTCGCTGATTACGGTGAGTGGGTTGGTTTACCTTCATCACATCAGGTTTAAGGTCATTTGAAGGCCAAAGTGACTTAATGCGACCGAAATTTTCTGAAAAAAAATCAAGCGTATGTTTTTGAGGTCTCTGAATACGATTCCGTAGTATGTTTGGTCTTTCGCCTTTGTTTAAGGTCATTTATTTCCCCGAAAGCATGCGCAAATATCTTTTGCAGATATTTTTGTGGAAATATGTTGATTTGACCTTAAAATGACCTTAAACAAAGGCGAAAAGCCAAGTAAACTACCTCAAAAACATACGCATGATTTTTTTTTTTTCAGATTTGTTTGGTCTCATCAAGTCACATTGACCTTCAAATGACCTTAAAAAGACCATCATATGATCTTTACCGATTAAGACTATCTCCAATCCAAGAGATATCTCCAAAATTGAGGTAGTTATAACAGTTTTAATGACATGAGGTCAGAAACGAGTCTTTTTAAAAAAAATTACATAGTTGTACTTTTGGTCGGATATGAGTTGCAGAACACGTAGGAGTCGGGTCGTTCATAACTTGTGGGACACCCTGTAGTTGAAATGCTCAGAATTGTTGTCCAGTGGAGTCCAGTTCTGTCCAGGGGATTGATACCAAGGAGGAGATGAATAGGTACGTTACCCCTAT
The DNA here is from genome assembly GCA_031894815.1 of Creontiades dilutus. Lineage (NCBI taxonomy): Eukaryota > Metazoa > Arthropoda > Insecta > Hemiptera > Miridae > Creontiades > Creontiades dilutus. The sequence continues at coordinate 293,218 of JAVIWC010003001.1, read as the reverse complement.
CCATGGTTGCTGCAATTAACCAGCAACACGCTGTTGTAAAGTTCCACGTGTTTGCTCAGGAGGAACGGTTTCATTAAACGGGAAGGAGGAATTAACTGTATACATAATTGAGTTCATCCCTTTTTCCTCCAGTTATGGTGAAGAACACAACCAGCAGCTACGTGTTGCGGGGCTGCTGCTGCGCTCCGTCCATGTACGACCAGTGCCAAGAGACCTCGGCGATCCTCCAAGCGATATCCGCCGTCTCGCGCAACAACACGACATACGTCCTCAAACACTGTTCCGCCTGCGGATCCAGCAGATGCAACTCGTCCTCCACGTATTTGATCCACGAAGTCCTCACCTCCACACCCGTCATTGTTTCAGTCTTGTTAAGTACTCGAGCGTTGTTACACCTCGTTTTTAATAAAAATGTATAGCTGTTTATCGCGTATCTTTATTGTGGTTTTTAAGCCAATTTTGCACTTCCCAGTCTCAAATGACTTCGGACGCAGTAACAAGGATGGTGATGGTACAGGTGCCCCTTCCAAGGGAAGAGGTGATTAATGCCCGCAACACCCAGAGGATATCTCCAGAGGCCAGAAGGTGTCAGGTTATGCTCAAAGGTGGCCGTTTCAAGAATTGGGAAAGAGGAACTATCCATATTCGTCAAAACACGTGGCCCACTATGAGCGTTTACAAATGGCGCCTTCGCAAAGAAAATTTTAGGAGTGATTTGAAACGACTTTTTTTTTTGGTCATCCATATTCGTCAAAACACGTGGCCCACTATGTGCGTTTACAAATGGCGCCTTCGCAGAGGCTTGTGATCCATCAATCAAAGCAATAGAATTTATAACCATAGTAAATAACTAAGTGTCATGCAATCTGATCAGCCAACTGAACTGCTTTGGTTCAGTCAACAAACCTGCTACTGGAGAGAGCTCGTTATTACTCATTCCCGCGTCAGATAAGACCGGTGATACGTATGTGGGACATCACACATAAGTGTGAAGGGGATGACGTCTAGTGCAGAATCATATCAGAAAACAATGTATTTTATCAATCTTCCTTGCCCAACCTCTTTTGTCCAATGTTTTTTTTCCAACAGAACAAATATAAATTTCAACATTACTCGGTATTATTAGCCCCCTCCCCCTTACAATCTCAAAAAGGGTAGGGTATTTTTTTATAAAACTTGAAGCAGTCCTCTTGACAGTTTGCAAATTTCTTGCTTGAAGCCCTTAAATTTATTCTCATGATTGACTAAGGCAGGATTGAGGAATTCAGAATGATCCGATCATTTACTGTCAGTGTGATAGGTGAATGTAGTGAACTGAGATCAAAGTTTTCTTCGACTAGCTGGTAGTTTGCTGAGATGTTCTTTGTGATGAAGAAATCGATCAGATCAGGTGGTTTGTGTGGGTCCCACGGCCAGTACGTTGTTTTACCAATTGGAAATGATTCTCAATTCTCGTCATTAATTGTTTGATAAAATCTACTACCCTTTAGAGCAGTTAGTTGTGATTCCCAAGAAGCATCTTTGTCGTTGGAGTCCCTTCCGAGGATGAATCGATTCCAAAATTGGGAAAGTATGTCTAAATGCGCCATCGAATGACGTATCTGCACATGATTGCTTGTTGGCAGCCCAACTGAACGCTGCTCCAGCAAATAAAATAAAAAAGACAAATGACACACTTTCCATAGTAAAGGACCCAAGTCCGCAACAGTAAAACCACCTATAGATTCATTAGTTTTCCTGAAAACAAGAGATTTTTCCTTCGTTTCGTTTAGATAACATACGATTTGTTTGGCCGCAAGCCGATTTTCTTTTCCATAGGAATTGTGAAACTGGTTTAAATAGATAACACCAAAACTAATGTTCGGGCGAGGCGTCATAGGGGGCACTGGAGAGCCAATAATATTTTGGAAGTAAATACACATTATACCTCGAAATGAAACTTTTTTAGAGTATCAAAACTATCTCGCACAGTTAAAACTCGAAAATTAAGAATCTATGAAGTTATCTATGTGCATCGTGGTGAGAGTGTTAGCATTAAAAAGGAGTCGCGAATTCAGAATTCATCTTTTACAGTCAAAACAGGAAGATTCGTATCTACCAAGCATCTTTGCAATGAAAAAAGTTGTTTTTTATAGATCTGAAGCTTTCAGAAGAAGAAATAAACACTTGAGTGCTAAGTGAGAGCTTCGGAGAAGTAGCCGGCGTAGGATGTTGGCCGCGCATTCGAATTGCACCTTCCTTCCTCATTTTATAAGGGGCCCTAACCGATCGTTTGCATTATAACGGTACTTTCACCACACTTCACGGCCGTGGAAAGATTCCCATATTTTTTTGAAAGGGTAATCAAAATCAAGGGTAGTCAAAATCACAATTTTGAATCTACAGCTACGCAAATTCGTGGGGATATCGGCAGTCTAAACATACTACCTTTGGCCTATTATCCAATACAGCTAGTTGAATGATTTTATGAGAAAATACTTTCTTAGGAGTTTCTTTTGACCAAGATGCATAAATTATTGAAGAGATAGATTTTTTTCACGTTAGTACCTATGTTTTAAAAAGCAATTTTGGTTTATTATTTCCGATAATGAGCCTTTTGACCGAGCAGGTAAACCCCCACCCCCTCCTCACCTCATCATTCGTTGTTTCACGGTTTAAGAAGTTTAGAATCCGAAAAACGAATTAGAAAAATCGTCGTCCGCCGTTCAGAGCTTTTCCTTAAAACTACTGGACCGAACCTAATGAAACTTGGAACTGAGTTTACAGGACGGTCAACTAAAATGTGGATGTCCAACTAGGTATAAACCAATTAGGTCATACAAAGTACCTTGGAGTAGATAATAATGGACCAGTGCCTATATTAGGAACATCACATTAAAACGGTAACATGTAATCTTAGACAAATAATCCCAGTTTGTAGAGGGGTGAATTTTATGAATGACGAATTGGATAATCCCAAATTAGCACACATCTCCTTCCCTTACTATCCTATAGGTATCTAATCGATGTCTGTTTTAGGTTTTTCGGTTTCGGATTGGTTAGTGAAGGGGGTCAACTTTTCAGAACTGATTAGATACGACAAGTTGATTAGGACTTTTTGATATGATAAGTTCACAAAAAGCCCGATATACGCGCTAATATAGATTTTAGCCCAAAATCAACTGTTCTATTCGATTCCCCGCGTTTTTTTCATTCAAGTAATGTGCATAACTCAAAGCAACCAAAAACTGAGATACGACATGTTGCACTTTAAGCGTCGAATATCTTGAAAGCGGAATAACTCGAAAACGAAACCTCTGAAGAAAAAACTCTATGAGGCACATTTGGTCGGAAATAGGTTTTAAAACACGTGGAAGAGAGGTCGGACACAACCCCCGTTACACGCTGTATAATTGTGGACAAGCGATGCACAGGTTCCTAGGAGTTTATAGGACCTTCTCGATTTCAATTGTTCTAGTCTTGGATTTCTGCGTACTCTCTCCATATACTATATTATGTTACCCAATCACCCAATGAATGTAGAGGACTGGAATTTGGCGTAAGGCCTCTTTAGAGCTGACGTATGATTGAGACACACAGCTACACGATTTGATCACTGAAATTTGGGCAAATCAACCCATTGATGCATATCAGCGAAATTTCTTAGAAAATGAAACTATGGCAATATGGCTCCTAAATCAAAATAGCTCCGACATTTTTTGACATTTTATGTCTTTAATATACTATGCTACATAAACTCGAAAGTGTAACGCGGACAGCGTCACGAAAATATTTCTGATGGTTTTCGCTTACAACCGATTCGTTGCTACGGATCATTATCTTCGACATTTGTGATCGTGCATGACGCTGGATGCCAAGCTACGCTGGAAAGAACACGTCAAAAAGAAAAAAGAAGAGATCAACGCTAAGCTCAGGAAGCTGAACTGGTTGCTGGGTAGGAAATCTCAACTATCCACCCATAACAAATTGCTGTTGTATCAGCAAATGATTAAACCCGTCTGGGCCTATGGCTGCCAACTATGGGGCTGCACGAGCAACAGTAATGTCAACACTATCCAGACACTCCAAAATAAAATCTTAAGGAGTATTGTCAACGCACCCTGGTATATCAGGACAACTGATCTCCACCGCGACCTCAAAGTGGAAATGGTGAGAGACGCGATAAAAAGAATTGCAGCGGATCACGAAATTCGGCTGCACAGACACCAAAATCTCGAAATCCTGTATACCCTGGACAACAGAGAAGAGGTACGGCGACTCAAGAGGACCAAGCCGCTGGACCTAGTTGTGACCAGACGCTAATTAGTGTTTGTGACTTGTAGTGGTCTTAGATAATGAACTACTGAACCACAAAAAGTGATATTACTTCATTATAAATTAAGTTGCTAGATGGTTTGTATATTAAATCAGTTGTAACAATAAATAAATTAAAAAAAAAAAAAATTTGTGATCGTACAAAACTCGTTCACCACTCATTTGAAAGCTGTTGATTTACTTAATCTTGTTACGTTAACCGCTGAACCTTCGGAACCTCAGTGACCACCCGATGGAACCATTACATCGCAACCATCAACGAGCACAATCTAACGTAGTTATCATTGGTCCTACAAAACGGCACTCCTTGGAACTAGTACGCGAATATCGTTTACGCAAAAAGCTGCTTATGAATACTACATTATCCACAAATGAAATTGAAATTGGCGAGGTACGTGATACATTTATCGAGACGCCTCATTCTCTCGCCGACGTTGAATTTGATAAGCGTTTTACATCAAAACTGGCCTCCAATTGGAAGTATGTGGTGTGTGTGCGGGAGGGGCCGCAAAGCCATGAAATGTCCCTCTTGGTTGCGTACTTGTACGAAAGCTGTTTTTTTTTTTTTTTTTTGAACATTTTATGTCATTAATTTGCTACATACACTTGAAAACGTAACGCGAACAGCGTCACGAAACTATTTCTGATGGTTTTCGCTTACAACCGATTCGTTGCTAGTTTTATTAAAATTTTTCTTCATCAAAATCCGCTTTGAATCATTATGAACTCACTCGCATTTACCACTTTTAAATAACTGTTATTCCGTAACCCCCAAAAAGAAAGGTTTATGTCGGCATTCGATTCAAAGTGAGTTGAAACTGATAACAGGAACGGATATAATCACAAACAGTTGAATGAATGAATGAATGAAAAACATGCTTTATTATAGCAGGTGAAAATAAATACAACTTTTTTGACTGCAAAAAAACATGCAAATGACTTGGTCACATAGGACCGTCTGCAGAGTTCGCAAATTTCAAAAAGAACAAAAAGACAAAAAAAGTACGAAAATAAAAGTTCTTAGCTGAACGCAAATATACAAAATAAAAAGGACTAACTGGCAACTTAAATTGGATGCTGCAGCTTATCTATTTATATTTTATAAATAACTTATCTATCTGATTAATAACTTATCTATTTATACTTGATCTCATTACAATATTCTATGATAGAAAGCCATATTCAATCATTGTTTTCATCCTAAGATGAGAAGCCACCTCGCAGTACCTGATTAAGCGCATATCTCCATCCTTCAGCAATTTTAAATATTCTTCCCAATTCAATTGTGACTTCCCTAAATAGCGTGTTCTTATTGTGCAGTAGGAGCTGCACCTTGAAACGAAGTGGTAAGCATTCTCTACATCCCCGCTACTACAAATGTCACAAACCTGACTGTCTGTGCCGAATGGCTTGTATTTTAATGGTAATAGGTCACCTCTAATCTTTATCTCCACTTACTTGAATGAAAATCATTGGATTTAATTGGACACACTATATTATTTTCTGATCTCAAGGCCATATATTGGGGATGGTTCTGCGCGCACAGTGCCTTACATTCATATTCCTTACACAACTCTTTACTTATTATGTCGAGACTTGTTTCTTTAAGGGTTTTCCATTCACTGAAGTTTTCGTATTTTTTCAATGGAATATTATATTTCGCATACAGGTTCTCCCACTCCTTCGCCCAGTACACATCAAGTTCTATACATTTATTAGCTAAATAATTAGGTAGACGGTCGATGGGTAGCTTCATTACCTTAAGAATGTAATTGAAATGCATTCGAAGCGTATAAATGTATAAGGGCTGCAGTTTGGTTTCTAAAAATAGAATGTAGTTCGGTGTACACCAGGTAAAGAGAACACAGTTTTGATGAAATATCGTTAAACTGATTCTACATATTCATACGGTGTGAAGCCCCATACTTGTGATGAGTAACAAAGGATTGATCGTGAAACGGCATCAAACACTTTCTTCTTTTCAAGAAATGAAATTTGTTTGTGGAACATTCACAAACACAAACAGTTACATTCTAAAAACTGTTATATTCAACCCCTGAACCACGTAGATTACAATTTATTTTATTTTTTATGGGAGTTAATGATGATTTAATCGTGAATAATAAACTAAAACCATTCAGGTGATTCGTTGCGATATTTATTCTAAAACCAGAATCAAAGAGCTTAAACGTGCGCGCGTTCAGAAAGAAGCGACCCGACTGAAAACTCATAAACGTCATAAATGAAGAGGCCAATGAAGTTTGAGAGCAAACAGTCATTGTGAAACTCATTTACAAAGGTATCGGTACATAAATGCCCGCCTTCGAGTTATCTCGAACGCCTCGGATGTGAGTCAATATTTGTACAGATAGTGATTGGGTGACGCCTTTGAGTCACGTAGAGGAGGATGAACGCTTCGCCGGCAAAGGTTTTCTTTTTGAGAAAACACAAAAGGAAAAAGAAAAATTGAAAAAAAAAAATGAAACGCGGCGATGCACTTTAGCTGTTCCACGTTCGAAGTCACGCGCTCAATAAATAAGCACCTCGTACTACGTTCTGTAAGACTTTCATCTTTGTTGCGGCCACGCGGTGATCATTCAACTCTTTAATCACTTTGTAATCTACAGAGCTGGGATAGCCAAGTACATTTTGAACGGAGTACATTTCTTCGAGTACTTGAGATAATCTACTAATATTTTACAGGAGTACAGGAAACCAATTAAAAACATATTGGTAAGCAATGCGTGCATTACAGAGACGTCCATATGTTCGGTTTTCCTTCATTTGGCATTAGCAAGCAGCCTTATCCATGAAGGTTTTATTGCAAACTAAAAACTGTACAAAATAACAACTTTAAAAATGGTTACCTATTAATTTTTGTTGTTTTAAATGTTTGTATTGAGTGTTTTAATGAAAGTGCATATTTCTTTGTACACGGATAACAGTTTGCAATGGATAATTTGTTCAAAATATAGTGGACTTTCCAAATGACGACCAACTAAAGTCAGCATGTGGTGTCTTGCCAGCCAGTTCCTTGAACAATCCATGAAGATGTGCTTCAAAGTTTCCTCTTCCCTGCCACAAACGTTTATACACGTAATTGTTATCATATGAGAATTTTTTTAAACTCGAGAACATCTTAATCGATCAGAAAAAGCACGAATATGGGCTGGGAATTTTATTTGGTATGAGGATCCCTTGAATGAATCGGCCAATCCATCTCCATGAAGAAGAAGAATCAGGAAAATCGGCAGTTTGAGTAATAGGGTCGATCGATTTTCCAAGTATTTTCATTTTTACTTCCAATAGGGAAAATTTGCTGCCTTTTCAAAGTCATAGAACACAACCTAAAAGGATTTTTTTAAATATCATTCCTTCAGGTTCTGTACGTCAAATGAAGTTTTCTTTGTTCTTAAAAACCCTGCTTTGACCTTTCACTCGATTCTCTCCTTCTTCCCGGTGCCCTAGTCCGGATTTAAAAATTAATTTTTTTGTTGGCAGTTATGCACAACTGATAATATATCTAATCAGCATTCCCACTACCACTAGTTGTGTTATTTACAGGATCGATCTGTGTTAGTGGTGTAATTTACTGTAATTTTCCCTAGCAATCCGAAGATTTCATTTCGCTTTGTGTTCCAGTTCTTTCATTGAAGTGTACCATAATGCAAACATCCATTAGACTGGTCATCGTTTGTGAGACACTTGGAAAATCATTAGAACTTGATGAAAAGGTGCTGCCAACTAATGGTGATTTCCACGTTACTACGCTGAATTTCAGGAGATATGCATAGAGCACGTAAATAAGTTCTCAACCAAAATACTTATTTTGAATTCCTATTTCAGGAGGCAAACAAATATGATCAACTGATCAATCCAAATAGGTATTTTGGTTGAGAACTGATTTAAGTGTTCTATGCATATCTCCTGAAATTCAATAATCGCTCTATCACCTCTGAAACACGCACACTCCAAAGCCTAGTAGAAATTCAAATCATGAACGCAAGCCTATTGAATAATAAACCCCAGTGAAAGAATTTTCAGCGTTTTTTTCAAGAGCGATTACAATGGAAAAATATTCTATTAGAAAATTTTAAATTTCGTTAAACGGAGCATGCATTCACATACTCACTAGGTTACTGCGATCAAAACAAAAAAAAAACGCTGTTGTTTTTGTTTTGATCGCAGTAACCTAGTGATGTACTGAATGTGGATGCAAATGTTGGCACCATAAATCGGGCTATACATCGGGAATGGTTTGAGCTACGGGCCTGGGGAGGGGCTCATCCGATTCCTCATGGAATGTTCTTCAAAAAAAGTCCAAATTTAGGCCGCCTTGACTTTTTTTGAGGTTTTTAGGGATTTTACAATACTTTGACAACCCTTAAAGGCCACTTTAAATTATGTGAGAGAGCTGGCTAATGAATTGGGGCGTTGTCGGACCAACATGAATTTTTCCTGAAAATTTCAGATTTTTTGTTCCAGCCGTTTGGGAGAAATGGTGCGGACGGCGGACGGATGGAAACATTTTTATTGCAGATTTGGATTCTAGACCTTTTGAAACGTAAACCATGAAATTTTCAGAGGGGGTTAGAAATTTTTTTTTCAAGAGCGATTACAATGGTTTGTTATTGAATAATAAACCAATAAGGATAGGAATTTGATTATATTCCTATTAATATTGATATTCATACGTTTAAGTTGCCCAGTTCTGTACTTTAACAGCTAAGATTACTTGAAGGATTTTACATGTACTAATGCTCCATTTATAAAATCTGTAGGAGATCATCTGTGACATATTAGGCATTATTCCGAAAAAAATACATAGTACGTGATCATCAATTATTATTTTAGGTTGAATAGCTGGTGTTTCTGTTATTGTTTCGTTTACATGTTGCCTTTCCAGCCCTTTGATGGGTAGGGGGATCGGGACGGTCTCAAAGTGAACTGATGACGGTCGCGTTGGATGTTTATAGGAGGGATCTGGGGGGATGGATAGGAGGACAGGGGGGAGAGGGAAGATTCAACACAAAACACACCGCAACCCCAATATAAAGGGGAACAAAGTGATACATCTGTTTTTGTGTTGAAAAGAGACCAGCGGAGGGCGAAAAAGGCGGTGGTGAGTGCCGCACAATGGGGATGATTTGTCGGGTCCCTCCAGACTCTTGAATGAAGAGAACGAGGGCCCCACCTGGAACTCGGACGAGATGGGGGTTTGTGTGTCCGTAACAGAGTCCGGCGTTATGGAGGAGGAGTGGAGAGTCTTTAATAATCCCAAGTGGACCCCCCACCAGCGCCTTCGGGAAGTGGCCCTCTCGCTACGAAGTGACATCTTCATTCCGTTTCATTGTTACAAGGCCGCGTCTTCGCCTTCACAGGAAGTCTTGTAGGTGTCTGGGAGTGAGTAATGACTTTGAACCCAACTCGCCACCTTTTCACATTTGGACTCGTACAATCCGACCACACACGATGGGGTTGGCTGATTTATTGCTCCGAATTTTGACAGATTTGGGGTGTGAATAGGTTTAACTGCATGCAATAATACTTTATTGTAACACGGAGGGGATGGGATGTAATGGTTTCCTCCTCTGAAAGGGCTGAAGCAACTATTGCCTCCAACACCCAAAGGATATCCCTGACATTAAAAAGCATCATATATATGCTCAGAAGCGGCAGATTCGTGAATCGGGAACCGGAAACTATCCATGTCTGTCAAAGTCCCAGGGTTTTAAGATAAGGGGGAGAGAGAGAGGGCGAAGGGAGGGGGTTATTAGATAAAAAGGCTGGCAATAAGCAGTGCAGGCAACTTATGGTATTCAAAGATATTCAGGTACAAAAGGTATTTTACCCGGGGGATCAGTTTGAGGGTTTGGGGGCGTCAGAACATTCAGTGAGAGAAGGTGAGTGGATCATAACGCACAGTTATGGTATACTGGCACAGTTACCCCTTCCAAAGGCTGAGGCGTTTATTGCCTAAAACACTAAGAGCGGCCGATTCAAGAATTGGGAAGGTGGAACTACCATATTCATCACAACCCATATGTGATTAAATATACAATTGAAAATTTTCATACACCAAATAGCATTTTTTTTACTCAGTACATCGATTTTTACTTATTCAAATTAAACTTGAAGCGTAACTTCTTCCCATGAATATGGAGCACCCAAGGTTCATCAGAAACATGAACCCAAAAATATTTGTTATAGACCCAATTTAAAGCTATGTTCATCAATTCCTGAGTTCAACCAACAGTTTTCACAAGTAAGTTCATAAGTTGTAATTTGTGTTTTGCTTAGAAAATAATCTCTTTCATCACCTTTGCGATAGCCTGTGGTGATTTCTGTGCGCGAGAAGCCACCACTCATTCACATTGTGGTTGAATCAACTGTAACTGCAAGGTCTATCTGTATGTGTGGATATTGCTTGAAAGGTTTTCTAAAGAATTCTGCTTTCGTTACCCTTTGGATCTATTTCAAAACGCCTTCATAAATTCATAGGAGGTGAGGCACTCCAGTCACGAATCGCCTGCAATGGTTTCGTTCGACGACTCCTGATGAACCATGGTCACCTTTGTAATTTTGTACTTCACTTAGAGGAGAGTCTGGAGAGAATCCGGTGGAGCCGAACATTGCCAATCCAATTATTGCCGAACTTTTTTTTTTTTTTTTTTTTATCGCAGTAACCTAGTGATGCAGTGAATGTGGATATTGGAGTGAACTCCTAAAAGGGTTTATAGCCGATAAACGGGTTGAAGCATTCTGATATTCATGAAACTAACAAGAACTGCACAGGTGCTTTATGTTTCATAAACCGAGACGTGGTTTGTTTTTCGGTTTCCGCTTTCCATGCAAGGAAAGCAGGTTCATTCTCAAAAGTAAGACTCTCGAGTAGAAGTCGAGAATAGGTGACCCCTTCCAGATAAGACCGTTACCATATTGAAAAACCCGATGCCTCCTATCGATATAGGTCCGCGCTTTCAGTGTGTGTTCTGTCTGGTTTGCTGGTCTGGATGCTAGCTTTGCTCGCATCTCAAAAACAAAAAAAAGTCCTACATCAATCTTTCTAGTAAAGTATAGATCAGTTGGGCAAATAGACCAGAATGTGTTAAGACTTTTGTCTCTGCGTATTAAAAATACTTTTAACGATAAAACGGTTGTGAAAATCATTCCATAACACATGGCACTAAAACCGACATATTATACTATATATCAATGAAAATAAACATCGATACATGTTCAAAAGAGCCTGATAAAAGGTAGGAGTATTCTACCACCTATTCTCTACTACAGCCCAGATAACAGACTAGGAATAGATGTGGAATAGATATTTTCACTGAAAACGTATGGAATCAAAATAATGCCTTCACAGCTAGCTTAGGCTCCTGATAAGTTTTGCCGTCCAAACGAGAAAGAAAAGCAGTTTCACCGGAAAATCAGTTTTGGGAAAATCGAGGTTTTGCGTTTTATTCCTTAAAAACCTCAATTTGGATTGAAAACAGACTACGTCTCGGTTTGTGAAACATGAGGCACCTGTGCAGTTCTTGTTAGTTTCATGAATATCAGAATGCTTCAAGCCGTGTATCAGCTTTAAACCCTTTTAGGAGTTCACTCCAGTATTCACATTCACTGCATCACTAGGTTACTGCGATCAAAACAAAAAAAAAAAAAAAAGGAATTTCCGGCAATAATCGGATCGGCAGTGTTCGGCTTCACCGGATTCTCTCCAGACTCTCCTTTCACTTTGTTGTCGGAATCGTTACAGAATGCTGTTCGTAGTTTACGAACTGAGTTTTTGATCCAAGCAATTTAATCTTTATTATTTATTTGATCCAGAAAATTAAGGTAAAGACATTCAAATACTAGTTTCATACTTTCACTTGAGATTTTTCTGTTATGTTACGAATATTTGCAAATCTGCAGAAACAACCCGCTACTAATTTTCTTGTATATAAATCTCCAAGTTTGTCTGTTTTTCCTCTAAAAAACGGCCGAACCGCAGAACTGATTTTGGTACGGATTGCTCCATTGTGATCGTCAAGTTTTGGAAAAGATTTCTATCAATATTCGTTGTCGCACGCCTTCCTTCTTCGTGGAATAGCCGTCCTTAGTTACGATGATTGAACAAACACGTTAATAGAGACAGGTATCGTTGTTGTGTAACTTTTCAAATCGAATGGAGACGTGATAGAAGGAAGCTTTTTGAAACGAACCCAACGATATAAGAACCATTTTTGTGATTTGAATTTTTTGATGTCATTGGGGAAGTTTGCAAACATTGCCATTCCGATGTTTTCCGAATCAACCATAAGCACTGGCTTGCAGTTGGTGGCTAGAATCACAAAACGCAATGATAATAAGATTTTCAGAGAATATGACTATTTGCTTGGGCTAGTCGTTTACTGGAAGGGGAAGCTGCGAGCTGGACTGAACTCGTGCCACTCCGTACGTCAAATTGCGTAGACGAAATGTCTCGTTACAGCAATATTTCCAGTTATTCTAAAGACTAATTTTTAGAATTTATTATCAATTTCAGCATTTATGATCAATGAAAGCTATTCAATAAACAAAGACGAAAAAAGTAGGTAAATAATATGTTTGAAAAAATAGAAGAGTTCTGCGAATCGCCTCATTTTGGGCGTGTCCTTCAAGCGGATGACAATCACCAGTTCTCTTATCTTCAAAGAAAAAGGATACTTGTCGATACATTCTTGGAAGCATATACTCAAAACTTGAAAAATGAAGTAGTTTTCATAGACAAGCAAAATCAGCTTATCATCCTCCATGATTTTCAACCTCTGTTTTCCACCAGTTCGGAAAATAATGGACCCGATTCTGTTTTAATCACATGTTTGGACCGTTCGAGCGTTTTCGGACGTATTTGGACGAACTGAGTTTGCAGCTTTCCGCTTCCAGTGGACGAGAGGCCTAACGATTTTGACAAGCTCATAAGGTAAGAACTTACCAACTATTTGATGCTCAGCTGGATGGGCGATATATCACCCTATGGCGTTGGATTTCGGGAAATCCAACTTCCAGGACTTCGGATTTCGGGATTCCAGGACCAGGATTTCGGGAAATCCAGGACTTCTAAATCGATTTGATGGGGCTGATTCCCTTGTGTGCAGTTTGCATCGTTCGTTGCCTCGAACGCGCTAGGTCTGACCTCAATCCCGTTCATCTTAAAGTTCTGAGATGTGACACGCAGCATCATAAGAGCGTGGGGGAGTTATTGGCACTTGAGAGAGCAATGCATAAGGGCCCGTGCCACACACGGATAACTGACTAGTGAGCTGTAAACGTGGTAGAGAAAAAATGTTTAAAAGAATAGTGAGGTTGTTTTTATGAAAAAAAGCACCAGAATCGTTCAAAGGAACAAATAACAACACAAGTAATGCGACACCACGCGTTGTCTTGCAAGTGGATTTAGACCCTCCAAGTGCGAGTATACTTCAACAGAAAACGTTATGGAGTGCGATTATGAGAGCTCAGGTGGCGATAATCGTTCGCTCGCATGCACTATGATCCTTCGCGAATCCTTATCTGTAGATGAGGTCTTAAAAGATAACTCTCAATCATTACCCGACCCTTTCATGCAGGTATTGTGTGCTATACCACGCTCTCTAACCAATAACACCGTTTCCGATCGTTTCAACGCAACTCGAGCTTCGAGATCGTCTTTTTCCTCATATTATTTTTCACGGTATAAAAGCACTCGAATCTCCTTTGAGTCTGAACTTTGACTGGGTCGGAAGGGGATATTGAAAATCGACGGGTGAGTCACATTGCCTTCTTTGTGGGGTAAGTGAACCGACGAGGGCTCATATGCAGTAAAACATTTCGTATTGTCATCGAGCACGGATTGACTCAGAAAGAAACGTGGTGCCCGCCCGCCCGGCAATCTTTCTTCGGCACGACGCGACATAAAATCGAAAAATCCGAATGATCTCTTCGTAACTTACTCGGTTCGGATCAAAGCGAAATCCGTAGCTAATTCCCGAGCAGTTGTCGGCTGTTTTATGTATTGTTTAGGTTAGCGTCGCAAAACTTCTAGTAATCCGAGACTAAACATGATCGTCTGAGCGAATTTTCTATTTCACATTTATGTAAAACTAGCTGGAAACCCTCTCGTGAAATATAGCAGTTAACGTTTACAAAATTCGCTTTTCATGTCGGTTAGCAGATCCCAGACCAGTGGGTGCACCGAGAAAGTAACGACAACCACGAAGTGAGACAAAAATGAGCTTTTCTCCCCCAATACAAATTTCAACTACCAACATTTTGAAATGATTGTCGATTTTCAGAAAACCGTGTTTTGCAACAGTTGAAATTCATATTCACCCAGCAAGGACCAATGTGGAGGTGAAAGCCCAATTCCATCTTTAACCCCAGCTTCATTGCTACTATTGCAGCAAAGAAGACCAGGGAAGCAGAACAGTTCATTGCATACCTCACAACCGCAGAGAGGGTTGAACTTGCGAATCGTGGAACGATTTGTGCTTGCGTTTGAGGTTTTTTGCAGTCCTGTCAATACTGACATTGGGCACCCTACATCTCGAATAATCACTTTTTGCTCTCCCGGCAATTTAGCATGCTCACGTTTTATCTCACTTACTGTATTCATTGCGTATTTACAGCTAACACAGTTGAGTCACAAGGGTTGGGGACAATCAACTGATAATAAGGTAAGAGAGTGTTTTGGTGATTAGATGGACAACTAGGTGTGCTTCCAGAAACGTAGGGCGCTGTATTCGGGTGCTCTCTCATTCGTTCATTCTTTGTACCGGGACACGATCAAGCGCTGTGTTTTCCTTCAATTCGGAGCGCGGACAGAGCGTGCTCCCGGACAGCGAACCCCTAACCCCCTCACCAAACTCATGACTCCACCATCCTCTCATCCATCCTGAGGCTCTGTTTGGCGCATGGATTAGAAACTCTTCTGCTCTTCAATGAGGATTCATGAGGAAAAGTTGGAAAACAGCATGATAATATTATGCATATAGTATTATTATTAGGTGTATTTTTCATTTTAGCCAGGGGGCGCAGATGAGCCTGTGCTCCAGTCAGCAGCTGTCACTGTCCCAGACCATCTCCATGTATACGTTCTTTGGAGGATACCTACATACCAAAATTCAGCTTCACGCGGCCTAAAAATCGTCAGGTACAAGTATTAAGGAGGCTCCACACCAAATGGCCATGCTTATTGAGATAAGACCAGGATCAATGGTCAATGAATGGTCTAAAAAGCATTACGGGTGGACATTTTTATTTTGGAAAAAAAAATTGTTTCATCTCAAGAAAATCGCCATCTAAAAGATGAATCAAAGCTGATACATTTCAATAAAAATTCTTATTCAACCGGTGATTTTTGAACACCATTTTTGCACCACAGTAGTTTTAAATCACCATCAAAAGGCACCATCATCATTCATCGAAAGGCCCGGTGGACGGAGGGATTCTTCAATTTTCTTTTAGAATCACCTCATATTGAAACGTAAACCAACAAGGGAGGAACGTGGAATTGTTTTTGTCTTGGTTAAATATAACCGTGGATAAGTTACAACTTACGAATCGAGGGGCACATTCTCCTGCCTTTAAGGCTCCAGCCCTTCAAGCTGTTGGAAAAGTAAAAATCCACCCCACGTGGACTCAGATCGACTCTCAAAACCACGCGCAAAAGTTAAGAGGTTGTTTCAAGTTTTTCGAAACATCAAAAATGGGTTTGATTGTTAGAAAACAGGGGGACGGGGCGAGAAGGACCTCCGTGGGAGAGAAGGGACTAATGGAAGGTGCCATTGAGGAGAACAGCCATTCAAGTCCTTCAAAGCTTCGCCTACATAAAAGAGCTAGCGCTACGCGGGGCCCCCGAGTTTCCACAAAAGAGCCGACGCCGGCAGGGAGGTGTGGGCCGCCACAGTTCTCAACTTGAAAACCGTAATTTCGTCTAATAAATTCCGACCGAGTTTTTGTTCCCCTTCATTCGTTATTACAAGCTTCGTACTTTCCCAACAACCTGCAATGCAATGGAGTTGGGGAACCGTTTTGCAGAACCTCTCCACTTAATCGGAATCCCCAATTCTACAAAATACTAATTGTAAGATTAAAAGACTGCCGATTGAAAATAGTGGATTTTATCACAACTACGAAAATTATCAATAAAACGGTTTTCCAGTCCCTAGTTATGACCTAACAGTCGAAATCGATTTGACGTTGAAACTTTTCTAATTTTTGTGGAAATAGAATATGTTTTCTTCTAAAAGCACTATGTTTTGCTTCCGAGTCTACCAAGGTAGCGGAAGCATTGTTTTCACTTTCGGAATGTGAAAATTTTTTTGTCTCCAAAATCAAAAATTCCTCTCGCATTTTGCGTTTTAAACCTTTCTGAACAATTTTGGTTCCGTGTCTGTCTGTGTGTCTGTCTGTCAGCAAATCCTTGTTACGGGCAAAACTACACGAAGTTATAGTCCGATTTTGATGAAATTTTCAGAGATTGTGCGGGTTGGGGTGTAGATGGTCCCCTATGAGTTTCATGACCCCCGGATCAACAGTAGCCACTGTGCATGCGCAAACGTGAAATCCTTGCCACAAGCATTACTCCGGTAGTTCTTGACCGATTTCGATGAAATTTTCAGGGATTGTTCGGTTTGATGTGTAGATGGTCCTCGTGAGTAATAAAGAGAAAATAAAGTTTTAGCCTCGAGCTTGATCGAACGAAGTTCTTTAGTCAATAATAATTTTCAATGATCTATACAGTCATGTTATGGATACGAGGAAGTTATGTGCCACACCCACTTGGAAAACGTTTTTCTAAAAGCTCTATGTTTTTCTTGTATAAAAAGATTGTTTTTCTTGCCCAAAGTTCCCTGTTTTGCTCACTGAATCATCTTCCCAGATTTCCTTTTTTCTCTAAGGAAGAAGATGGAAGTGAAAGAATACAACCATTTGAGAATGAAAATTCTACCTTTCTTGAAAACAAGCTCATAACGCGGATGCATTGAGCATCATATGTTATTCACGTCAACAGACGAACAGAATTTTCAAAGAAAGTCGTATTAGTTACACTATTTATAATTCAAGAACGGCTGAACTGATTTGGCTGACTTGGAGGTAGCTTAGAACCAGGATAAGGACATAGGTAGGATACTTTTTATCACGTTCCCGTGGGAAGTAACGTTGAACGTGGTACAACGAAACGCAATCGATATGGAAAACACTTTTTTCAGCTTTCCTTCTTAATATCTCCCTTTTTTCGTGGAATTTTACATTTTCAAGTTCTATAACACAACTAGACTTCAATCGGGATCGACCAAGATGAGAATCACGAAAATCGGTTGAGAATTGCAGTCTTAACAGATAATAAAACACTCATTTCAGGCTTTACTCCCTAAAATCTCCTTTTTTCTTCGGGAAAATCGATTGTTTCAAGGTTCGTGACTCAACTAGACTGAAATTGAGACCAAACGAGATAAGAATAATGAAAATCGGGTGAGAATTGTATCCTAATAAAATACGTGTTCCATAAATAATGCATAAATACTTGCTTTTTTATTTACGCACATTAATTATCCAAAAAAATCCAAATTATAAAAATTTGATCTAGATAAAATTAAGAATAATTTATTACCTATAAGGCGGAACAAAGTTCTCCAGGTCAGCTATAATTGTATAAAACGCTAATTGGAAGATCAATGGATCGCCGATTGAAATTATCAATCATTAATTAATTAATTAAGGTTAATAGATCGCTTTGTGGACTTAACTCCTTTAAATCAGCGTTTAATCGTAGCACCTTGATTTTCTATAAAACTGACAAAAGTTCACCTTCAGATAAGGGTTGTAGTTGTCAAAACAAGAATGTAGTTTACTTGTGAGAGTACGAGAGAGTCTTGAACTTGGAAGCCAATCACCACTCCTGTACTCCAGTTCGCTTTGAGTTAAGTGTTCCCTCAACACCGGAAGCTTTTCCCGTAAACTTTACGGCGACCCATAACAATAACTGGGGAAAAACAAGACGATAGTTTGTGAATGAATCACCAAACTTCAGTAGCACTTCGTGAATGGTCGAACGGCGCCTGGTAGGTGACAGGTAAGGACATCAGTCGGCGCAAGAGTTTATTACACCTCGCCACTCTGAATGGGTCATTGATGCCTTAGCACCACGGGGCCGCCATAAACGTTGAGCCAAGTTCCCACAACTGGCTCCCAAGGACTGAACACCGCTTTTACCCCCTCCACGCAGGACTCCAGGTTAAGTGGCTCGAGAGTATCCACTCTTCATTTTCCCTCTTGAAAAACTTAGGTCGAGTTGAAATATGTTTACGATGGGAGACAAGGGAAAAAAACGTTGACACCTACTAGAGACTCCTTTCTCGGTTTCTGAGGCCCAATGTCATTGAACTACCTACTGGAATCAAGGAAGTTAGTGCGATTAAGGGCCGATTTCATAAAAATTTTAAATAAATTTACTCAATAAACCGGAGATCTCAGCTGTTAATCAATGATGTTATGTTTCACCAACTCAGGTTCACACAAATCAACGAGCAAGCGCGCTAAATATACAATTATAACTACAGATCGGCTCGATATGCAAGAAAAGTTAAGAATAGCTGACATATACAACCAAAGTTAGCAAAACATGCAAAAACATACACACAAAAAATCAATATGATATGCAAGTTGAAATTTTGATCCAATTTGGGAGTTTTTTCTCCTCCAACTTAGGTCGAGTTGAAATGAGGAGTTTTCCTCCAAAAGGGGATCTATCCAATTCTGATTTTTGTTTGTAAATTGAGAAAAATGTTTCACGGCTTATACGATGAACTTTATCGCCTTACAACTTATTCCAGTTATTATTCATTGGGCAGGTAACTTATTCTAGAAATTTGAAGATATTCTGTCAAAAGCGTTAGCAGACAGCGCCATTTTTAATCTGGATACATGCCTTTTTGGTAACTAAATTGGATTCAACCCCTTTTGGAGTAAAACTCACTTTAGCAGATCGTCGCTGTTTATTAAAAAATTTCCTGGTTTTTCTACGAGTATGCCTCACAATTCTGGATTTTTGGAAGGAAACTAGCTGTTACAGTCATTCCACATTTTGAAATGCAGCCCATACCGATTTGATTTTTTCCTTTTTTGTATAGAATAAAATCTTTGTGTAGAAATTTTAAAATTTTGTGTAGAAAAATTACAATTTTTATGAACTCGGGTAGGAAGATTGAACCAAAAAAATCACTGCTCCAATAGTTTAATGAACTTTTAAAAATAGTTTCATGAACTTTTTTAGAAATCAGGGAAACAGCATAGATTATTGCTTAAAATAAGAAGGTAACATCTGACTAAAAAAGTTTAATATGTTTACGATGGGAGACAAGGGAAAGAACTTTGACAGCTACTAGAGACTCCTTTCATGGTTTCTGACGTCCGATGTCGTTGAACTACCTACTGAAATCAAGGAAGTTAAGTGTAAATAAGGGCCGGTTTCATAAACATTTTTAATTGATTTACTCAATAAACTGGATATTTTAGCTAGAACAACAAGTTCGGTTTCCCCAAATCTTGTTCACACTAATCAACGAGCAAGCTCGCTAAATCTACTATCATAACTAACGATCCGAATGTGAGTTGTTGGTGCCCTAAACAACAACTGAGTAGTTTACATTCAAAGGAGAACATGTCCATGTTTTTCAAAACTGGTTTGTTTCTGCATTGTTTTTCTGTAATGAGGGTTTTAACTAGAGGTGTATTCATTTGTGTTCAAATCAGAACATTTCCTTCCTTAAAACCAGCCTAAAAATTAGTGTTACTATCAAAAGGGGTCATTTCCATCCCTTTCATTTTTATCAGCCTGCTTGCTTCAAAAGGGAACATTTTTCTACCAACTGGGAATGTGAGCATCAACTGTGTGAGCATCAGAAGGGGTCACGTCCATTCTGCAGTTTGACAAGATTGACATATTGTATTGCCCCATTTGTCCATTTGACGGCAGCACCCATCAGACAAAACCCATATCCAGAACATGCTCAACAGAATCCGCAGGCGGCAGCAGGATGGCTCTTGGACACGCCGTTAGTTTGTTGTGCTCCAGGTTACCATTACTGTTTTGTTGAGACCACAGTTATGCTCCGTCACGTTTAGTTCGCAGTTTTGAGCTACGTACCCAACTACTTAATCAGTTTGCGTTGACACCTACTAGAGACTTCTTTCTTGGTACTTGGAGACTCCTTAATTGGCAGTTTTTTAGCTAAGGTCCAATCTGGTTAATTAATTTGCTGTAATGGACAATACTGCTGCCGTCCTCAATAGGCCTGGCGAAAAAAAGAGTTTGTATCAAGTGAAACGTCCTGATCAGGACAATTTTTATGGAAATTTTATTTCTGATTTTTCAGTGATAGAGATGCTCTGCACAATGTTTTCATGTTATGGGATTGGGTCCCAGTTCTTCGTGAACTTTTTATTTTACAATTTCTTGGATTTTATACGTCCTGTTTTCGCACTTGAAGATGTTCACAATCATTTTTCATGTAAGTGTTACATCGAATTTTTTAGAAGAAATTTTAGATTTAAAGCTGTATGCAAGGTCAGGTGATATCTGAAAAAAAAATTGTGTCACAACACCAACTTTTCTGATAAAAATAATATTTCATCCGATAACGTATTTTTGAAGTTCCGAACTTAAAAATTATTTCAAAAGGGAACTTGTCCACAGTTTTGCACCAGAACGGAACATGTCCATTCTGTATGTATTAGTTCCATTGCTCAAAACCCTCTACATCTCTCTGAGCATGCGCAAACGTAAAACCCATAAAAATAACTTTTTCTCTTCTTAATTGTCTCTCTGAATTCGGAGGGTACTCAGGGAAGGATGGTTTATTCACCGTGTCATTATAATCGGGACATTACCGTACACGCCATACAGTTAGAGAGCGGGAGACCCTCAATGCATCCACTTGGCAGACAAGACGTTGATGACTGTGGGAACGTGTCCCGTGACATTATCGTCTCGTGGATCAACCTTAACAACCTTAATTTACATTTTTCAAGATGAAAACACTTTTTAATCATTTGAAACATTGCAATGACCTGTACATTCTTGTTACCGATTCGAGTAAGCTCTGAGCAACACCGAACTTGGCAGGCGTTTTTTTAATGCGTTTTCCAAAGAGGAGAAGTGTGAAATTACTTCGATTTTATGAGATTTTCAATAAGAATCCAATGATATGTTTTATGTTTGTGAATTGTCGCATAGCGCATTTACCTTACCTTTTCTGCACCCTCTAACCCTCACGATAATCTCTGTCTTGTAGCTGTGAGGACAACCCTGATCAACGGCGATCACAGCAGCACGAGATGTATTTGTGCCAGTCGAGGGGAAGATCGGAACTTGTATCGTATTATACAGCAGTGTCAACTTGCCGCATTTTACGTCATGATACGGTTGTCAAGCAGATAGCAGGTACTCAGTCATCCAGCGGCAGGGTTGCGGGAAGCGGGAAGGGAGAGACTGTATCATATCCCTAGTGACCGGGGCAAGAAGCTATATCAGTGCCGTCATCCCCGATAGGTCAGCTAATCTTGAATGTCCAGGCTGTGAGAGTCAGCATGTACATGGGAGCAGACCTGGATACAAGTACAGGAACGACCTCCTGGCAAGCGGTATCTAAGATGAGAGGATTGCAGCCCAATAACATCAAGATCGTGGCAGCTCACTTGGCAAACGCCAAACTACAACAATAAGATCTGATAGAGTTTTTACCAACATTGGTGGAGACAATAACTGTCCAGCAATTATTGCTGGAGATGAATAATCAAATTCTATCAAGTCCTGCACAGTGGTAAATCTAGCGAAACCATGATATATTCGCTTTCTTAGTAAAATCAGCAACTGGACTTAGGGACTTCCCTAAAATACACGCATTTCTCACCAGAATGTTTCACTGGAAAAAAGTACTAGTTACAAATACCAGATAGACACCCATATGGGTTCGATTGCCATACATCCAATTACTTATACAGCTGTCAAGTATCGTAATTTGAAAACAATAAAGTGAAAACGTCACGACAACCTCCGTCGTCGAATGTCAAATACATCAGTTTTCCTCCTCAAGAATATGAGCCTGAGAAATTTATTACTTTCAACGAAACGAATTTTTAGGGTTCAGCCATCTCGACTACCGCGTCCAAATATTAATGCGGTCTCGGTCTTTTCGTTTTTATCACACACCCACAGACAGGAAATGGGAGTTATTTAGCAACAATCCAAGAAAAACGTTAACTAATAGAGGTGTCAGGAACGGACCCGCTTACAACCTATTAAAGGTTCTTCTCCAGAAGGTGATTTTTTTACCTTTGGGCCGCCCCGAGAAGGCGAGAAATGTCGGGGAAAACTTCCCTTTCTAAAATGAGTCCCTTAAAAAAAAACCTCGCCCGTTTCGCGCCTCATCCCCACCCATCTTCAGTCACCGTAAAAAAAAAAATGAAGGAGAAACCGAAAAAAAAATGTTTTTCCATCTGCGAAGGTGTGGGAACGGCGAGACGAAATGAAAGATGGCGGAAAGAAGGGCCACCCAGGTGTGAAGCAAATTCATTAATACGAAGGGGAAAGGGGGGGAAGCCTCGCTCCGGGCCTCGGGGCAGCTGAGTTATTTATATGTGGGGCACAAGTATATCATAATCCGACCGCCCGTACCAGACACGCCTACGAGCCACTATCCACCTGGTTCAACGTCTTCTTTATATTACACCCCCTTCGTCTGCGGATCCGAGGTCGCAGTTATTGTTGTTTATTGAGGAGAGACCTTTTTTTGTTGACCGTCGAGTTTTTCTTTGTTTTAAGCAGTAAGTCTTCATAACGACTTTATCCTTTTGTTTTTGTTAGATGTGTAATTGACGAGCGGGGGCGTTGGAGTGAAGCTGGGAAGTTCTGATTGTTCCACAGAAATGAGAAGATCTGTCGATTTACTAATGGCGCGCGGTCGATTGTGATTGCGATCCGAAAGGATCGAAATCGAATATATTGACGATTTATATCCTAAACATACCATTCACGAGGGTTTTGAATATATGGTTCAAATAACAAAAACGTAGAGCAAATTATTTTCATAAGTCGAAATTACTTTGGAGCTCAAGAGAGGCCCAGGATGTGAAGCAGTTGCGTAAAAAATTCTTGGCCACCAATCACATTTACACTAAGCTGATGTGGAGAAAATTCCAGAATCTTGGTTCAGCTCAGTAGACTCCAATCGTGAAGTGTGTCAGTGCGCCGAGTATCTCACAAAATATTTTCCTCTCTTCATCAAACGATTGTCATGGTACATCAGGTGTGCAAATCCATCGTTTTGCAAACTGTCTCTCCACAGTGTGAAAATCGATCCGATGGTTAGCCGAGCTGCTCTGTTTGGAATACGTTCAGTACGGGACACCCTGTTCAGTCTTCAAGTTTGAGCGTAGCAGATTTCTAAGGTCTCCTTCATTTAATCTGGAAACGTTCTAATCCTTCTCTTTCAGGATGCTGCAGGCATTAGAAGACTGGTTGGGTTTCTACAAACCGTTCTTAGCCAAAGGGCCTTCATTATTAATGAGAGATTTATTGCCACTTAAAAAAATAAAGAGATAAATAAAAACTGAAACCTGCCTAAATATTTGTTTTACTTTTCAGTTTGTGTACTTTGTTTATTATTTTTTTCTGAATGACATTCTATACTACGAACTCTTGTGAAAAACGTGATGTTTTACGTAAATTAATCTTCTTCTTCAGACGTCGAAATTTAAATCAATATGGCATAGAAGAGATCTTGCGATCCGTCCTCAGATACCTACAAGAGATCGAGGATGCACGGACACAGTTGGTATCGATTGTGGTACTGGAAACAAGAAAGAAAGTGCACATTTTGTCAATTACAGCCATAAATATACGATTCAAAAGGGTTTTGGATATTTGCTTCCCAATCCCATCTGTAACAGTACGAATGAAGCATTTCGCTCCGTCGTTCTGACCTTTGTCTAAGTAGAAAAAGTCCAATCCTAACCGATTCATTTGATGAATTTGGAGGGATAGTTTACAGAAGTTCATGCATCTTCACAGCTAGTGACAGTAACGTTTAAGCGGCAGTCGGACACTTACAAGCGGCCTCTCCCGCTATTCTCAGGCGCATACAGGCATAATACGGCAAGACGGAATGTAGGACAGGATAGGGCACTTGGCAGCAGAGTGTGAGATCGGAGAACGCGGCTGCAGATATCAAACAGTCAGACAGACTGTAGCTATCACGACTCCCAGAGGGGCCTGCGAGGAAGTGAGGAATGATGCAGAAAATCCAGCAGTTCGTTAACCGTAAAATACAAGAATAGTGTGAAAAAGTGTGCAAATTTGAACGAAATGTAAGAAATATGAAGAGGCCGACGTGAGTAACGATAAAAACACATAACAGCTTACGTACATTATGTACGTTACATAGACAGACTGAGTGGTACTGTGGAGCTAGAAGCCAGGAAGAAGGTGGAAATGTTGACAATATATTTCGAATGACATCATTGTCAAGAGTATTTTAGTTCATAAGGGCGTTTTATACGTGGTTAAAATGATAAAATTGCAAACGGCTTTCTAATGTAACATTCATTGCATTCTTATCTTTGTCTAAAACATGGAAAACTGTAAATCCTGATTCATTTGATGAATTCGGAGAGATAGCTTAGGAAAGATCTTGTACCTTTATGGCTTGCGACAAGAACGTTCAAGCGCCAGTTGGGAAGCTTACAAATGACCCTCTCCCACCATTCTTTGGCGAATACAGGCATAATACGGCAAGACGGAATGTAGGGCAGGAGGATGGCGCTTCGCCCCAGAGTGTGAGATCCTAAAACTGCGGCAGCACATCAAAGGGACAGACGAGGCGCCACCCGGGCGCGCGGGGCAGCGGGAATATGATTTAAAGGTGGCAACACGTTTTTGAGGGGGAGCAAAATGATTTTCGCTCCTTCAGGTAGGTGTTTGGCTGTGAGGGTGGCCCATGCGAAAAGGTGAGAGTATGAGAAACGACGTGGGGTCGACGTCGGGGTGTAAACACGGAGGGGACCGAGCCGACATCAACGCTTAGTGACCGCAAATTGATAATTATGCGTAAACTGGCCTTGCCTGGTCTTCCTACCTCAGTATAGATAATGCAGCAGATCTACTTGTGTATGGGTACTGGACTTGGACTGGACTGGGGATAGAAAACCAGTAACTAAGTCACTCGCGACAAATTTGTCAAAAACCCATTTCAATAAAAACGGAGTAAAGAAGAACCTTGCCTACATTTCCTCGAAAATAATTAGTTACACTGTTAAATCGATTTCAACGGTTAGGTCATTGTCAGTTACAAACATGAACTGAAGGTACATCACAGATAGCACATCTTATATACCCCAGGTGGAAGTAGATTGAATTCTATTGGCTCAGATAAGTGAAAGGGACGGGGAAGATCAACCAATACTCCTTAAGGCTTACAAAATGAAAGGGGCGCAAACAGTGACATTATGGAGAACGGGAGTCAAACTTACTACAAAAATGAACCCATTAATGGTGAACAATTTTGAGGAATAACTTCATTTAAACATTTCGGATTTCTGGGAAAGAGAAGGTGATTCTGTCTTTGCAAGTCATTTGAATGAGTCCAACAGGCAATTTGTAGAACTTCCTCACTTTTGACCAAAGGGAGGTATGTTGGATGTGCTAGAACAATTTGAAATTGTTTAGAGTGATAGGATAGTGTTGGCACCATAAATCGGGCCATACATCGGGAATGGTTTGACCTACGGACCTGGGGAGGGGCTCATTCGATTCCTCGTGAAAAGTTCTTCAAAAAGAGTCCAAATTTAGGCCGCCTTGACTTTTTTGAGGTTTTTAGGGATTTTACAAAACTTTGACAACCCTTAAAGGGCACTTTAAATTAAGTGAGAGAGCTGGCTCAAGAATTGGGGCGTCGTCGGACCAACATGGATGTTTCCTGAAAATTTCAGCTTTTTTGCTTCAGCCGTTTGGGAGAAATCGTGCGTACGGCGGACGGACGGAAAAAAAACGTTCATTGCAGATTCGGCTTCTACACCCTTTGAAACGTAAACCATAAAATTTTCAGGGGGTTAGCATTTTTTTCAAGAGCGATTACAATGGTTTATTATTGAATAATAAACCAAAACGCTGCAAATTCTTTCACTGGGGTTTATTATTCGATTGGCTTGCGTTCATGATTTGAATTTCTACTAAGCTTTGGAGTGTGCGTGTTTCACAGGTGATAGAGCGATTATTGAATTTCAGGAGATATGCATAGAGCACGTAAATCTGTTCTCAACCAAAATACCTATTCGGATTGATCAGTTGATCATATTTGTGTGCCTCCTGAAATTCAATAATCGCTCTATCACCTGTGAAACACGCACACTCCAAAGCTTAGTACAAATTCAAATTATGAACGCAAGCCAAATGAATAAAATTGAATAATAAACCCCAGTGAAAGAATTTGCAGTGTTTTTATAGGAGGATCTGGTGATTGAGTGGGGTTGGTCAAAGAAGCAGGGAGAGATAGTAGCACAAATGGTAAATTGTGGTAGAGATGCCGTTAAGTAGATATCAGACGGCTCAGAGGAATAGGCACGACTGCCCTGGTCGTCGGCCTCAAGATGCGGTGGTTTGTATTTAATTTTGCTTATGAATTATGGGACTTACTGCCAAAGTAAACAAGAAAGCGACATCATCAGCACCTTAGCGATCTGAAATCTATTGTATAATGTTGCCTACTCTAAGCTGTAATTTATATATTTATACTATAGATCATTAGACCTATGATCTGCAGCTTACTTCAACCATTGTTTCACACTGGACAATGTTCAACCATAATATTCAATTGAAATATTTGTTTAGTTTTCTATCAGAACCTTAAAGAGTAGGGTGCTGAAAGTCTTGAAGGTCTTCTATCACTCATGTACTCATATATACGATACAAATTCTGAAAATTAGTTCAGTATATCAAAAAGACGTTGTAGAGAAGTGCGGATAGAAGTGTATGATTAGGTGCCTAAGTTATATCAACGGATAACCGGCGCGACTTTCGCGCTAAAATAGTTGAGCGTCCCAGTGGACCCGAAAAATCACGTGGTTCCAATGACTCGAAATAAACGGGCGATATTTCAATCCCTCGTAACGGGGCAGGACGTTCGATTTAGAGCTGAAGTGAAACGTGACGACGGAGGAACGAAAGGTCGCTAATCCTGGGAGTTTAATGTTCCGACTAACCGTTCTCCAGGGAAGTTCCGTCACAAAAGACAGCAAATACTACAGAAAACCGTGTGCCAACTTGGATGTGGCTCGTAGCTCCATCGTATCCCTGGCATGGACGTACAGATCACACACATGATGCTACCTTAAAAGAATCTACAGTGGATTCCTACGGTTGGAGAAAACATCGAATCAAGGTGGAACGTAATATGTCATTAACAGAGATAATTGTTTCCCAAAATACATGAACACTCAAACGTACACTCATACAAGATGTAAATGCATTCAAAGCAAGTCACGATCTTATTTGTTCATGAGTCTTAATTTATTGCTGTTGTTTTTTCATCTTGGATGGATAGAGTTTCCAAATTGATTTGGCAAGTTCTCGATTCGGTTGGGAAAACATTTGTGAAATGGTACGGAAACTTGATAAATTAGTTTGGAGAGTTTTCCAATTTGGTTTGAAAATTCTCAAATGGGCCTCAGAAACTTTAAAATCGAATCGTAAGGTTCTCAGATTGTTTTCTAAGGTTAAGAATTGTTTTGGATAGATTTCAGTTTTTTCTGGTGGAAAGTATTTAAATCGGTTTGGAACATTTATCGTGGCTCTATAGAGTTAAAGGGCACATTTTTTAAAGGTTGATAGATTATCCACCAGGAAGCGGGGTGTTGTTGTTTGAAGGCTGGAATTTTGTTATTCATTTATTCATCTATATTCTGACGTTTCGGAGTGGTGGAACACTCCATCATCAGGGGATAACTTCTTTTGGACATACATCCTCGTCATATTATTAGTAGCTGTCTGCTCACTGCAGTCAAATTGGTCAACAGTGAATCCTTTTTTTATTTATCCAGCAATTCTTCATAATCCTACCTGATATACTCCAGTGATCAACAATATATTCTAGTAATAAAACATTTGATAAAAACTCTGTATTAATAACAACAATAACTTTGAACAATAATACTTAACCATTTACATATCACTCTTTGACTAGAATTTGAAGATCACAGACAGGTAGGAATTTAATTAAGTTCTGGTATATTTAATTTATCTTTAATAATCTTGTTGACCAATTTGACTGCAGTGAGCAGACAGCTGCTAATAATATGACGAGGATGTATGTCCAAAAGAAGTTATCCCCTGATGATGGAGTGTTCCACCACTCCGAAACGTCGGAATATAGATGAATAAATGAATAACAAAATTCCAGCCTTCATACAACAACACCCCGCTTCCTGGTGGATAATCTATCAAGTTTAAAATAAGGCTAACAAAATGACAAATAATAATTTTTGAAAGGGTTCTTCCTCCTTTGACAAAATTCGAGGACAAGATTAGATAGATCTCAAAAAAAGCTTCCAAAACCAAGCAAAAAATTTGTTGAGCACTTTACATGGGACTTTTTACAAATTTCAAATATCTTTAACCACAAGCAAACCCTTGTGTTCAGAACAAAAAGTGAATATTTTGGAACTATGACTGCTGCGAGCTTTTACATGTTTCATTTAAAAGATTTTTTCAACAATCATCTAAAAAAAACTGCAAATTATTACACAACGTTTATTATTTCTGTTTTAGAGTACACATACGGGTAGTTCACATTGAAATTTCGCTCCTAGCATGTCCCTCAACTTTCGATAATGCATTTTTTGACATTAAAAATAATTTATATTTTTTGACAGCTCATTATGGTACCTTAATTTTGGATGACATTTCAGTTCCATTCACCAGTAAACATGACGTTCATGTAAACATAAACTAAAGTTTCAGAAATAATCACATTGCCGTATGAAATTTTTTTTTCTAATTCAAGACTTTTTGAGCAAAATCATTTCATACATTAGAACAACATCAAAAATTGTACCCAATAAATAAATAAAAAACACTAAAAATCGTTGAATTTATGTTTTATAAGCAGACTTTTACTACAAAAACATTTATTATTGATGAAATAGGCATTTTATTAATTTCATTATTTATGTCATTTTTATTTATTACTTGAAGCTAAGATTTTTGCGTACAATTTCACTTAAATTTCATTAAAATGTACTAAAACATGGATGAAAATACTAAAAATTTACAAAATCCAAAATCTTGTTATGAACAGAAGAATATTATTTAGAAATTTGTTTCGCAATAACATTGATAGTTGTCTAAGTTCTCAAATTTCAATTTGACTTAGGTAAAAGTACGATAATTTTGAATTCGCTACACAACCACACTGCATGACTGGAACTTTGTTTCAATATTGGCCCATCAAAATCTATGGTAGAACGAGACCACAAAGTTTGATTGAAGAGTAATGCACCAAAACCACCCAGTTCGAAAGCACTAACTTAATTTTCCAACTGATCATCAGACGTGATAAGATAACGAAGATAAGTAATGATCGACACTCACCTCTACGATAGCGATGCATATTTCCCGACGCCCATCATCCGCATCCAACACTGTAAGAACCGCCTACTTAAAATCAGACGAAGAAACGCAAACGCATGAAGGTAGAGGAGAGACAGCGACTCGGATCGAACAAAGAGACTGTTCGAGATAAAAAGAAGTCACCGCCCGAAGACACAAATTGCGACTGGTTTAATAGGCGATTAAAAGGCAAGTTCTTCGCTCGCCTATTTGTTTACTACCGCGATCCGTGTGCAAAGAACAACAAAGTGACTAAAGCCCGAAACGCGTGCGTTTGATCTGTTCCGTTTTTCTCAGGGGGAATCGCCGACTTTGCTGTTTTTCTTTGAAGACTGAACGAGATAAGAGGAGCACAATGGGATATTGACGTTTAATGCCGATGTGAGAGAGTTCATCATTCGCGGAACACCCGGCCTAATTCATTTCTCAATCTCCTTGCGACTGTTGTCGTCCAACGAGGCAACATTTACGATTTCAAGTAAATCAGGTTTGAGTTAGTCAATTTCTACTAATTTCGGCGAACGATTCTGAAGATTAATTTGAACTGTTGGTTACTAAGAAAACAGTTGAAAGTTGAGCTAACCAAGTACCAAAATTTGAACTTTTTGAAAATTTGAACAGGCATAATAATTTGATAAATAAGAAGAAAAGAATCGTCATTCAACTTGTAGAAATAGTTACATTTTTTTTTATTCAACAATAACAACTATTTATTAAAATTTAGTATGTCCCAGGAAATATGCATAGAGCACTTGAATCGGTTCTGAACCAAAATACCTATTTGGATTGATCAGTTGATCATATTTGTGTGCCTCCTGAAATTCAATAATCGCTCTATCACCTGTGAAATACGCACACTCCAAAGCTTAGTAGAAATTCGAATCATGACTCATTTTGAAATGATTGAATTGAACAATGATTGATTGATTGAATGAATTTTTTTCAAGAGCGATTACAATGGAAAATTATTCTATTTGAAAATTTTAAATTTCGTAAGACGGAGCAAGCATATCAGAATGCTTCAACCCGTGTATCAGCTATAAAACCTTTTAGGAGTTCACCCAGTATCCACATTCACTACATCACTAGGTGACTGCAATCAACACAAATTTAAAAAAAAAAAAAAAAAAAAAAACTCGTGTTTGTTTTGATCGCAGCAACCTAGTGATGTAGTGAATGTGGATGCAAATGTTGGCACCATAATTATTGATTTTTCCTGAAAATTTCAGATTTTCAGAGCCTCTCCGGGTTTGGACAGACTATGATAGCTGCTGCTCATGTGCACACTTTAAATCCTTGCGACTAGCCAAATTTCTAGTTT
Organism: Creontiades dilutus; assembly: GCA_031894815.1. Classification (NCBI taxonomy): domain Eukaryota; kingdom Metazoa; phylum Arthropoda; class Insecta; order Hemiptera; family Miridae; genus Creontiades; species Creontiades dilutus. The sequence continues at coordinate 261,910 of JAVIWC010003001.1, read as the reverse complement.
TCATCCGAATTGAATGGAATTTCCAGGTATTGCGTAGGTTTGGCTATAAACAGCAAACAAGACAGTCACAAATCAATATTTCACTCATGCCAGGGGCAAATGTAGAATCCACCAACCATTATTTCTCTCAAAACCGAGTCATCTGCTCAAAATCAGAGCGTATACGGACAGAACAGGACTTAATCATCCCTTAGCAATTTCAAACGTGGTCGCATCATTAGTTGCAACTTCAAGTGAATCCCTTCTGCAGTTTTCATTCGATTTAGGGAAGCGACATCATCATGATCATCCCATCATACCACATCATGATTGTTGAAAATGAACAAAAAAAAGTTAAACTAGGAACGTTTCCAGCTAAATGTCGTTCATGAACTGGCGGGGCTGATGTCCCGTTAACCCACCCTTCTGCAGAAACACGGATTTATAGTGAATCGAGTTCCCGCGTTATTATAATATCACCAAACGGATTTCGGGTTCTTGTTTTTGTTTAGTTTCATCGAGAGGGGAAACCCCCCCGTCCATAGCGTTTCGACTGCTCGTACCCTCATAAGTCCGTTGGAGCGGCATCGCATCAGTTCGCTCGAGAGGCCAAGAATGCGGAGCCCGTGTGAGAAGAAGCTGCCTCAGAGGAACCCTGGAATGCGGTCCTTGTGTTCCCATGGCCCCGCCACCTTCTTATAAATTAGCTTCCTAAAACTAAAACCTTGCTACCCTTAAAATTACCCGACGTTAAATCTCCCACCTTACCCATTTCATTTCCATCTGGACATAACTAATATTCAGTTTTTACTCGAGCTTTTATTTGTCCGTTGAAATCATGATTATCTTGAAATCTGCCGAGATGCATCGAGTCTTAGTATAATTTAACGAAACAACATCTTCCCATGTATGTACGAATAATATGGTATTAAAGTTTTGGAATGCTCATTTATGGAAACAGCTGTAGGGATATAACACAAGTTTGCCTGTCCCAGATTCAAAAGCGATGCAAAAGAAAGCTACCCCAAATAATGTTTTTATTACTTGTAACGCGTAATGAGTGATTGCTCGTGTCATTGTGAAGTTTGGGGAGTCACATTTAGGTTAAAAAATTGCCATTATTTGCTCTTGGTGAGTTTCGGCGGTTCTGAAACCTATTGCTGTCGAGTTTTCTTTTTTTTTTTAAAAACAAGGAAATGAAACACCAATTGACCATGTCAGTAAAAACTTCAAAAATCCTTTTTTAACCAGTTTTTGGCCCATAGCATGGAATAATAAACCAACGTCAATTTGGCTGAATCACAGAACGCATCTATTTTTCCAACTGATCTATACTTTACTAGAAGGATTGATATAGGATATTTTTTGTTTTTGAAATGCGAGCGTAGCGAGTATCCAGACCAGCAAACTAGACGATAGGAGACTTCTGATTTTTCAAATGTCGACGGTCTGATAAGAGGTGCGTTACCTATTCAGTGATTCTACAATCAATTTAATTATAATTTTACAAATATTTGACGTGATAACAAACTTTACAAAGTCCTTCAATTCCAAATTCGTAGCTACAAAATAATTGCTCGTGACTCAATCCGCTATAAAGTTAACCTGATCTTGAATCTAAAGCATGCATAAAATGTATCTGTAACTATAATTTTATATAGATTCTACTTCTTAGCTAACTTAACAAAGTTTTATTCGTCTCTTAGTTAGTTGCTACGTAACAATCACTCGTGATTCAACCACTTTTATCTGACCTAACTGGTTATGTAAAACGCTGCAAATTCTTTCACTGGGGTTTATTATTCAATTGGCTTGCGTTCATGATTTGAATTTCTACTAAGCTTTGGAGTGTGCGTGTTTCACAGGTGATAGAGCGATTATTGAATTTCAGGAGATATGCATAGAGGACTTAAATCGGTTGTCAACCAAAATACCTATTTGGATTGATCAGTTGATCATATTTGTGTGACTCCTGAAATTCAATAATTGCTCTATGTCCTGTGAAACACGCACACTCCAAAGCTTAGTAGAAATTCAAATCATGAGTCATTGAATAATAAACCCCAGTGAAAGAATTTGCAGCGTTTTTCTTTCAAAAATACTCGGAAATGACAGAACACTTGACTATGTCAGTAAAAACTTCACAAAACCAAGTTTTTAACCAGTTTGTGGCCCATAGCATGGAATAATAAACCAACGTTAATTTAATTATAATTTTACAAATATTAGACGTGATAACAAACTTTACAAAGTCCTTTAATTCCAAATTCGTAGCTACTAAATAATGCTCTTGACTCAATCCGCTATAAAGTTAACCTGATCTTGGATCTAAAGCATGCACAAAATGTATCTGTAACTATAATTTTATATAGAGACTATCTATATAATCTCTGCTCCCCGCGATTCCCCAGCTAACTTCACTTCCCCTCCAAACAAAATTTTCCCGTTATTGGTTATCAGAGTCTCATACACGCTTGTTAACTCGACTGACTTCACATCATAGTTATCAAAGTGGCTTCATTTTCACAACTAAGTAGTGGCAAAGCAGCATATTTTGTGATATTGTTGGCTACCAGCGAAACCTCAACTTTGGCAGAAGCGAGCTAAGGTTTTATTCAACAACACCTTTATTTATTTGATTGATTCACTATATCGACGGATACGAATTGAATGAATTCATTGAATTGAATGAATATTGAATTGAATATTATGTTTCCATACTCGTTGATTGAGCATGTACGCATTCATTTGAAATACAGCCTCCATCAGTTAACTGCACAACCGTTTATATCTTCCTTGGGTTCGCCTTAACAATGACCTTTCTGAGAATAGCAGTGATTCATACACGGAAGATTTTATTTAGCAGTTCAGCCTTCCCCTACTCGGCCCAAAATCGCTTTGCGATTCACAATCACAGTGATGACGACCTCTTTTTTGTTTTCAGAGGAACTCTTGAATGCCACAAGCACGAGTTTGATGGAGTGGATGGGTACGTACCGTGTCAAAATACACAATTACCTGCAGTAGGGAAGCAAATAGGTATCTAGGGACGTTGTCTTCATATCTACCTCAAGTTTAACAAATATCGTATGAATGGTATAAATACTGCGATGCGTCTCTTCGTAGGCAAGAAACATGAGTGGTTCTTCTGCTCCAGCCTATCGAGCAGTCTTGGACAACATTTATACATGACAACTTTAGCCAAATCTGTCTCGCTGTTGTCAATGTACTGGGACATTCAACACTGGTCTTATTCAAACTTTTTACCAACATCAGAGTGAAAATATATTAGATATATCTCATTGTACTTTCAGTCTCATACTGTAATTGCTGGCTAGAAGTAGCAGTACCTTCTGGCTTTACGGATTCATTAGAAAGATACAAGTGAAGATATAATCTCTACTATGACACAGAAAACCCAACAATATATACAAATTTTTAATTTAATAAAATGAAATATATGTAATACATATAAATATAAATAACAACAACAATAATATATATTAATAAAAATTTATTACATTTAATGTAACATGTATTTATCGGAAATGTAAGATTTAAAAAAAAAAATGTAAACCAATAAAAAGGTCCAAACCAATAAAACACGTAAAACAATAAAAAGGTGTAAGCCAATAAGAAGGTGGAAACCAGTATACATATAATTGTAAATAACATTTAATGATGGTTGTATAACTAATGTTAACGCCAACAAACGAAACATAACAATAATAAATGAATAATAATAATAATAAAAAAAGAAAATGTAGTGATCACGAACACCCAGATAACCCAGTTCACTATTATCAAATATTTTATTCAAGATCGAAGTTTGTTTATGAAGCTATTTGTAAATTTATTATAGAAGTTGGTATTGATGTTTAATTTGCAGCTTGTTCATTATTATAATCATTATCATAATTCAAACATTCCAAAATAAGGTACTGAGGAATATTGTGAATGCTCCATGGTACATTCGTAATGAAACAAGGATAAATCGAAAGAGTCACCGATGTCATTAAAAGATACGCAAGGAACTACGAAAAGATATAATTGCTCATACATTTAATGACAGATTAACTATCTCGACAACTCCCAAGTAAAAAAAAAACTATAATAATAATAAATATTGGATAAATTGAAGAAAAATGTTTGTATTGTCAATGGACTATTATCAAATAAAATGTTTCAAGATAAAGTTTGTTCTAGAAGTTGCCTGTATTTATCAGTTGAACTAGTTGATATTTAATTTGCAGCTTGTTCGTTATTATAATCATTATCATTAATTATGTATATAAATAATATGTTTTTGTAATAAAATCCTTCATGGCTGTTGCTTCCGACTAATGCCAATTGAAGAAGAAAAAAACATTTTTCGACAACTATGATTCACATTTTCCAAGATACATGTAGTTTTCTGTATCAACTAAGTGAACAACTTTTCACCATGTTCGTTTACGCCTTAAAGGCCTTAAAAGGCATTGAAATTGATGCAGAAAATCCGCACATACAATCCATTTGGAGTTTAGTTGGTCCTAACTGTTGGCAGCCTGATCGCCTCACACGTATAGATGCTACTGGCCAAAAACTGCACAAAATTTGCTAAAAACGTGCTTTTTCAAGGTGTTTACAGACTTGGACAAGTGAGCTGTTATGTTATAGTAATTTTGGACGCAAAATCAATTGGGATGGGTTTCAAACCTGCAGAAATTCATCCTTAGCAAATAAGCGGCAATTCCCAAACCTAAAACTGAACCCCCGAACCTGACAATGACACAAGCAATCACACATTTCACAAAAAGGTTTATGTTTTTCGCGTTAGAATTGGGGGCGTTTCCAAAACGAAAAATTCCCACGTCATTTTTGACAGATGGTACAGATTCAGTGTGGAAAATCAAGACTAAAAGAAAAAGTGCCCGATATACTACTGGATTGAATATGTAACTCTCTCCGTAGGAAGTTACTCTCCAAAAAAAGGAATTTTCTCTACAACTTATCACTGGATACACACCAAATTAGCAATATTTGAGAAACTCCTGCTGTCACATATATCGTAAACTAGTAAAATAACAAGAATCCCACATTCAGCGAATGAAGGTTCGATGTTGAACTCGTAAATGGAACAAGAGATGACCAACGTATAAAAACGGGGGGGAGAACTGGAAGTAAAAAAGCCGAGAGTGAGAAAACTATTATGGGGACGTCAACAGGCTTGTTGGGTCCTGCGGGATCAACACTGGTGGACGGGAAATCTGAGCCTAATGGATTCAAAGCAGATTAAATCGAGCCCTCGGTTCATCAGAACGACTTCATTAGCATGAGATGTGGTGGGAATTGAGATAGCCGCCTCGTGGAACATGAACAAGATCGTCGTATGGAGCTCTGCTCTTCACGGAGGTGGAAATACCTGCTCACCTGAGGGAGATGACACCGCCTTTCTACGTAAATTCTACTCATCTTCGGTACAATTATACATAAAGATCCTTCTTTACCGGATTCTCTTTGATGGTGTTCGTAGTTACAGTTATGTGTCTACCTTCGACTGCTCACTGAGAATGCAGAGAGTGGAAGCACTTCATAGATAGATAATTTATTCTGTTAATGAATAAAATTGATACAAATGCACACACATGTAGATGATACAATTTTGAACATGAGCTACTCGCTTCAGGTTATTTTTTCAAAGATAGGCTTGGCCCGTGTTGGGAAAGGTCTTGACGGTTCACTCATGGACCGAACTTACTAGAATTTTGCCATTTAAAACACTTTCACGTCTATCAAAAATACATTGTCTGTATCACGATTATTTTTATATAGCCGCAAAGTTCTTACAATTTCAAAAGAAGATGATTTCTAAACCATTACTGTGCAAATACTGCTTGACACAGTTTCACATCCGCTACCCCTTTTTCTGCAAGCCTGGTTAAAACTTTTTTCTTTGTATTTCGATCTTGTGTATCTTTTAGCATTTTTTTATGAACCTATAGAAAAAGCAAATGCCTTTGCAAATGGAAATCACGACAGTTCAGTAAGTTTTTTAGTCCTAGTCAAGTCAAATAGACAATCAGAGTTTCTCCTTCAAGAAAAGCCCCGGGACTCGACGGTATCACTCCCTCCACGTAAACCTACCTCGCAAAGCACAGCAGATGCTGTCTCATCTTGCCAAAATATTTAAAAGATTACTCTTGCCAGAGTTACAGCGCTTCTTTGAGCTTCTTCTCCCCAACGAACAATTTGGCTTTCGATCCAGGCGCGGATTCAGGGGTGGGGCACGGGCACGTGCCCCCCCCCCCCCCCCAGGCGGATCAAAAAAACACTAGATAAAATAGAAATATTTTAATATGTTTTAGAGATTTTGAAATTTGAATTGATAGTTGTCTCTCAAATACTTAGATAGCTAAACTGGTTTTATTTCACAACAAACATGTCTAAAGAACCGTTTTATGGACGCCAAACTCGTGCCGCCGTCCTAGGCCTTTGGTATATGCCGTACGTGTATACAGCCACGTAGTTATGCAGTTACAAGACGACTGTATAAGGGATATTCTTGAAGGTGCAGTTAAATACAAAGACGATCTACCAAGTTATTCTGCTTTGAATGGCGAACTACAGATTTGGAAAAACATGTGAAAACTCTTCCAGTGACAACCACAACGGCAGAACGATCTTTTTCAACATTGCGTAGTCTGAAGACATACTTGCGCAGTACTATCACCGGTCTTGCCTTACTTCACGTTCATCAGGACATTTCCAATGTTATGAAGGCTGAAGAAGTGTTGGACGTGTACATAAGAAAACACAAAAGAAAATTGTCTTTAAAGGTTTTGTAAATATTTTTGAATTAACCAAATGTGTTCTAATGTTGGTTTGTTTGATTTATTACACACAGTTGTTTTGTTCAAATGTAGATTATAATGATAATAACATGAGGAGTACTTATAAAGTACATATAAAAAGATAGGCCTAAAACGCATAATTCTGCGTTTACTTTTCTTAAAATTTTACCCAGCTTTACTGTGGGGTTTTTTCCATACCCGCAGACCCCCCGGTAGGTTGCCCCCCCCCCCCCCCTTACATAAATCCTGGATCCGCCACTGTTTCGATCTGATCACTCCAGTCCACAACAGCTCCATAGAGTTGATGATGAGCTTTCTGCAACCTATGAAAGGAAGACTGTTCGTCTAGGGATTTTCCTCTTCACAGAAAAAGCCTTTGAGTACGGCCCTAGGGACTCCTAGCAAAATTCATCCCTGTCATCTCTAACACCTATTGTAACTCGTAACTCGATCTTACTTCACTGAAATGCCCATAACTCCCTTAATTCACTAAATAAATAATATTTTAATTATACCTTCGAAAAGAGCGTTAAATTTTCTTTAGTTTTCAGTCAATAAAATTGACTCCCAAGTCACGTCGTACAGGGTTCTTTCTAGCCTAAACTTGAATTTTTGTCAACCTTCTGCTTTTTTAACGATTTGCAGTGTTGATTTACCATACCATACCATCCATCATACCACCTACTGGAAAATTTCATCAGCTTCATCTCATCAGCTTTCTATCGGTCTATTACATCTTTTTCGTTTTCTATTTGTCGTTATAGTAAACCTTTGAATGTCATCCTGTAAAACTATTGTTATAAGTTATTAATACGACACACCTATAACCGGTTTGATTTGGATTGTTTTTCCAAATGTCTCTGTGAAACCGTATGATTAATGGCAATAGGTCATTTCTTTTCGTAGGTGCCTCTATTAATGACGTTATATTCAGATAATGCGTTGTAGATTCCGTTTAATAGTTATCTACAAACCACTGATCCGCTTAGAAGAGTTATCTAATAAAGCAATGATAAACCTTTGTGTGACAATTCGCGTCGATTTTTTCTCTCCAGACCTCACACCAACGTCGTAAAATCCGCCAGCCGATAGGAAACGCGGTTCTACACCATTTCACCCTCACACAGTCAAAGCTCCGAAAAACAATAGGACGGGAAAATAATAAAGGCGACGTTAAAACTCGGGAATCTCCAGTTACTCAATCAGTCCCCATAAAAAAAGGGCCGTATACGATTTTGTTTTAGTTCGTTTTGTTTTGTTTTCGTCGATTTCGTTTTTTTTCTCTCTCTTTCCGTGTCACAAAAACGATGACAAAGCGACTCGGTCAGAGAACTAACTGCGTTAATTGCAGCGTTGTACCTCCCGCCTCACAAGCTCGCCGACATGGGTTTAATTGGTCGTCAACGCGGACGTTAATCGAGCTCGTAAAAGCTAACGCACACGAGGGGGTGTTTTCTCGGCTTTATGGTTCCACGATCGTGCAGATCCTCCGTAATAAGTACTCTTTGTCAATCAACGAACTACCCCCCTCTCCACCACGTACGTAATCTTTTTTTCCTTTTCTTACGTCATCTTAATAATTCGAAACAATAGGTTGACGATAATGGCGAACGCCGTAAAAGTCGAGCTTCAATGCCTCTTCATCCACGAAGAAGTCGTTGATTATCTGAGGTAGGGAACGGCGTTTTGGAGCGCTTTCAGGACGTCGGATGTTGGCGAACGATTTTAAGGGACCCTCAAGACTTAAGTGCGTGATAAGTAGAGCCCGGGATCATACGCAAACTAATCCCCCCAAATATGCAACAAGAACTAGAAATATTTGCAAAATACCCCAAAATTGCTAAAAATATGAAAATCATCCGTCATTGTTCAGAAAGTCATTTAAAAAAAATCATTCATGACGCCATATTTAAGCCAGTGATGGAATACGCAATAATTTGGGAGGAATAGACCGCATTTATATTATGCAAAAAAGAACTTTGAAATTCATGAGATGTGGAGAGAGAGAGACTGTATCATATGCCAAGTGACCAGAAGAAGCCGGATATCGTTGCCGTTAAGCCCGAAAACATTTATTGATCATATATGGCTGCAACCGTGTCATGGCGCGGAGTGTTGGAATAGTTGGGGAGTTACTCGAAAAGACTCTATAAATTGATATGCCAAAAACTCGAATTGGTATGCCGAAAGTAGAAATTGAGTCACCAAAAGTTTAAATTGAGATGCCAAAAATATTAAAATTTGTTTGTGCCAAAGGCGTTACTGTGTTTTCAATTTGATGTGTGTGTGTGATTTATGCCAAACTATTTTGATTTTTTTTGTTTAAATGCGTGTGTGTGTGTGTGTGTGTGTGTGTGTGTGTGTGTGTGTGTGTGTGTGATTTCATTTTTCTGGTAGCCAAATTGCTGCGCCGTCCTCCAGTCCAAGTCCTCGCACGTGTTTCCTCGGGCCCCTTAGCCTCATGGAAACTGCTCGATGAACCGAGAATTGAGTTTTCACTCGTGCCCACATCATCACCTGGGAGTAGGATTTCGACCACTTTGAAAATGTTATTCAAATACACCAGAAGATTCGCCTCCAGTGAAGTGTTTAGGGAGACAAATTTAATGACAGTTCACCAAATATATGCCACTAATATGCTCAAATTCATTAAAACTACCCAAAAAGAGTTCCTTGATGACATAAGGATGAGAAGGAGCGGAGCCTGTAGAATTAAACTACCAAAAATGAAGCATACTTCAGCCCAAATGTCCACAAATTACAGGGGCAAGCAAATAATTAACCAATACTTGGATAATAATTATAAATTATTCGTACAGACAAGGTCAACAAAAGATGAAAAAGAAATGAAACGGTGCAAATTCTTTCACTGGGGTTTATTATTCAATGATTCATGATTTGAATTTCTACTAAGCTTTGGAGTGTGCGTGTTTCACAGGTGATAGAGCGATTATTGAATTTCAGGAGGCACACAAATATGATCAACTGATCAATCCAAATAGGTATTTTGGTTGAGAACCGATTTAAGTGCTCTATGCATATCTCCTAAAATTCAATAATCGTTCTATCACCTGTGAAACACGCACACTCCAAAGCTTAGTAGAAATTCAAATCATGAATCATTGAATGCAAACCTCAGTAATTTGCAGCGTTTTTTTCTAGAATTAAATGGAAAAATATTCTATTTGAAAATTTTAAATTTCGTAAGACCATGCATATCAGAATGCTTCAACCCGTGTATCGGCTATAAACCCTTTTAGGAGTTCACTCCAGTATCCACATTCACTACATCACTAGGTTACTGCGATCAAAACAAAAAAAGAGAAAAAAACTCATGTGTTTGTTTTGATCGCAGTAACCTAGTGATGTAGTGAATGTGGATGCATAAGATCATGCCATACATCGGGAATGGTTTGAGCTACGGACCTGGGGAAGGGCTCATTCGATTCCTCATGGAAAGTTCTTCAAAACAAGTCCGCCTTGACTTTTTTTGAGGTTTTTAGGGATTTTACAAAACTTTGACAACCCTCAAAGGGCACTTTAAATTAAGTGAGAGTTCTGGCTAAAGAATTGGGGCGTTGTCGGACCAATATTGATTTTTCCTGAAAATTTCAGATATTTTGCTCCAGCCGTTTGGGAGAAATCTGTATACACGGCGGACGGACGGAAAAATTTTTATTGACGTGGATTTGTTTAAACCATAAAATTTTCAGGGTGGGTTAAAATTGTTTTTTAGAAGAACAATTACAATGGTTTATTATTGAATAATAAACCAAAATGTATGTTAAAAACACAAAATATGATTGTTTTACTTCATGAAGAAACATAGGTAGTCTACTTTACATAACTTTGTTGAATATATAGGTCCAGGAAACTTGATTGATTGACCAGGGAGTTTGATTCTTAAATACAAGCAGTACGAACTGAAAAGCTGCAATTAGTAGGTAAGTACGATAATTTTGGGAGGTTCAGTAGCATTCCAACTCCATACTGAGTTCAGTGAGACCGCAGTATCCAGTTTATTTTATTCGTTCCACGAGTTGTAATTGTTATTGTCTACATGAATGAAACTTGCGGTAAATGACCTACCTGAATTGCAAGCATAGCGAAAAATTGTAGCATGTACGAATATTAATTTCTACTGGGAATGAAATATATTATAATTAAAATCTGTCGTATGTGGGTAAGGTAGATGTAGCCAATCAAAGTAGGTACTGCGCAGGTACTCAAGTCTTTATTATCCACATCATTCAATCAAAATAAGACTAATCAAAATCAACTTCATTAAATTGGACAATCATGAGCTGCTCAAGATGGACAGGTGTTGGAGACTGTCCTTTTGTCTGAAACAAGAGCCATCAAGCCTGAAAATGACTAAAACGATGAATGATTGTTCAACGTCGACTGTGACGACAGGAAGAAATGCATAGCAGCAATATCGTTAGGTGAAAATCCCATTGGCAAGGTGTGAATGACGTTTTGTTGAAGTATAGTGTTCTGCTGACCCTCGAGACACCTGTATTGGGAATCCGAGCAAGCACAGCTAGACAATAAGTCTAAATGGGACAGATTAAAGTCTTGTAGATTAAGACTTTGTTGAACAGTGAACGCTTGCGATTTTTCAACAATGGTTTTAGTCAGATGGGAAGAATTCATCATTTGTCGATGAATAGTGCCGATCGTTTGAGTTATTTGTTCAAAATCAGTTAACACCAAATCAATTAAATTACTTGTTACATTCAACACATCATTAAATTGACGAAGGTTAAGGAGACCCATCGACTCGTAGATCACTCTGCTCGTTGGGCATAAATTACTCAAACTGACATCAGCATTCCAAGCGTCTCATGAAATAGTATTGTGTATTGTAATCGCCACCAATGATGACTCGTAAATCTGGATATGTTGTGGTAAGTGCATCAAGATCACTGAAGTCCTCCTTCAATAAATCTATTATCATTTAAATGATTAACATCAGTACAATCCAGTTCTTAGCGACCGTAACGACCGGACAGTCCGCCCCCTCCCTCCCACCCCCATTCCGCTCCACCAACTAACCTGCCGGTGGGCTCCTTCCGCCCTTTGTTATCCCGGCATCACCACTTTTCCGTCCGCCCAGGGGGGGGGGTCATTCGTGTATCTGCCACCTTGGTAAGCACTAGCCTCTCTGGTGCTCCGGTTGAATCTACAGATTTTTCCAGGGAGTTGGTTAGGCTTAGTAAGTACCGTTTATGAACACGGAATGCGCTCAAGTAATGTCGTTTCTGCTCTCAGACATTCAAACAAATACTCAATATCAACAACCCGATGAAAATTCCCTCATCAAATGAGCGGCAGGACCGACATTTGTTCATCTCCCGAATCTGAAAACATATTTCATCTACTTTGATAGACTGGGACGCTTATGCATATTGCATGAACCCATTGATCAAGAAACAATACCGATCCGGAAGGTGTATCTCGCTCCTATGCCGAAAATAATGAAAAGGAGTTTAAGGTGATATTTTTTTCACTTCATGGGATCGATCATAAACCCGATGACGTCACTCCGCCGCAGTAATTTATTTCAAACTTGATTTGAAATCCGCCGCCCTCGTCATTTCCTCCGTTCAGTTTATATGTGTTTTCAAAACAAACAGAATCCGCACGCTGACTGTTTGCTCAACGAGGCCGATCCTTGCGGACCTCAAAGGGATTTCTGTTATTTTCCCTTTTGCCGATCGGTAAATACTCATAAATTAATTGTCCTCCGATGTCACAATGGGGCTCATCGGGGATGAAGTTCCCCCCTGACGGCGGATATTGTTTAGTTTCAGTCTGAACTCGTGTCGATGAGGATGAAACCCAACGTGATCGTCGTATCGTACGTCGTTCTGCTGGCGGTGTCGTCAGGCGATCATTACAGGTTTTGTACCCTTTAAAATAATTTTCATCGATATTTATATTAATAGCAAGACTCAAGGTCGTGAAGGGTGACCTTGAGCGTTAATTTTTCAAAATTCCTCCCCTTAGCACATTTTTGGAACGTCCCTCTGAACCAAGGCTTCGTCAGTAGAGGGACGCCTATTAGAATTAATGCAGGGGAGCTTGGGAAAACACAAACTTGAGTAAAACCGCTGGAAATCATTTCAAAGTAAAAATTTAGAGGCATGCAAAACATATACTTAGGTCCCTGTTTTGTTGAACACCGAAACAGCCAACATTTTCGAGAGTTCGCTTTTCATTGGGGGTGAAGCAGAGAAGTCTTTTTTTCGTGGGGACAACGTTTTGCATTACAAGCTAACACGCGCCGTGATTCCTACCACCGTACCATAATCAAGTATTATTTCACAACATTGTTGTATAACACGCGCCGCGAGTCCCATCATAATTATCTTATCGGAGATTTCCACCATTAATTTTAATTAATGGGGGTAGGAGGAAAAATCTTGGCGGTCAAGCAAACGGTAAAGAGGTGCTAATCAGAGGCTTCATCGTGACATTAAATCAAGTACTAATGGAAACAAAAGGTTCGGGGCTCCGCAGTCAGCCGGCTAAATTAAAAACCGTGTCAGGAAAAACTCGTCTTCAGTTGCCTTTTATGCCTGCTTTCTTTATTTTTAAACCTCCCTCATAATTCCCAACCGCGACTTTTCAAAACCTATTTTCTCCAATATTTTCACCTGAAAATGGGATTTTTTTAATCAGATGAGCTCGGGCAGATCTGGAACCCATCTCAATCGATTCAGCGTCCAAAATTACTTGAAAATCACACCCCAATTCAACTATTTACATGAATTCTAAGGCCTTTTTTCGGTCCGTGCGGCGAACAGGGGAAAACCTCCAAAATCAAAGTAGTTCAAATCTTAATTTGTTGGCCTTTTCGATCACTCATGGGCCTTCAAAATTAATTTCTCATGAATTATTGTATAATACCAGTATGATTGACGTACTTTTACCAAATTACGTATTGCAATATCGCTAAAAACACCAATTTTGTGCTCATTTTTGTGGAGATCCTGGCGAAATTCGAAGCTGCCCACTGTACCCATCTTTTCTCTAGAAGTCTTTATACGTATGTCGAAGAGAAATACGCACGTTCATTTCTATAAATTTGTCAATATTGGGATGAAAATCGTGTTATTGAATAGCAGGTCGAAATACCACGAAATGTTTCTGTTTTAAACGTTTTCATTATCACCTTTTTATCTGTAATTAATAATGTACAAGTATTACAAAAAGTGCTCAGTTGGTTGCACACTCAGGGTCGGCCAGGTTTGGCCACAATCTTTTGAAATCTGAATAAACAATACAGATGCTCGTCAAGTGTAGCTTTTGTTTGTACTGACATTTTCTCGAGATCAATGTGAGTATAATTGAACTTCAGTTTATCTGTTTCTTCTAGATATCCGTACGTGAAAGCTATAAATGGTAAACTATACTATAACCTCAATTATTATTTGTTCGCTTAAAGATCAAATAGGTGTGTATAACAATGAAAATGTGGGCTTTTAAAAAACAGAATGTTGTTTTCATAAATAATTCGGACTCATTAATTCATGCATTTGGGTTGATATTGAAAAACGATTAAGTGTTATACAGTAATCATTCATGATTTCATCACTGTGCACTGTTGTTGGTCCACCGTTGTAAGGGTCTCTTTACAGTTTCATTGGCAACTAGTGACGCTAAGCAAATTGTAGTGGCAGATGATCCCACGTTGCATTGCAGATCCTATCAGAGGCATCATGACATGAAGACATCGATCCGACCAATACTTAGTTGAGCTGGTACTTAGCAGTACTTAGCAGTACCTCTTAGTGGAAGTATATTATGAACAGATATGCATTTCTTGTACAACGATAATTTTCATCAGTGATAACTAGTACAGAAATATTAAACTTTCTGGCACTACTTTTCATCTTTTTCTGTTGGATGTATATATATATTGGCTAAAAGAACATGATTTACAAATTTGTATATTAGAAACGTGTGTTTAAACTTCAACCGATACACAATCGCCGATCTGCTTGTCACAATATCATAAATACGATTTCAGACGAGGCAGAAGTATCTTCGAAAAACGCATAGAAGACGTTTATTGGGACTCCGCGACTTCTTGCCAACACCCCAAGGCCTGCGCCAACAGAAGTGTACGCTCATGGATACAAACAGCAGGCAGGCAGGCGAAACAAGCTTGCGAACTCGCATTTGAGTACGACAGATGGGGCTGCAAGGTCGGAAAACGCATCTTCAACAAGGGTAAGCAAATGAGAGTATTCTTCTCGAAAAGCTCTCGTTTGTCAGCATTCAAACTCAATTTTCTCCATAGGAAAAGTTTTCAAATATAAAATGAACGCCATTAGAAAGATGAAATCTTAGTGCAGTTTCTATCGTTTTTGCACTTTGGAAAAACAAAAATAGATTGTCTTTATTTGCTAAAATTTGTTATTTAAAGAGCTTTATTACGTCTCAAAATTTAATTCTAAAAAACATCGTTTCATGCTCGTTTCAACAGTACCCTCAAATTTGATTTTATAGGGCAAATTAAGGAAGTTAAAACCAATTCAATGGTCAAAATCACGAGACATTTAAAGTTGAAAAAAATCGTTTTTTGAGCAAGTTAAAAAATTGTTATAGGGCAAAATATGTGGAAAATTAGTTGCAGAATCGACTCCTGGTATTTGGCAGTCATGTTTTGTACACACCCTGTCAACGTACCTAATGACGGGTAATGAATAGATCATGAAAAAATGCTGCAAATTCTTTCACTGGGGTTTGTTTTTCAATTGGCTTGCGTTCATGATTTGAATTTCTACTAAGCTTTGGAGTGTTTGTGTTTCACAGGTAATAGAGCGATTATTGAATTTCAGGAAATATGCATAGACCACGTAAATGTGTTCTCAACCAAAATACCTGTTTGGATTGATCATATTTGTGTGCCTCCTGAAATTCAATAATCGCTCTATCACCTGTGAAACACGCATACTCCAAAGCTTAGTAGAAATTCAAATCATGAACGCAAGCCAATTAAATAATAAACCCCAGTGAAAAAATTTGCAGTGTTTTTTTATGGTTATCAGAATGCCTCAACCCGTGCTATCGGCTACAAAGCCTTTTAGGAGTTCATTCCAGTATCCACATTCACTACATCACTAGGTTACTGTAATAAAAAAAAAAACGCTGTTTTTTTGTTTTGATCGCAGTAACCTTGTGATGTAGTGAATGTGGATGCAATGTTAGCAGCATAAATCGGGCCATACATCGGGAACGGTTTGAGCTACGGACCTGGGGAGGGGCTCATTCGATTCCTCATGGAAAGTTCTTCAAAAAAAAAAATCCAAATTTAGGCCGCCTTGACTTTTTTGAGGTTTTTGGGGATTTTACAAAACTTTGACTACCACTAAAGGACACTTTAAATTAAGTGAGAGTGAGAATTAAGTGAGTACGGCGGACGGACGGAAAAATATTTTATTGCAGATTTGGATTCTACACCCTTTGAAATGTAAGCCATGACATTTTCAGGGGGGTTTAGAATTTTTTTCCAAGAGCGATTAGAATGATTTATTATTGAATAATATACCAAAATTAATCAATGCAAGCTACTTCAATGTCCTCATTTTACAGTTTTTAACTATTATTTAATAAAAAGGACTCAACACAAAACCGTTGTACTTAGTTTTCTATATTAACAGAGAAGTATAACAATGCTCTTTCGTTTCCACAGGAAATCCCTTCAGTCTTGCAGATTAATCGCTTTAGCCATTGGCAAGGGGTAACTAATCAATTCCATCACCTTTTTGACGTAACCATCGCCCTAGGCTGACAAATCTTCATTCACTTTGCAGTCAGTCGAGAATCGGCGGCTCTCTACGCTTTGCTGTCTTCAAGTTTGGCCCACGTGGCGGCAACCACACTTGCAAGGGAGGGCACATCAGGGAAATGGAAGATGACTGGAGGAGATTTCAGAGATGGGCGCGTGCCTTCCACTTTCCTTGTGCAGAGCCTGAAACAAACCAACAAGTATTTGAAAGCGACGATGAAATCTGATGTTGGCGATGTCCAACTCCAGGCTCGGAGGCATAACGCCGTCTTAGGACTGAAGGTTTGTAGGTACCTACAACTATTCCCCGTCTAACGTTACCTTGATCTAACATGAAAAACGTTGCAAATGATTGTACAGGGGTTTTTCATTTCTGTACCGAATATTTCCAAGCAAATTACTGATCTATGAGATTATACGTAATCTGTTTTAGTTCTTCTCTTTCCTCTTCTTGTAGCACTACAGACTCAATCGATCTTTGGCTTGAATAACCGTTTCCAAACTTTTCTGTCATCATTCCATATAATATTTGTTCGCCTCTTGGTCGTGTACCCTCATTTTTGAGGTCAAACACTCTTTTTACATGCCTAGCGCTTCGCATCCTCCTCACAACCGTACCAATTCAGCCGCAGGGTTCGAATGTGGATAGTGATGGAAGGTTCATTGTACACACATCTCGGCAAGCTCGCTGTTTTTTCTCCTTCTCCAAGCTGCATTCTCGCAAACTGGGCCGAATATCTTCCTCAAGATTTTCCTCTCAAAGCAGTCCACACACCTTTCTCCCATTAGTGTGGCATAGACTCTTCACTCCAAATTTGGACAATGAGCGAATGCAAGTCCTGGATCACCTGATTACTACCTGCTTTGAGCATTTCAGAGGCTAAGGGATCTACTCCTGCGGTTTTCTATTCTTTAAGGATTGGATAACTTGCTGGACCTCAACGAGAAAAGGGAACTTTACGGATTCACAGCTGGACACATCCACCTTCGCTATCATAGATGAACTACTCCCACCGGCTTCACCCTCACTACCCTCGTTCAGCAGGACTTCAAATTACTGTTTTAGTTACATTATCTAAACTCAGTACCTCGTGACTCCATATCTTGTAATTGCTTTCAAGTTGTTTTCATACTTGGGTTGCCACCGGCAATCCGGTCTAGCTCAGGCCTCCCGTTCAACGGCTCTGCTGTCTGACCGCTTACCTAACCTTTTTTTTTGCGACAGTTATACTGCATAACATACCGTAGCGAGTGTTTGTCTTTACAACATTCTTAATTAATTATTCAAGTTGTTACTTGGATTATTAAAATGTATATATAATATTAACTTAATGTCCACAGATTCACTCAGTGTCTGGGAAGTTACAGAAAATGTACCGAAGT
This sequence comes from Creontiades dilutus, assembly GCA_031894815.1. Classification (NCBI taxonomy): domain Eukaryota; kingdom Metazoa; phylum Arthropoda; class Insecta; order Hemiptera; family Miridae; genus Creontiades; species Creontiades dilutus. The sequence continues at coordinate 243,913 of JAVIWC010003001.1, read as the reverse complement.
CGATTTATGAGTGGAATCAGTGGGGGTGTAATTAGGCCTTCTGCAGCCAGTGGGTTGAAATTATATCGGTTGATGTGGATTCCTGTATATTTTATGAGCAGTTCTGTGAGTGTTGGTATTTTGAAGTCGTCGAAGATGGTTTTGTTTCTGACATTCGACGGAGAGTGGATAACTTAGCGCTGGAGTGCAAAGTTTTGTTGTTATTCTATACGGTGGAATTCAGATCTGGAACATGAGCCCCAGATCTGTAGGGCTATATGTCCATATTGGTTGTATGAGGGTTAGCTAAGTCTTAATTTCTTTACATCTATACCGATGGGTCAATCATCGGTAGCAGTATTACACAAAAATTACGGTCTTCTTAAGAACAGAAAAAATCGAGGCCAATCCTCATTTTGCTGTGCCTTTTTTGACGCAGTGAACGACCATACTCGTATGTTTAAACTATGGGAACAGTGAACTGATTGCCATCCAAAAAGCATTGGAGTATGTCGGGGAAAAAACCCAGCATTACTCGGAGGCACTGATTTTGACTGACAGCATGAGTGCTCTGAACAAACTATCCCTAATCGATCTCTCTTCCAACATCAACTCATTCGAAGGCGAAATTCTCGACAAGCATCGGAATTGCGGCAAAGGGGCACACGAATAATATTCTACTGGGTTAGAGCTCACAACAGTTTAGTAGGCAACGAAAAGGCAGATCGAGCAGCAAAACTTGCTACCACTCTTACAAACACGTCGGAGATGGGAAACATCTACTAAACCTCCGACCTTCATCGACTTTTCAAAATACAGTGCAGGCACCAATGGCAACAATGGCACGACGCGTACCCTTCAGGGAGACGTTATAGCTGTACCTTCCAGTCAATACCAATAACACCCTGGTACTCTCATCCCGGTTTCAATGGCCTACCCAAGACTTTCTACAAAGCGATAACGCGATTGAGAAGTGGTGTTGCGGTGACTAAGCCATTCTTACACCGTATAGGCCAGGAGGAAAGAGGACTAGGCACGACCTGCCAAGTAGAAGAGACTGCAGAACATCTAATCATGGAATGCTCCAAGTATACCCGTCAACGAGAACAGTTGTTTGACAAATGAAACAAGGAACTCAGTCAAACCTACAACTTCAACCTTGCACTTCTTTCTTGACTTCCGTCGGTCTACTATTCACTTTTTTACGGACAAGCGAACTAAAACTGTGATACTTCGACATCGAATACCCTGTTACCATATATTATGAAAATCATTATACTGTTAATTATGTTGGCTGTATAGTTAAAATTGTAACTGATGCCAAATAAATAAATTAAGTCTTAATTTTGTTTTGAATTGTATGTTTGTGTTGTCAAGGAGTGGTTTTAGTTTGTTGGTTCTTGTTTTTAACTTTTTCAGTAAAATAGTGATTGTCCACCATTGTAACTGCAAGTAACTGTTGCAGCCGAGTTGTAAAGGATTCCGAATCAGGACTCAATTTCAATCGGTGAGCGAACGGATGAACGTACATTAACTGAAGTTGTCTCATTCAATTTAAGAAACCTATTTCTATCTGAATCAAATAAAAAACTTCCATCTTGCATCTGAAGTTTTTGAGATTGATCAGGGTGCCGCAATTGCTGTCACCTTCTTCCGACATTACCTATCTTCCGATAATATCTTGTCTTCTTATCAATTTGAAAGATATCTTATTTTACTCGTTCTTAAGGCTCTTCGTGTTTGGTGCCGTTTAGCAACCACGTTTTTGAACCCAGAGACAGTTGTCGGGATTCGTGAGGGAGAATAAGCGGATTTTGGGGACAATATGAGTGTATTTCTTATGGAGATAAGAAAATCGGTATATATTCTGTATGCATTGGTGCAGCACTATTGGAATGAACCCCTCAAGTTTTACCTAACAACTCATATTGTGCCAAAAAATCCCTTTATTCTTCCCCGCAAGCTCTCCACGAATTGTGTTTTAAGATTGTATAATTTTTCATCGAAATTTAAGGGTTTGTATGGTGGAGTATGGAAGCATAATGACAGTATAATCCTGGGCATACGGTGTTTTGTTGGAAGAATGATAAGGGTCGTGGTCAAATTATATAGTTTCTAAGAAACTATAAGGACCAGTGTGCGAAAACTAAAGACCATATATAGTTTTTCCAAGTCAGATTGGGAAATTTCCAAACCAATTTCAGAATTTTCCATTTCAACTTCAGAGTTTTCCATTTCAATTTCAGAATTTTCTATTTCAATTTCAGAATGTGATCAATATCCGGGTGGGAGCGTAAGAAAGTGGGATAAAGATAATGAAATAAGTAGGTAGCACACAAATGTATTAATAAAATTATCACGCGCTAAGTAACGTGAAATTCTTGAAACGACAGAAAAGTTACACCTGTTTCAAAAATTTCACGTTAGCGCATGAACAGAGCGTACCGCTGATTATATTGAGATGAAATTCGTATGGGACTTTAAGAGGTCTTATCCTCATAGTCCCTCAAAATATGAGCTAAATTCATTGAAAAATGTGGAAGTTATGGATGTAACAAGGGAATGCGGACTGACAGACAGGGAACCTAATTTGTTTAGTAGGCTATGAAACGCAAAATGCGAGTGGAAATTCTGAATTCGGACATCAAAAATTGTTTGACTTCCGAAAGTGAACACAAGGCTTCCGCTGCTTCGCAGACTCGGAAGCAAAACCAGTCGGTTTCGATGAACCAGTTCCTTCTCACCTGTCGTGATAATTTTTCTCCGAAACGGCTGGAGCAAAAAATCTGAAATTTTCAGAAAAAATCCATCTTGGTCCGACGACGCCCCAATTCTTGAGCCAGCTCTCTCACTCAATTTAAAGTGCCCTTTAAGGGCTGTAAAAGTTTTGTAAAATCCCTGAAAACCTCAAAACTAGTCGAATCGGCCTAAATATTTTCCTATTTGAAGAACATACCATGAGGAATCGAATGAGCCCTTCCCCACGTCCGTAGGTCAAACCATTCCCGATCAATGGCCCGATTTATGGTGCCAACATTAGCGTTTTTTGGTTTATTATTGTTTGTTTGTGACCTAGTGATGTCCGGCCGATAGCGTCGAGTTGCAGTGAATGTGGATACTGGAGTGATAGCCGATGTGAATACTTATAGTGTAGTTAGTAGCCGATACACGGGTTGAAGCATTCTGATAATATATAGGTAAATATTATTCAATATTATTACTGGGGTTTATTATTCAATATTATTACTGGGGTAAATAAGTATTCTTTCACTGGGGTTTATTATTCAATTGGCTTGCGTTCATGATTTGAATCTTACTAAGCTTCGGAGTGTGCGCGTTTTACAGGTGATAGAGCGATTATTGAATTTCAGGAGATATGCATAGATCACGTAAATCGGTTCTCATCCAAAACACCTATTTGGATTGATCAGTTGATGATATTTGTGTGCCCCCTCTACATCTGTCTGCCTTTGGCTACATCGTTTAAATTTGGATTTGGGGAAGTTTTAACGCAATACGAGTGCCAAATGACTTGATAAATTATAGATGTTTTCATTGTGGGGGGTTTATTGAGGTTCAATAAAAAAACGCTGCAAATTCTTTCACTGGGGTTTATTATTCAATCGGCTTGCGTTCATGATTTGAATTTCTACTAAGCTTTGGAGTGTGCGTGTTTCGCAGGATAGGGCGATTATTGAATTTCAGGAGGCACACAAATATGATCAACTGATCAATCCAAATAGGTATTTTGGTCGAGAACAGATTCACGTGCTCCATATATATCTCCTGAAATTCAATAATCGCCCTATCCTGTGAAACACGCACACTCCAAAGCTTAGTAGAAATTCAAATCATGAACGCAAGCCGATTGAATAATAAACCCCAGTGAAAGAATTTGCAGCGTTTTTTAATACATTTTGTGTGCTACCTACTTATTTCCTTCTCTTTATCCCACTTTATTACGCTCCCACCCGGGTATTGATCACATTCTGAAATTGAAATGGAAAAGTCTGAAATTGAAAATTCTAAAATTTCTGAAATTGGTTTGGAAATTGATCCGAATGTGACTTGGAAAAGCTATATTAAATATAAATTTTATGTTATAGAGACATTGGTTCTCAGTACATATGATTTATAATTTAGTTTCGGCCTGCGATCAAGATGCAAGGCATACAATTCGGGAACCGGGACGAGTTAATTCTAGTGGAAGCGTGGAGCATTCGAGAAGCAGACTAAAATACTCAATCGTCTTCAGTTAGGAGCCCCTGGGCAAATAGGTGTATACTAAACCGCACTACTTGCAAGCATTGCCGGTTTGAGTAGGTATCTCCCTTGCAGTGTGGCCGTAAGCCCCAGGGTTGTAAGTTAAGCTGCAAACATAGTACAATGCGATTGCTCTTCCTTTAACTTTACTTGGGTAGGAACCTCTCAATCTACTTTAAAATATGATTACCTATGTTCATTTTCTAATTCTCATGTTCAAATTCTATTAATTCAACGGTGATTGTTTCCGCTTTATAATAGAGCAAAATCATTACATTTACTAATATGAATCTTTCAAATCGACAATTTTCGATATCTGGATCGGGCGAAGCAATCCTCCTCAGCTAATCAGCTAAGTAAAAATACTTATTATCACTTGACCAAGGCTTGTTCGTGACATTGTCCAATACTGTGCACCATACTTTTCCATTTCTACGTACGTACATTTTTACATACAACCGTTAGATACACAATAAGGGGCTACAGCAGAATTCAGATATTACAATGAATACATCAATATACATTGATCACTGATCAAGTAAAACGGCTATCTAATACAGAAACAATAAACCTCTGTGAAATAATTTGAGCGTTTTCAAATGGTGAGCGAACCAGATGCTTGTACATTAGCCCGAGTGTCGTATTCGATTCAGAGAACTGATTTCTATTTGAATGAAACAAAAAAAATACTAGTTTGAGAGATTCAGATTGTTTGATAGACTAATCCTTAAATATAATCCCTTGTAGTTGATCGATCAAGATGACGATATCACTGCCATCTCTCGGACCGATGTTGGATTTCTGAGGCAAATTTTATAAATTTAGGTCCAGTAGTTTTGGAGAAAAGCTTCGGACGATGGATTGACGGATTTTTTCATTCGATTTTTGGAATCCTATCTTGAAACGTAAACCCATCACTGTCATCAAGGTCATCTTATTGGCCTGGTTGAGGTATTTGAGAGCGATGTGTTGTTAAGGAGCGTGAATTATAGGGTGCAAGTTGGTTCTACTCTCTCACACCATATCTTATGATTTGGGTTCGCTTATAATTTCCTTAAATTATTCTCTTGACGTTTCCCAATCATGTCAACAGGTTCTTAAGCAATGGATCGGAAAGTCCTGCAAGTGTCACGGGTTTTCCGGTTCTTGCTCGATGAAAACCTGTTGGGACACGCTACCCGACTTCTCAGTGATAGCTCATACCGTCAGAATTAAATACCTCACGGCCGAGAAAATCAAACAATCCAACAGGTATGTGTTCGAACAACTAGATATACACGAAAATTTATGCTGTTAAAAATGTTAACTAATAAGAAGAGGAGTACGTACCGTTTCGGCGGATGACTTTTATTGACTTTGAGTAGTGAGGATGATAAAATTTTACGATTTTTGTTCAATAGTGCTGAATATTATTTAAATTTTAACAACAAGATGTCAACAAACTATATAAATCCTGAAATTGGTGTGTAACAGACGTCCGATCGATGTGTTCAGTAGATTCTGAGAAGAATGTAATCAAATATGGACACTTTCCAGGCATTTTTCATTAGGAAAAAAATTTCCTTCTTCCCTTAAAACATTTAAATAATCCTTACATTGACGTTACCTAGACGTGGAAACTGCGAGCCACAGCCAACGTGCCAGACTTTTCTTTTTGAGCTTAATTATTACTGTTAATTATTTTCTTTAATGAAGGGAAAAACAGTAGGAGGTTGTAAGGGAGAGTGTTGGCGTAGTTGTTGCATTTCGAATTTCTCTCTTTTTTTTCCACAATGCTTAGAGAGATTCTGATTAATGTTGGTGGAAGTACAACAGCTTGTCTGAAAGATCGCTATCAGTCATTAATTAAAATTGATCCCCAGAGGCCCACCACACAGCTGATCTCCCAAAGGCTTCCAAGTATGCCAACTAACCCGATCCATGGGGTCAGTTGGCTTACCCCTTGGGACGAGTTGGCATAACTCAAAAACACGATTTAGGAAAGTCAATTTCAATGTACTTTGATTGAATGTGTGTTTGATATTAGGAACATTTCATATTAAAAAAAAGCACAAATTCGTTTTAGAAAAATACGAGTTTATCTGGAATAAATGTGTGTATTTCATGGTTTCGTGTCGACGACAAATGTATGGATTGATGTAACTAGAACCTGCGGCTGTAATTTTCTTATAGTTTTTGTATTCTAGTACCAACTCCCATCTTCTTCCTGTAGCCAACTCCATGGTTTTTCCTCCTTCTTAGTGGAAAAGCAATATTGGTTTCCATCACAATCAATTACCCTTCCTGGGTAATTAAGGCCATCATATTTCACCAGCACGCAGTATACTACAAGAAAATATGTTAGACTCATTCACAATATGTACGGTAAGGGAGTAGTTGGCCATTGCCTTTGCCAACTAGTCCCACACTCATTTTCAAAACAGTATGGGGATCTCTGATCTATAAACTAACAGAACTGTCAATTCGGCTGGCCGAATCCCAATTACAATTAAGCACTCCATCTAAAGCCATCTCAAAAATCTGTTCTAGTCCAATGCCAACGTGTGTCAAATCTTGAATAATTCAGTAAAAAAATTTACTCACCAGTTCGAAAAACATAATTCTGCACACTGAACCGTTAGGTATGGATGGAAGAAATACTGCGAAACGTTTTTGGGAGATGAGGCAGGACAATCTCCCACCACCACTGCGACGACAGCATTCTCGCTCAACCACAACCAGAATTAAGACCTGGGTGCCAATTCGCCCCAAATGCAAACACACCCCAGTCTCCTTTGACATTTTGTACATATTTGTGATTCTGTACTAATTAAATCCTGGCTTTACTTTCATTTGCAGACCACGAAGGGCACTGGATCGGTTGGAAAATTCCATTTCAGTTTTGGATGACTCCGAGGACTTTTGCTCCAACATCCGCGGGAGACGATGCCGAAATTCGTCTCATTGTCGGAGGTTTTGCTGCGACAGGGAATTCCAGAATGGGACCGAGATACAATATTATTATTGCGATTGCCGCTGGGCGCCTAGATACGAGCTGTATTGTCAACTTTGTATAAAGAAATTGGCAAGTTATTATTGCACTTGAAGAATGGTTGGATCGGGACACACAGTCAGTCCTGAGTGATCAAAGACCACCATAGTCTTTTAATAGAAATCAATCTATAGGCGTACGATATGGTGACCATTGTCCACCAGCTGAAAAATCACAATGAATGTTCCTTCCAAATTTTAATCTGGATTCTAACATTCACATGTCCTCAATTTGAAATACTCGTTCTACATATATTTCCATGGAAGATAGTTACCTACCTACTGCATGAAGGTTGGCTAATGCACGAACTGGCTCATACCATTAGACTAATGTTGGGACAGAGCCCCAACCCATTCATAGCTACCTAACACGGTAAAAATACTTTTTTTTTAAATAAATTCCTATCCTAAGAACTTTAGGTGCATTTTACATCGTACATCAACTCAACTGAGTTAAGAAAACTTAATTAATTCGTTCAGACATTTGATTGTAAGAGTATGAATGTTGATTGTTGGAGGACCATTGTTTTTGACTGGTTCATTTATGAACAGTAACTGTTTTACAAAAGTGATTTTTACATCTAGTCATACTAGAGTTTTCTACTCTAATCATACGTAAATTGGTGTTCCTTCCTAACATCAACTTGTCTGCATTATTATTGTAATATTGAATAAAATGTATTCAATATCAATTTTGTATCTGAAATAAAATTTATTCAAAGATATTTAATATCTTTGGTATCTAAAAATTCTCAATAAATGCAGTTGTTTTTATTGAAGTACATAAATGTAAGTCCTCATGTAATTTTTTTCCATCTACTTGTTTGACTCAAACGCATTTCTAATGCATTTGATTGTTTAAATAAACAAAGTACAATTGTGAAATTTACGTAAAACTACTTCAAAAAACTATAATGAATGCCCAAACACTGATAAAAATCATTTAATTTATGCTTTGGGGACGAACAGAAAATGAAAATTTTAGTCGTAAATAGACTGTGAAGAAGGACTTGAACAAAATTTTACATTAATTCATTAAAATATGCATGAAAATTGGTGAAAATGCAAAAAAAATTCTGAAAATTCAGATTTCTTCGTATACAAATTGATCTGATTTTGACACAATTTGTTGTGAACGTAATGAGGGGTGACCCCCCCCCCCCCTCCCACATCAGTTGGTACCCCCTCCACAAATTTTCAAAATTTCGACAACCCTTAAAGGGCACTTTAAATTAAGTGAGCGTGCTGGCTAAAGGATTGGGGTGTTGTCGGACCAATATTGATTTTTCCTGAAAATTTCAGATATTTTGCTCCAGCCGTTTGGGAGAAATCGTGCGTACGACGTACCCTTTGAAACGTAAACCATGAAATTTTCAGGGGGGGGTTAGAATTTTTTTTTTTTTTTTTCGAGAGCGATTACAATGGTTTATTATTGAATAATAAACCAAAATTTAAAGAAGTATGGTCAGAATGAACGCGGTGTCCCCGATTTGAACTAGGCGCCAATTAGGGGGAGGTGAGAAAACAGTGCTTAGGTTTATCAACAGACAGCGCTAGTTGTGCCTCGCTTTGTACGAGATTGAGCCTCTCCTGTCCTGACCATTCAAACCTCAACTCAAGCCTTTTGAGACCAAGAGTCACGCGAAATAAGTAACCTCCCCGTGTATTGCGTTAACGCAACAAGTTTGTTTTCTTTCTTACCCCTCAATCCTTACTAAGTAGTTATAGTTCTTTTTTTCCCAGGTTTCATGTACTTACCGAATGAGTACTTGATACTGATGAGTTAGCGTCTGAAAAATTGTGTTTTCTTCGATCTAACCATGTGAATCCCTTCACACGATTGACTTTTGTGAATCTTGATCTCGAACTTTTGGTGCGATGTCCAAAGAACGGCCTATTTTCCTTTCATGGGTAAGTTCTAAATTCCTTAATCTATTGTAAGTACAGAACAGGGTTGTCTTGATCCCAATTGTCTAGCTCTTCACTGGAAGGGGACGAAATCGTTTACATATTGTAGATAAACGGTACTATTTTACGAAACTGTGTTGTTCATAAGTATGGTGAGGTAAATTCCTATGGCACCGTTGTCAGGCCGTCGAATAAGGCCTTCATTACAACAGCTATCTGCTAGTGTAGATTTGGTTGCCTATAATAATTAGACGAACTTAGGACAGTGACTACAAGAACTTATATAGGGTGAGGCTGAAGTAGAGAATAGGTAACCCCTACCTCTTATCAGGCTCATTTGACTAAGTACAGATCTATCGATGTGTACTTTTGTCGATATATATAGGATAATATATCGATACCACTGCCATGTATTATGGAATGATTTTCAGGACCGTTATATCGATAACAGTATTTTTAATACGCAGAGACACAAGTATTGACACATTCTGATCTATTTGTCCAACTGATGTATACTTTACTAGAAGGATTGATGTAGGATATTTTTTTGTTTTTGAGATGCGAGCGAAGCGACCATTTGGACCAGCATATTAGACAGAACACTCATCGAAAGCGTGGACCTATATCGATAGGAGACATCAGGTTTTTCAATATGGTGACGGTCTTATCAGGAAGGGGTTACCTATTCTCGACTTCTACCTAGGGTGACAATGGTCAAGTGCGCTCATCACCTATTTCTCCAGCCAGGCTACTCCAATATTTTTCCTACCCATTTATTCAATTAGACCAGGTGTTCATTGACACCAGATCAAATTTTGAGCTCTTTCGCAGCTGTATAAAAGGTATAATGCCTGATTTATCAAACCTCGCTCATACAATGTATAACATAATCTTTCACAGTTCAAGGTAGGTCACGTAAAATTGGTTTTATGAATTATTTTCCCACCTTATTCCTAGTTGGGTAAAAGTCGAGTATAGGTGACCCCTTCCTTATCAGACCATCGACATATTGAAAAACCAGATGTCCCTATCGATATAGGCCCACGCTTTCAATATATTTATATTTTTTAAAAGATTAAAAAACATAGATTTAGAAATCGTAGATACGTGTTATTTCTATGGATAGGAAACATCTGATGTAACGAACCCTGACTTTTCAATAAGGCGGAAAATAACTTTTATTTATTATTTGTGAGATCGTGAAATTTCAAAGTAGACGAGGAAACCCATTAGGGGGCTAAGGCAGAAATGTCTAGTTTGCTAGTCTGGATGCTTGCTTCGCTCGCATCTCAAAAACAAAAAGTATATGAATATAGTAAACCAAAATAGCACAAACCTAAACGCTTGATAACATTGATAACTTTATTGACCGTGACGAATTAAGGTTTTTGATTTCATGAATGAACCTTTCGATATAGACTGCGAAATGAAGTATTTCATTCAATGAACATCCGTGAACCAGTGATCTGCCTCAGAGGGTAAATTAATACAGAAGTAGTAAACCTTGGTGGCCTGCTTGTTGATGAATCCATTGGTATTTTAAGATGCTGCAAAATTTTGTGTGGTGAAACAAAAACAATTATTTTGCAAGTGCTGGTAGGGTTTTGTCGATAGATTCTTTATGTAGGAACAAACTCAGTGTTTCTTAGTTAGTACTGCATGCTGGCTCCGTGTTAAAGGACAGAGGCAGGCAAAGCAATTTATTGACTTCTCCAGGAAGAGGGCTAACGAGCTGCTCAGCCTTGGAAGAAGGGAGATATGTATAGTTACGGGGCACTGTCCACTTAGATACCATCTCCACAAAATGGGCAAATCTGAAACTACCCTAGGCCGGTTCTGTTGGGCAGAGGATGAGACTGCGTGTCATATGATCTGCCATTGCCCTGTGCTGGCAAGACAGCGTTTTCTAACCTGGAGACCTCGGAGATCCTCGGGTTATTAAAACGGGAGAGGTTAAGACTCTCCTCGCATTTGCCAAACTTGGCCAAAATTTGGAAAGGTGAACCTTCCAGCTCTGCATGGGGTTGACGACTTTAAGGATTTTCCAACTTACCTGCTCCGAGCAGGTTTGGGGCAAGGCATTGTAGGGCACTTGCTGCTCAGAACCACTCTGGTGTCCACATAAAACTACACTGGGTTGGAAAATTAAATGGAAGTCCCAGATCAACCTTATGGGAGGATAACCCTCAAACGTGAAACCTTCCTCATCTTATACGCCTTCATTTTTCCCATATTCCTTAATTTTCAAATAATCCTTAATCACGGGAGTATTACTAAATACTATTTAAATCAGTAAAAATTGTTGGCATCGTACTGCTCAACGGTTCTTTCAAAATATTCCCTATTCCTAAGGACTTCTCGATCAATAATTAGCTCCTAGGCTAAAATATCTAGGATCTCCGAGTCTGACAAAGAACTTTCGCTCGACCATTGGGATGAAATATCACCAACGAATTCTAAGAACTCCATCGCACTGGAAAATAAGTACGAACCAACCGCACAATAGCAATAAAAATGAAATGAGGAAGGTTAGACTTTAGAGGAGGTTACCCCCAGGTTTCCTGCTCCATGGGAGTTGCTCCAGCCTCAGGCTGTAGTAGCATGGGGTAGTCCCGAGCAAGTTCTTTGGCCGGTTGGAATTCAGTGCAAGATGCCCCGAAGTTGCACTAGTGGCAGTTGGAATACGCGTCGTCCTGCTTCCTCTTTTGTATGCTCGCGCTTGCACTGGTGTAGCTTGGAGCAAGGGGATGGAAAATCCTTAATAGGTCGTCACAACTGACTGGTATGTCAGTGACTACCCAGTAATTGCCAAGCAGTTAGTGGTTTGGTCCTAGGCAGTTCCTGATGATGGATGCAAGTGCCATACACTGGGCATATAGCGCTTGGTGCAGCAGGGTGCCGAGGTTGGGCAGTCAAATGTCAAATGTGCCTGGGAAGGAGTTGGAGGCCATTACCTCCAGCCACAATAGGACCACCTGGGCCTCGGTGCTTTGAAAAAAAAACTCAGTGTTTCTGCGATCATATACGTCCTTCCCTCCCCTCAAACTAAAAACCCAATTACTCTTGTTTCTTTTGTATTCCTTTTATTATTTTCTGTTTTATAATTAACTTCAGTGGTTTCTATCTAGTATTTATGTTCTGTTATTATGGTGACCACCTAGAAACAGTGTGAATGGATTGTTTTGGATTGAGTTTCCTATTTCCACCCTCGTGTTCCAGATGTCCCGATGTTCATCATTCATCGCATTCATAGAACATATAACGGGTTAGAGGAACGAACTCCACGTTACTTCAAAAGATCGACTAGTGACACAGTCAAGAATGGAACCAATCACCAAAGAAGAGAATGTGGTATTGAGATTGAAACTCTCCCAGTTCTTGATGTCTGACGATAACGTCGACGAAGTTGTTCTCAGCCGATTCAACAGTTCCATAAACGAGTTGGCTAATGGACGGGTAGTATGTCATTTTCGTCTTCAACAGCCAATAACCGTGGCGCGCCAGTTAACAGTTTTTTACAGCTACGAACCTAAATATAAACACTACCTTTTCATGAATGGATCCGATCTGATTGTTTTAAGGAAATTGAAGGACTCTCTGGTTCTCCATAAAACGTATAGTAACGTCATTGATTTCACCGTTGAAGATCAACTCAACCTGGGGAGACCTCAAGTGATCGTCCATTCTCAAGATGAGCCGATGATCATTACAGACTGCAATAGCACAACTAATTTGTCGAAACCTGAGCACAAATACGTTCAAACTTTCGCTACTCTAGTGCAAAAATCCAAACTAAGAATACAAAATGCCGAAAGGGCGCTTAGAGAAAAGACCAGAATGCTTTCAAAACTGTCGTCAACTCTTGCTTTTAATTGTGATGACGACCAAATCCTCACCACAATGGATCGGCTAGTTTATTTGAAAAATTCGTTGGCAGTTGCTGACGTTGGTCTACCTGCTAAACAGAAGGCTTTATCTGTAGGGGACCCTTGGTTCAGAAGCCATTCTAATCAATGGATTATTGGATTTCCAGTTATTAATGTGTCGAAAAAGGATATGACCACATTTGAAATGTACGTTTCCCATGCGGATATTACTGTAACCAAAACAATTTTATTTGCAAAAACAGAGGGCACCAGTGGAGCGAGTGTTGATGTGCACAAAGAATCCAGTATCTTGTTTGATGGGCAAATTGGATATCTCGTGGCCTTGATGGAAGAACCTCCTCTCCTGGAGAGCTCATTCTCTTTGAAATGCGTGTGTGGTTTTGAAACTTCAATGCCTCCTGAATCGGAGCAGTGTTACCTTGGCCATATACAAATCATCACTTCAGATTTATCCAGTGAAAAACACAGGCTCTCGTCCGAAGCCATGTCAACCCATGATATAATTGCTTTTCAAGCCTCATCCAAGCATTCAGCATTGTCTTATCAGTTGGTGAATATCACTCGGATGCAATTGATAGACACAATCGCATCTGTATTCAAACTGAAGAAAGTCAATGATAACGTTCTCACCAATTCCATCTCTTCGAGAAACTCTCCTCGACTTCTGATGACGTTTGAAGAGCACTCGGACGATTTCACAACATACACTGAAACTTACAACGACTTCATGTTATTGCTTCATAAACTATTAGATGTTTTCCGAGGCTCTGTTGTATTTAAACACCCGAATGGCCAACCTAGGAAGGTCGTGGAAACTATTAAAAAGGAAGTTTCTTACGTTAACAAACTTTTAATCAACGAATTGACGAAGACAGGTGAAATGGTCTCGATAAATTCGGATGATGCTGCAAGAGAAATGATGTTGTTGGAAATCGATTCAGCAAACGAAATTAGCCTGTTGAAAAGATATGCGTAAAGATGGTTCTACGTCATATGTGGTAGATTCAAGTGCTATACCTATTCTAATGTCAGTGCTAAATGTGTCATGATTTCACAAATTAATCAATAAGTACTCCCTGTTAAGTATTGATATGAATTATTTTTTGTTATTATTACGTATATTGATTTTTACAGATACGTGCATTCCATGAACTGATAACTTCTTAGAATCTCAATAAATGAATTCTGGTATATTAGAATTGACACTATAACTCCTCGGTCCCTGAATAGGATTTATTGCAGGAAGTAGTTTCTAGTGGTTTTTTATTTAATGCAATTTCTGCGCAAAAATTCGCTTGTTTGGGTTGAACATGTTTCGATTTACAACTTGGTTATTGAATCTAGCTTGCGAATAATTCAGCGATCCAAGAATCAACACAACGTAAATATCAGAGAGTTCTTCATTACCCTGAATGGTGAGTCGAGATTCTGTATAGAATTGTATGAAGCGTAACCGGAATTATGTGGATACCACGTATAGGTTATCACTGAACCTACTTGTCACAAAGTGACAGTATCATGATGATGGATTCGAAATGTTGTTTGTGACTGTTCTTCCAAACCCATTCTGTTCCGTCATTTTTTTATTGCTAGGTTGTGTGCTTCAAAATTAAGCACAAGCCATCGTGACTTATTCAATTGCCTTCCCTCCTGAATCTAATTTTTATTTAGTGTGTTGACACCATAGGACTATTACGTGATGATACTTAGGCCTGGATCAGCTAAGAGGCTCCCGCGGCTAATTTCTACCCTATTAACGCTCAAGCTGCAATTTAGTGTGTAGGCTCTTTACTTTTACCTGGTTATACATATGCTCTTTGATCAACTGAGATGCTTCTAAAGCTCTCTATGCTTTCAACACTCTCAAGCTGTACTTAAGTATACAAACTCGCTAGGACTTTTACCTGACGACACACAGGCTCCTAAGCTAAGTTCATCTCTATTTACACCCTGAAGCTGTAATTCAGTATGCAGACTCCTTAGAATTGTTACCTGTCGATGCTTACTCCTCAGTTCAGCTCAGAGGCTCTTGGAGCTATTTTCTACGCTGCATTTCACAGTCAAGCTGTAATTTAGTATTTAGAGTCCTTGGGACTTTTACCTGACGATACAAAGGCGCCCTGATCTGCTAACACGCTCCTTAGCTAAGTTCTACTGTATTCACACTCTTAAGGTGTAATTTAGTATGCAAACTCCTCAGGACTTTTGCCTGTCGATGCTTACCCCTCGGATCAGCTCAGAGGCTCCTAAAGCTATTTTCGATGCTTTATTCACTGTCAAGCTGTAATTTAGTTGGTTTAGTCCATAGTACTTCTACCTGACGATGTAGAGAGCCCACGATCTACTAAGAGGCTCCTACAGCTAATTTCTATGCAATATACACTCACAAGCTGGAATTTAGTATGTAGGCTCCTTAGGCGTCTACCTGAGGATGAACAGATGCCAGATCAGTTGAGAGGCTTCCAAATCTAATTTCTACGCCATATGGACTTTCAAGCTGCAATTTAGTATGTAGACCCCCTAGGACCTCTACCTGATGATGCTTACTCCGCAGACCAGCTCAGAGGCTAATAAAGCTACTTTCTACGCTATATTCACCGTCAAGCTGCTATTGTCTACTCTAGTGTGTAATTTTAGACTCTTTAGGACTTCTACCTGGCGATACAGAGGCCCGTAATGAGCCGTGTGGCTCCTAAAGCGCTCTATGCTCATAACACTCTCAAGCTGTAAGTTAGTACGAAGACTTCTGCCTGAAGAGCCTCCCCCAATCTGCTAAGACCTGTCCTACAGCTAATTTCTATGCTCTTAACACTCTCAAGCTGCATTATGAAGCTGATAATAAATTAATAATCATGAGCAATTTCCGCTTTCTAGATTACAATTTCTTCGTCGCTATTTCGAGCAAAACAATCTTCCAACTGATACTAAATTATTGGTTGCTTAATCCTGAATTATTGGGCAGTTAATGGGCATTGTGTTCGTGATTTGTGTTCGTGATTACAATATTCTACCCTTAAAATACGGATAAATGTTCAACGATAAATTTCTGAACACTATCAACTTGTGCTTATCGAAACGCTTCTCCTTAGGGTGCCAACAGTTGTGGGCAACTCGGTCAAAACAGGAAATGCGAGGAATGCGTCAAACCTACGAAAGTTGAAATCGACAATCTGACCATAGATGTGCTGACCATAAATGCGATATCTGCAGGAGCCAATCACAGTTTTCTGTTGTTGGCTGACGGTTCTGTTTACGGCTGTGGCTCAAATGGTTCTGGACAATTAATCGAATTATCAAAGGAGGAGACGGTTTTCAAAGAGATTCGGAGTCTATCGAAGTACAAAATTAAACAGTTGGCAACGAAATGGGACACCTCTTACGCAGTGACCAGCGATGGATTGTGTTTAGCGTGGGGACCCAACAATTTTGGGCAGCAAGGTCGCTGTCCAATTGATGTAAGTACCAATTTTTTTTTTTTCATTAACGATAGTTGTTGTGACTCTGTCTGTTCAGAATACTTTATATCTGTGACCTTTTGCTAGATATTGGATCGTCCAATGTAAAACTATCTATGAATTCCTCGATCAAAAAGATCAGCCGAAAGGTGCTCAGCCACTACTTTTAAAAGCTGCGGCCTCACGGAAAACCTGCTGTAACAGCCCTGTGTTTGCCCTACTCGCCCAAATTGAAAATTTATTCGTTGTTATTGAGAGGCACCTATATTTGCATCAACATAGAATATATTCTGGTAACCATTGTGCTAATATTTTATTGGAGCTTCATTCACTCGTGATAGCTGTTCCCAGACAAAAACAGACAATGGTATCTACGTTGTGTCCTCCAGAGTGAACCAAGTGGAAGCTGGTCTGAGACATTTCCTAGTCTTGAATGATGACGGAAGTGTGTCTTCCGCCGGAGATGGGAAAAAAGCTCAATTGGGACGTGCGGATGCGTCCAGCAACCTACAAAAAGGTAAATAAATATCGAGTATATTTCTAAATTTGAAGCTAAAAACCCTGCTGAAGAGTGTGAGAATCGAATGAGAATAATTCACGAAATTTGTCTGTATAAATTGAATTTGGAAGTTCGTTTTCATAATCCCAGTAGTGCTACTCGACCTTCTGATCGAATCTGTGTATCATTTTTCAAAAATGAGGCTTTTTAACGAAGGAGGTGATAGAATGGAATAGTTGATCCTTCCAAGGGTTGGGCGATTAGCCTGCATCACATAGAGTATACTCTGGGAACTAGAAATCTCCAAGTATAAGCGGGAGGAACGAATTTTCAAGGAAATGAAAGCGAACTGTCCGCTTCCATCGCAGCTTTAAGATCAGCTACACTGACACTAGAGTTTATGGATTAGCTGTGTGAATAGTCTAGAACCTAAAACATACTTATTTCACTGTTTGTATAACAAGTTCCATGTACAACATACATAATGTTACCATACACCCTAAGCACCTACCTAGGTAGGGTGTACCGTAGCATATATCCTTGCTTTCAAAGACGGAAAATGTTTCAGATCTTGCACAGTCTGCTGGAGCAAGACTATATTTCCTAGGATCAATGATTCTCACACTGTAAAACTTTCCTTAGACCAGAAAAAGACAGTAACTCGCATTCTTCAGATCGAGGAAAAATTAAATAGTAGAACCAATAAAATATTTGCTCTTAATGTCCATTTTACGTGTTAAACCATTTTGGACGGCTCTTGTTTAGTCGCCATGTCCTCGCAATAAGCTTTATTCCTACACTAGTTTAAAGGCCCTGCTACGCAGGTTAAAAAGAAATAGGTAAATAACACAATGAGGGAGTATAAAATCAATACTCAAAAGCCAAAAAAATGGTATATTCCAAGTCGCCGAGGAGGGGAGCATGCCGGTTGCCCTGGGAGACGCTCCGCCCCGCTGGGGCCCTCTCCCCTTCACTGGTGGGGTTGGGGGGGGGGGAATGATTTCCACCCGCCCAGCGTCACCACCCCCTGAAAAACGGATATACTCTGACAGTTTCGTCTTTATATATACGAATTGTCCTCTGATTTTGATAAAATTCTCTATTCGACATGTTTTCAGATGACGGATCTTTTAAGTTTATTCTTAGCATTTCAATAATCTAGACATTCATTTTACCGAAAGGAAGTTATGTACCAGACCCAACTTGGCTTGTACCATCGCATTTCATTCACCTTTTTAAGACTTTTAAAAGAATGATTATTTCGTTTATTATTTCAATAAAACCACATATCCGTGAGTTTTCTAAGTAGCAAGATCGTGGTTTTAGACACACAAATACAAAGAGTGGAATTAACTTAAATAACCATTCGAAGTTTACTGGTACGCTTTAATTCCTGACAATAACAATACTTCATTTTTAATTATTATTTCTTTATTTTCGTTATTTTTAACTCCATGTACTTCTTAGTGATTTGGTTGTATTTCTGAATGTTGAAGTGCCTCACCTTGAAGGAGTCGTTCAAATCGCCTGCGGACAAAATTTCAACCTGGCGCTCACCAAGGAGGGCAAACTCTTCGGATGGGGATGCAACAAGTTTGGTCAGCTGGGTGCGACAGCCAAGGATATTGTGACCGAACCAACTTTCATTTGCGACGTCAACTCAACCAAATGTAAATTACTTTGTGGTTGGACACACTCTGGATTTTTAGATGGTGAGCCATCCGCTGATAGCAATTTGCGAATGTTTAACACATCCGTTTCATTGTTTTGAAACACACCAAGACTGTTGTTTAATGTCTTGAAAATTCAAATGGAGAATGGTAGTGAAGAGATGGGTTAAACGGCTATTTCACTCCAACACCCCATGAAGCGTTCTAAGACAGAAATCTGATCAAAAGTTCCAGTTTTGCAGCTTGGCCCTATGAGCGCATTTTCCGATTTTTTTTTTCGTTTTATTTACCGCTACTACTTTTTATGTTTTCCGTTAGTTCACCACCACTCAGAATATAAAATAAAGTGAAGGAAAACGTTTTAAGCACATCCGAAAGTTCGGTTTGAGCTTTCCTTAACCTGTACAACTCATGAACGTGCTATCTTATCGCTTAGTGATAACTGGATTCCACGCGCCAGTGGACAGTTTTGAAAGGTCTCCATTGTTTTCCAGAGATATATTGTGCGAGTTTTGAATTTGCCCAATTTTGTCATTTAATGAGGTGCTTTATTTATTGATGGATTTTGATAACAGACTTAAGTATTGTAAGATAAACCTCCTTCAATAGTATTGGTGATGAATTAACGGAATCGCAACCCAAAACCCAGCACAGAAGTAGTGGTGGTGAAATAATGTAAAAGATCCTTGCTTTGTGTAGAAAGATCCAATTTAAATTAAATGTCAATTTAATTGGATCCCAGCCATGATGTTAGGTTTAAATTTCGTCTTACACAACGTAACGAAATAACGATTAGTGTAAATACGATTATATTCAGCCCCCTTTGCATCTTCTGTACTTCGAAGTTTTCCCGATATTTTCAAGCTTGAAAAAACAATTTTGAACAAAAGTTCAAGTCATGTAGTGAATGTTAGTGTAAACTAATTTTTCTCACTAATCTAACAATTTTTATCTCAAATCATATTACATTTCATAATTATCAATTTCATACTGAAAAGCTCGTTTTAAGTTATATTCTGCTCTATTTAGTCTAAGATCTTGGATTTTAAGCACTTTTAAAACGAATTTTCGTGCAATAAAAGCTAAGCTAAGATTTGAGGTAAAGGTTTTAGTTGTCCAGTTCATACGTGTAGTTTTTACACTTTCTGTGTGATGTAAATGTTGACGTTTTTGACAATTTTTAATGGGGTTTTAAGCATAATTTTTCCTAATGTCCTGTGCGGAAAAAGCGTGGTTTTAGATTTGTCCTTTCTTTTAGAATGCCTGGCTTTATAGTTTTTCAAAAGAATGAAGTTGATTATCTCAATCATACGGAATGTTAGGTACCTATCATCTGGAATGGCATATGTAATAATAAGAGTTACAAATCAAGTCCTATATCATTTGGAACAATGATATTATTTAAAACCAACACTGAGTGAATAATTCATTCAATCAATCAATTATTGATAACTAATAATAAAATATTTGGAAAAATCGAATAATGATTGAAAACTCCACAAGCAAATCAGCCAATAATTAACAAGATAATCAAATCTTTAAACTGAAGAAATTAAGAGCTTACATTCCGGATTTTTTAATACGCAAAACCGAAGTTATTCGTAATGTGACGATTGAAACATTGAAGGATATGAGGAATCGCTTCAAAATGCCTCAATACCAGTTGCCATTGAGAAAATTTTGGAAGAAGTCAATTTTGGTTGAAGTCAATCTGAACTTCTCATCAAATCATACTTTTTTAAGGTAGATACTGCACAATTTTCTCCCACTTCGATACTAAATTAATTTCAACTCTCACAGGAGATGGAAAATTGACGATGTGGGGGAGGAACAAGTACTGTCAATTGGGTGTACAAAATATGCCGTTCTGTCGAGAACCGCTGCAACTGAATTTCGCCCCATTCAAACAAGTAGAATTTGGATCGGAGCATTGCCTCGGAATAACTCGTGAGTACTTCTATCGATTTTCGGACCATTTTTTACATTTAGTCCCCCCACATACATTATGAGTTGGTCTTTATGTGTTGCTAGTTGATGATGAAATTGCGAGCTGGGGTTGGAACGAACACGGGAACTGCGGCACCGGTGACACTGCTAATGTTGTCAAACCGACGTATTTGAGGATTGGATCGGCCATAAAAATCGGAGCTGGAGCAGGGCAAAGCTTTGCAGTTATACAACGATGAATTGGCAGTCAACGAACGCATCATCACCACGGATGCTTCACGTTGTTAAGGCTTGATCGTACGATCTGTATTTAGCACTTACTCGGCCGTTATTGCGGTCCTTCATTGTTTACTTTACCGCCTTCGAAATGTGTTGATCTGCAGATATCAAGGCAACATACACAGAGTGTAAAGCGAGTCGCGTCCGACCGCTCTCCCACGTATTTTATAACCCATTGTCGACCAAAAGTGTTTCGCAGAGATTTTGGTTTAGAGAATTCGTTTGTAAGTTATTCCTTGATGAAAGTGTTATTCGTGTTTTCGACCTCCACTAAAATTGCCAAAAAAGTAGTTCCTCAGCGTGAGGTAATTTCCAGTATTTAAGAGTGGTTGAATTTATTTATTTTTAATTTCCTAAAGTACATTTGTTGTTTGTACATACTGTAATTTTGTGGAAATTCCTGTTCATTTATTCATTCATCTCCGTTGTTTTGAGAGGTAAAAAAACTTAATTTGGTTACCCCATTAATTTTAAATGAGGAATTCTACTATGTATTGCATTTTCGAACAATAGTGCAAAACGTAGTTTTTCAAAAGATGTCTCCTTTTTTTTTCATTACAGATTTTGATTCTACACAAAGTTTTATCAACTTTTGACCCAAAAAAAAAATTCCACGGCAATTATATCAGCTGATTTTATTCTAAGGTTTAGGCTGTTTTGACACGCCAGAACTAGTTCTGAAAAATCTCGAACCTCTTGGTTCGCTGTTTGGACCAGGAGTCCAGAACCACTTAGAACTAAAAGTTTTATCAACTTTTGACAACTTTTGACCAAAAAAAATAGTTCCTCATCAACGGTTATCATATATTCCAGTAGTACGCCTAAAAAATTTGTTTTCATTTCGAGCAATTATATCGGCTTTGATTTTATTGTATACCTAAGGTTTTGAGGCTGTTTTGACAAACGCCAAAAAACGTCTTGAACTAGTTCTGAAAAATCTCGAACCTCTTGGTTCGCTTTCAACACGGAGAACGGACGAAAATGTCACGCATGCGCGACATCTGCATCCAGAACCACTTAGAACTAGTTCAAGTGGTTCGAAGATTTTTGCCAGAACTTTTAGTCCGAGACATGCGCAGTAGATTTATCGCGTTATCAACGGTTATCATATATTCCCGCCCAAATACGGCCTACCTACACTGTTGAGGTTGTCAAAACAAACTTTGTTTCAAGTATAAATTTCGAGGTTTACAACAATGTCTAGTTCGTCATCAAGTTCGAGTGATGAGGACCACACCGTCATCAGTGAACCTGACTTCAGCTCGTCTGACGAAGAAGTAGTGGAGTACGTAGTTAATCAACGGCTGCGCCTGAAAACGGAGAATTACCTGGAAACCGTCGCTCAATACAACGAAGTGGAATTTATCGAGCATTTTAGAGTGAATCGGCGTATGTTGTTAGGAATCGTCGATCGGTACGAAAACTCCTCGTATAATTTCCAGTCGTCAGAATCAAAAATACAGAAACAGTCAGAAAATTAAAAAGAATTAGGTAGTCAAGTTGTTTTGATTTTTGTCGGAATATTATTATGTGTTATTGTTGCTGTTGCCTTTTTTTGGTCTCGATGTCTGACGGAACCATGCGGGAAGGGGACGTTTAGGTTTTTGGTTCCAAACTAGTTTGGAAAGCGTTCGGACAAGTAGAACGAATACCGAAAGTTCTCGGTGGTTCTATCCCTCCTCCTGTAGGTTCTGGTTCTATCCCGAACTGGTTCGTGAACCTCTTGTCAAAACAAACCTTATACTAGGCGGTTTGTACTATGTCCGAGCACATTCGCATTCATGTTTATGTTCTTTTTTGTGTGGCACGTCCAACAATAAGAACATAAAAGCAATGGTGTTATTTCGAAAGTTCGATGTTCAGATTTTTGAAACTTCAACCATTTTATTTCATCCTTTATTATTGACAGAGATCGATGCAGAAAACTCATTAAGAACTTGACCCCAAACGTGATTTTCGACCCAAGTTTTATTAACTTCGGTTTCAGTAGTTTCACAGAATAGCTCAACAATAGACAGAGCGATTTATTTCTAATTTGATTTTTAGATTTTACACATGTTGAAAACGAATTGTGAAGGAGGTTCAACTTTTTTGTAGATAGATTATAATATTTTATTGACTACATTCCCAAATAAGTAAAACCACATACGTAGTTGCGTGTGATCGCTGTTGTAATTTAAGATTACCCATCAATTCTGTGAAATTGTGCCGTTATATTGAAAACAATGGACATCGCGTAAAATTCAATTGGTTCGATATGCAGTTGTGATAAAACCTGTTGGACGCCGTCTACACAATAATCCGCACATCTGAATGTTCCAAATCGGAATGTTTTCAAGCATAGGTACCGAAAAACATTGCCTGCAAACACGCCGTTTTCAAATTTAGGCAACTGTGAAACGCAAAGAGCAATTGGAAAAACACCAATGGATTAATAAATATGACGATGTTTACATATTCTTCTTTGAATGAGTATTCAATTCAATTTCACCTTCCACGATCAGAGTTAACGGAAATATAACTATGAATATCATAGAACGAAAAATGGGAGTTGCCATACAAAAAAAAATAGCTTTCAGTTTCGCTTAATTGCGAGGCACGTGTAAATTTAATACTTGGATTCCTCGCCAAAAATTAAGGTGTTACCTATTGAAGTTGTTTTCTACCCCTTCTAACAACGGAGATAAAAATGGTGCAGATAAAAGTTATGAAGAACGTTCAGGTTTGATCAATAATGAATTACCACTCATTAGGACAATATATGTATATATTTATATGTGAAAAACCAAAACGTACTTAACAAACTTATGTCAACATCTTGGACATGTAAGGGCCGTCCAATTCGTAACCAATCTTGCGATAGTAGTTCCTCGTTCCCACTCCTGAAAATTAAGTATTTTGTAATAATTATTCAATATTATTCAAATTGAACATATGTTCAAGAGAAATATACTCAAGTTTTAGAAAGTTGGTTTTCATTCTAAATAAGTACCTTAACTACTCATCAAAATAACCAATTTCCTTCAGGTTCGCCAATACTCAACACTTGAAACACTGAGGGCCAGTTTATTAAAAGTATTTGTCTTGTAGTTTGATTGGCCATTATAGATAATTACTGATTGGTGAGTGAGGTGGTTTTTATCAATATGCGATGGTGACCAACGACTGTCAAACTCCTACGAAATTGGAGGTTGATTTCAATCCATTTTAGCTCTTGGACCTCCCTGCTTCCTCTCCTGCTCTTGGAGTGCTGCTCCTTACCACCGGTATTGCCACAACTACAAATCACTGCTTATTCATTTTATGTTTTTCTGCAATCTACAGCCAATTTTATTTTCCTATATGGTTTATTTAGCTGGTAAATGTAAAGTGGAGTGGAAATAAAAGATGTGTTGGTACACCGCAGACCGAGACATAGGACTATACTAGTGTCTATATGATGAACCACTAACTGAATCTCACCAACAGGCATTCATTCTTGATCTTAAAAGGCTATCTAGTAATTTGCCTATAACTTCGCTAGTAATGGTTGGTTATTGAATTATAATAATAATATGAATGCTCATGTACTTTCATCATATGATATTGAATATAAGTAAAAGCTCTCTTTTCTGTGACATCTATTCGTTGTATGTACCCATAGACACCTCTTGTTCTTAGGTTTTTCATTTTGTTCGACCATCAAATTTGTTATGATTTCCAGGTAGTGCTGTCCTTTCCTATTCAACATCCAGCATATCCATCTTTGAAGAGTTACCACTGCATAATTAGATGGACGTGAACGAATGGAGAGGTTTTCCCCTCATTGATACGTGGGAATTTCACTTTGTTGGGGTGGTACCTCTGTTCCCTATCCACCAAACTCCAACCATCTACGAAGCCTTCATTTGAATATTGATAAACTCATAGAAATTTCTGAGAGCTACTCATCATCGATTACGTTGATTCTCGAATTAGTTGCTGAGAGATTTGATTGGAGATTCAATGAACTGACCCCGAGTTGTTAGCTAGATAGGTAAGAGTGATTTTAAAATGTCTGTACAATTAGCCTAGAGATTCGCTCTCACCTGAAATTACTGCGATTTTCTTCGACTTGTGCTCAAATTTCGCTATGCGTTCTGCTTCTTCCATGAGCAACATCCCGAATCCCTGGTGCTGAAATTTCGTGGGGTCTCTGGCGCTCACAGGAACAACACTTCCGTAGACGTGGAGCTCTCTCACTATGGACACGCCTCCTAACAGTTCGGGCCTGGAAGGAATTAATCATTATGAGCAATTTACAAGAAAACGTGACAGTGCGGACGGCAGCCCCGGCTTGGTAGCGGACATGAAGGTCCATGGCGTGTGGGACCGTGAGAGACCTGCGTTTTTCGATACCCGCGTTATAAACGCTGACGCAGTCTCTTACTCCTCCATGGACTTGCCTACCATCTCCCGGCATGCAGCCCAAGCCAAACACGCAAAATACGACAGAGTCGCTGAAGACCTGAGAGGGTCTTTCACGCCACTCGTCATTTCATGCGATGGCGCATTACATAAAGAGTATGAAGCCTTTCTCAAAAACGTTTCCTTACGCCTCTCCAACAAGTGGTCTAAATCCTACTCCCAGGTGATGATGTGGGCACGAGTGAAAACTCAGTTCTCAGTTCACCGAGCAGTTTCCATGAGGCTAAGGGGCCCGAGGAAACACGTGCGAGGACTTGGACTGGAGGACGGAGCAGCAATTTGACCACCAGAAGAATGAAATCACACACACACACAGTTCGAAAAAAATAAAATCAGATTAGTTTGGCAAAATCAATTTGAATTTTTGGCATATTCAAATTGAAAATTTTGATAAAACTAATTTGAACCTTTGGCACAAATAAATTTTAATATTTTTGGCATCTTAATTTCAACTTTTGGCGACTCAATTTCAACTTTCGGCATACCAATTCGATCTTTTGGCATATCAATTTATACTTTTCACAACCCCAACTATTCCAACATTCCACCCCATATAATGATCAATGTTTTTTTTCTCTCTCTCACTCATTTACAAGAAAACTATACTTCTATATCAGCGAATATCAGTTTTAAGATTGATGAGCAGTGGGATAGAAACAGAGTCTTCACCAAGTTGTTTTAAATCTGGAGTAAATCAACTTATTACGGTATGAACTTACAGTACACTACAAATTACTACAGTGCACCGCTAAAATTATCTTGCTCTAGGCTTACCTGAACGTGTCTGGAGAGCATTTCCTTAGTCTGAGCAATCCAACCAGAATGTCCTGTTCGGGGTCTTCGTACGATAGGAAAGTTTCCCAACCACCGTTCGCAACGTAGTCCCTCCTTATTAATTCTACCTAGTGAGAATAAATGGTCCAATTAGTGTGTGCAAATAGAGCTGTACAAGAACTCAAGAGTCGGATAATGTCCGAATTATTATATTTATTTGAAAGATTTTTGTTATAAACGTACTTCGTATGGGCGGACTTTATTGTGGATTTCCTGTATTCCAACTTCGCGCGTTCTGACGTCTCGACATTGAAGTCCCAGATCTTTCATTCTTGCAAGAGCCAGTTCACGCAAGTTTCCATGTTCAACTCCAGAACTAAATGACAACAAGGATGTCAAATTGAAGCTTTGGATAGGGGTTATACAGAATAACTACGTACAGTGGTGAATAGCGCTGCATACACTATGAAAGCCTTCCATTATGAATGCAGAGGCTCGTTTGGAAATGTGAGGCAACAGTATTGCGTCCCACTGCACGATGGGGGCCTTTCATTACATTCTTAAAAGACTTACAACTCATATGGACTCGAATTTCAAATGGAGAGGGGAAGGGTATTTATGCTTTAGCGATGTAAGTTTATGTAAATCAGTGGGTTAGTAAAACAAAATCTGTTAGACGGGCGTCAAAAGCTGCGACGACCAATGGAACACTCCACAGAGTGCAACCATTCGGTTAATATGCCATAATAAACAACAAAAGGTTGTTATTGAAAGCAATGTATTTTAAATTATAATTGTCATACACAAGGCATTTCATCCAATTCTGTACGTAATTGCACGATACACAATGGTCTAGGGTTCTTATCTGGTCTGGCCACGTCACCCATCGTTTCCTAGATGATTATTAACATCGACAAGTTACACAGATATCACAAGCCCTCCCCCCTAGAAAAGGATGTGTTACCTTCGGCCATTGGCCATAAATAAGATGGAGGAGTCGTTTTAAGAAGAGTAGTCCAGTTTGTAGATCCCACAATTACGTACCTACTAAATTATTTGACATTTCAAGGTAATGTTCATCGTACCTCGCTGGATGTCTCCAGTCAATTTAGTCAATATCGATCAAATATTTAAAAAATAGGCATTTAATATTATTTTTAATGCAGAAAAATGGAAAAAAATTTCCACTCATCTTTTTCTGAACAACCGATGTTATTCTGATTCCCACGTACTCCTTCCATTTATGTACTAATTTTACTACCTGGGTTTGAGTAAAAATAGTCCACTGATTTTTTATCCCAAAACCGTAACTCAAAAAATGTCCTCCCAGCGTAAGCTTGTTTTGTGACACAAAAATTTGTATCTATGGAATGAGAGTTACAAACGAAACTTTAATGGATGTAGCAGTTATAGTAGAAAAGGAACATTCGACAGCCACAAAGTGACATTACTGGACAGCTGTTTTTCTGACAGCAGGCGCCACCGGTTGCGCTCCCTCAGACCTGTTTTGATGATTATGAGTGCCTGGCTGTCACTAAATCACACGTGGTGAAGATGTCCTTTTTCTACTACTCCCCTTAAACAAGAAGGATAATTTGAACGCTTCTTCTCTGTTATCCCTCTATTACTGTTGCTAGGTAAGGATGATTTTGGTCCCTCGTTTGCGCCATGCCAGTTAACTTATTGTGATCCATTATATTCTATTAATAAAGTCAAAATAGTGGGTGCATACATGTTTTTCGATTATTACTCTCTCATTCATTCATCTTAAATACAAATATTTGGTTTAATTAATTTGATGTGCAATAAATCAAGCAGTATCACACGTTCATATATGATTCACAGCTAGACAGTATGTGTGCTACTCGTAGATGGCCCTAGCTGCACCGCAACAACATACGTACTAATGTATTAATTACATTACACTGACATTTTGATGAATACTTTAATTAAAATGTGCGATATTCACCTGACCAAAGGCATAGGTATATCCCTCTGAACTCTGTACACTCGAGTCCACGGTGGAACCAGAGCTAGAACTCTCGCAATGAGGTCGACCAAGACGCTGGGTGGGTAGCTGCGATACCTTCCATTTTTCCACAGCTCGTAGAGCCCGGTACCTCGAATGACAAGAGTCGGGTAGATTTTAAGTCCGTCAGCTCGAAATGCAGGATTTTCGAAAAATTCCTTCAACAACATTTTAATGTCTCATTTTCCAGAACTTCAATGAGTACAGGTACAATAATAACAAAATGAAATTCAAGCTAGGCTAAGAAACTAACTCAAAGCTCGGATCTTGGTAGGTGTTGTAATGAATCGGTCTCAAACATAAGGCTTTATTCGAATGAGAATAATGACATTTATGAAATGGAACAAGTAATGGTTAAGTTGACGGAATAGGAGCCTAGGAATCACGTGACAGCCAACCATGATGAATTGAGAGTTCACTACATTCTGTCCCTTAGAAAAATTCGTAACATAGTCTTTTAGGTATGTGGAAGGGCAATAATCCCTAGTTGGTCAGCTGGAGTTCATGGGAACAGGTAAACTACCTTGCAGAACATTGTAAGGAATTGTGGGAAGGTAATGATGGCCTAAGATCTTGTTCGCTTGAGTTTTTGGTTTCTTGCACCTGCTGTCGAATCTTTGGTCTTGAGAGCGATGAAGTTTGGAGGTTTTGGAGTGGGGAACTAGAAATCTGATCCTGGCTCTGTCTGCATAGTACGAAAGGATCTTCATTGTTTCACGTTAGATTCAAGTCTCCTCGAGGCACTACGTTCTCACTGACATGCTGAAGACTTCTCAAACTTTTATTAGTGAAAAGAATGAACAATGAAATGAAGAAATTCTTAATGAAAAGAAAATAAGTTCTCCGTATGAGCTGGCAGTATGCGCAAATGCTGATTGTGAAGTTGAAGAGTTCGACTTGAAGAAGAGCGTGTGAGCATAAAATCCAAGAAAGGCGTGCTTGCTGCTGAAGAAAAGGAGATGGTCCTGTGGGTTGCTCAGGCAGAAATGGGATGCTGACGACCCATGGGATGCTGATGACCCAAAGGTTCAAATGTCTATTTGAAGAAGAGCAATGTGGCAAGAGAAAATGGCGGAGGCACACATGCAGCAGAGAATTTAGTACAGAATGAGGAGAAGGTCGTGATCACTGCACAAGGGGAAACTCACTGCACGGCGAGGCACTACACAGAGGATCAAAGTGCCCAGTGCACAGCTCATAATAATTGGATTAAGATAAAATCCTACCAACAAATAAGAAACGGAACAGAAAGAAGAATAAACTAAATGAAAACAAACTGACATGGTGTCTTCTCTTCCCGAAGAATGAACAATCAATGCATATTCCGGATTTGCTTCCAAAAGCTCAAGTTCTTCGACTTAAGAATCATATTTGCTTGCTCTATCGTAGTTTTTAGCAGAAATATTCCCTTTTCACTCAACTAGCTGGGAAGGGCACATCCAAATGTTGAGCGACGTTGGTGCTTGAACATTCATTCTCATGAGGTGTACTGTTGATTTCGGTTTCTAGTCCCCCATTCAAAAATATCCAACCTTTTTGGCTCTCTACACCAAGGATGAAAGAGCAGATGCCAAATATCGACAACTCAAGCAAACAAGATCTTAGGCCGTCATCACCAGCCCACAATTCCTAACGATCTTTTGCAAGAAGTAGATTACCTCTTTCCATGGACTCCAGCTGACCAACTACAAATTGTCGCCTCCCACATACCTAAAGGACTATGCTATGAACTTTATTCAAGCTAGACTGGAAAACAAACTCAAGCTCCTGACTTTGGTAGGTACTGTAATGAATGGACCTTAAACGTAAGGCTCCCTTCAAATAAGAATTATGAAATTTACGAAATGGAATACATTATGGTTAAGTAGAATTTGCCTAGTTGAAATAGTAGCCTCGGAATCACGTGACAGCCAGTCACAATAAATTGTGAGCTCACTACAAGTACTTGATACAAACTCAAGTGATATAATGTATAAGTTCCTAAATTAAGGTAAAAGACTGAATTCTAAGGAATCCTCACACT
This sequence comes from Creontiades dilutus, assembly GCA_031894815.1. Classification (NCBI taxonomy): domain Eukaryota; kingdom Metazoa; phylum Arthropoda; class Insecta; order Hemiptera; family Miridae; genus Creontiades; species Creontiades dilutus. The sequence goes on along the minus strand of JAVIWC010003001.1, from coordinate 213,724 downwards.
TACGGTGAATTGCTCTATATCTCGTTCAATATTTACATTGGGAAGGTCAGGCATCATGTGAGCTACAACCTTGAAGCCACAATCCTTTGACAAGTTGAAACTCTCGCAGACAGCTCTGACAGTGTGACCCCGATTGGTGTCACGCGCTACATCTTCGTAAACTGACTGGACGCCGATTTCCAGACGGGTACAGCCGTACCGTAGCATATCCGACAAGTGTCGCTTCAAACAGTAGTCCGGCCTGGTTTCGATTGTAATTCCTATGCATTTCACTTTGCTACGTTCTGAATACCTGGAATTAAAGAAGATACAATTATATGTGTCGGATTTATACGGTAAAAGCGAAGAAAGCAAGAGATCAATAAGCTATTGATTTAAAGATATTAAAAAAAATTATAGAATGGTTGAAAGAGAAAAACTACTTGTGATTTTTAAAGTGCTACTTATAACACTAAAACTTAGCTACGAAGTATATGATAGCTCATTTATGAAAAACTAGACCTGAGATTGAAAAACTTGTTCCGGATTTGGATTCATCATACTGGAAAACCTCAACACCAACCCTTATCTCCTCGATACCAAAAACTCCTTTTTATATTAGCCAAAGTTGTTATTGAAAATATCAAAACAAAATATACTATCTAGGATTTGTCCAGGCTGTCAACATACTCTTGGATCAGATTCACGAGAACATGAATATTAAATCAGATATATCAGTTCATTTCGCAAGTTATTATTCTCCTTGTCAGAAGAATTGGGGTGTACAGGTTAAAACCAATGGCACAACATTAAAAACTTACTTGACAGCTTCGTCTACGTTGTTGCTTGAGTGGCCAGAAAGAGCATCATGGAGATTCCTTATGAAGTAATCACGGTACTCTTCTGACAAGCACATGAAGGTTCCACCCATAACGATGAACTCGACTTTATCAACACTGTGACCCAGTTGTTTCAACTGAAAACCATACACCATGGCTACGTGACATCATTTTAACCTTAAATGTAACTTAAACTACAATTTTGCATGACTATTTCAAACGAGATGGGGCCTAACCTGTTCGACTCTATGTCTGGTCTGAAGGAAAGGATTGTACCTAGCACGGATCGCTCTCATTGAAGTTGGTTCGTAACCCGTGTACGATTGAGTTGAATATTCAAAGTCCGAGTCAGGGCCTCCAGGGCAGTATACGCAAATGTTTCCAGTCATGTTGATATGAGGGCATCGATGAGGTTTGCACATAACAGCCACAACTGCAATCTGGAAAAAATGAAAAAGATGTGTCATCAAACAACAGGCATTATTAGACGTACATCACAATGTTTTAGTCGTAAAAGGAACTTGACAAAGAGAATCTTTTGTAATACATGGAAGAGAACAGGATTCCCCAGATTAGTGGCTGAAGAAATGGTTGACTGCAGACTGTTTTGATTTACAGGCCTGAGAAAAATTTCTGAGGACTATGGATGTGCACTTAGTGAATGCTTGGGGGACTGCTCAGAATGGAAATTGTCTGGAGAAGGTTCAGGAAAATATGAAGGAATCCTGATTTAATACAATCAAGGAAAGAGCACTGGCTTCAACTAGTCGTTTTTGTAGGCACTTGGATACGAATGTGCGGTGCATTGATTTGACAGAGAGGGAGCAGAAGGCGTCCGTGTTCGTCCTGAAATGGGTTTTGGCAGAGTGAGGAGGAGACCTTTTAAAACTTAACTGCCGCCCTCATATATGCAGGGTGTCCCAGGAGTTATGCCCAATCCCACTCCTACGTGTTCTACAACCTCACAATTCTGGGTACCTCATTTCACTCATTTTCTCAATAGGTTTCATTTGATTTAGAAAACATTTCATTTGGTTCGGAAAAGGTTTTCAAATGAGGGTTTCCAAATTTCTGGAATAGCAGGAATTGGGCTTTTTACAATGATTTTACGTTTGCGCATAATAATGTGGCCAATAATGATACTGTCGCATTGAAATTGGTATGAGATTATCAAACACATTCTGTTTTGGTATGGAAAAGGTTTCATTTGGCTTGGAAATTCTACACAGTGTCCTAGGAGTAATGCACAATCCGACTCCCACGTGTTCTACAACTCATTTCCGACCAAAAATGTCTCCTAGCAATTTTTTGCCAGATGCCTCGTTTCCGAGCTATTCGTGATTTAAGATTTTTTTCGTGTTTTCGATCTTAAGTCATTAAAACTGTCATAACTCCCTCAATTGTGGAGATAGCTCAAATTTGATGACACTGTTGAAAAGAGCGTTGAATTTTCTGTCTATTTGATGTCAAAAAAACTTTTTTAAAATTGCATTGAAGATGTGCGATTGCTGCGCGAAATGGCAGTTTTGTCAAAATCTTAAAATCGCCTGGTTTTCATCTCGCCTAGAAACCCCATGAATGCTAGACGCAGAACTGTGCAGGCCTGGTAAAACGGGCCCCAAAATGTCAGCTTTCCAACGGTGTAGTCGTTTTGGTTTTTAAAAATATTTTCAGTTAAGGAAATGGTGTTTAACTGCAGAAAAACAAGTCTTTTCTGTTAAAATTGAGGTTTTTCCAAAAGTCTCGAAGATGAATGCAACTCATCGCAGTCGGATTGTGCATAAGTCCTGGGACACCCTGTATCACTAAAAAAAGACCTAATGTTTGAAAATTGGGAAAGCTACGGAGGAGGCATTGTCTTGGTCAGGAGCTAGGCTATGCAATGACCCGCACGACCCCCCGGTCTTGATGGAGGGGTTGCCTTGTGCGCCGTGTATTATCAACTCCATTCTGATTTGGCCGTAGCATTGGGTGTTGCAATGTTGATAACTTGTTGTTTCTGACCAAATTCAGTTTTAGTAAAATGTTTATTGGCTCGAACATGTTATCCAGCTGTTGGACAATGGTAAGATATTGGGGTTTAAATCGAGTTCATACAAAGAGTTAGAGTTTAAACAAGATTGTTGAAGATTTAAATTAAAAAATAAATATTTAAAATGAAAAAAGAAAATGAATTTAATGAATGAAAACGTTCATTTGTGATCAGCGTCTACGGCATTTCCAAGCTGTCCAGCCAAAGTCAGGATAATTGAAGATCCGAGATAAATATTGTTTGTGTTCATTTACGATTGATTGCGATGATTTGCTTGTAGTTGAGTAGCTATACCACAAGTGAGTATGTTGACATGATTTTTGTGTACGGTTTTGCCATGGTAATGCTTCTGAAGCAGCAAGGGAGTCACACTCCTCCCGTGTACAACTCACACACTAACGAACACGTCGGATAGTATGAGGAAAAAATAGTGGTAGATAATATTGTTTATGTCACTGATCCTTCTTAATCTAGTAAGCTATCTGTTTTTTATCTACTAAATTGTTTTTTGTCGAGAAAAGTTACGTATATCCCGCCATCAACCTTTTTTCGTGGATACTTTTTAAATGACTTCTTCATGACCACGCTTCCTTGGAACATTAACACCCTTGTAAGTAGTATTTCTATACATGTATGACTCCAGAGCCTACTGCCTCAGTACACAATTCACCATCCATCATCCTGCAAACTTTACTTTTCCGATCTTCTAAAAGTTCTCCTTTATGTGTTGAATTGTAGAGTTGTGTAGAAAGGCATTCAGATTTCACAAACAACACTAAACTTGGGAAGGAGATTTCAAGAGGCTATTTTGAACTATGTCAAAATTAGAAACGAACAGAATTAGCCGATGAGTGGAAGTGAACATGGAACCGTTTAATCCAAATTAACTGCATTAAAACAATCTGGGTAGAAGTTTAGAATAGGGGGCTTTTCCTGATAAGATCGTAACCCGATGTCTATATATCGATCCTTTCAATATATAAATCGATGATACGCGTTAAATCTACAAACTGCAACTTTTGAATATGGCGGCAAATAACGAACTTTTAAGTAGCAAATGGCGGGAAATGAACATAGTGAAACACATAGGTTACGCCTGGAAGGGGAAAAAAAAACATCTCGGCTGACATCTACAACTGCTCTCATCTATCTCACCAATCTTATTCTCACCTCCAACCTTGCCCATATCACTCGCCAACAAATCCACACAAACCTCTCTAAAAAAAAACTACGCCAGTCAGCAACAGTAGCCTTAGCTAGGTTCAATTCGTGCATAATGTGACTCACGATGTGTGTTCGAATGTGTTCTGTCTAGTTTGCTGGTCTAGATGCTCGCTTCGTTCGCATCTCGAAAACAAAAAAATATCCTACATCAATCCTTCTAGTAGAGTATAGATCAGTTGGACAAGTAGAAGGTTGACAGTTGTGCTGGTTCAAGAACGAAAGGTTGAATAGAAGGCGGGAAAGATGGCGGGCCTTCAGCGGCTCGAAGGTGGTTGTGCAAAGCAATCCGACATGGCAGCGGTATCGATATTATGATCCTATAAAAACATCGATCCTAGTACACATCGATATATCCTTATCAAAAGGACTAGACGGTATTCGCACACATTCAAACGCATGCGCATGAGCGACCCACCTTCGAGCAGCTGAAGGCCCGCCATCTTTCCCGCTTCTATTCAACCTTTCGATTCAATCCAGTAAGATTTTCCTTGATTCCTGGAGGATTTACAGCTGAAAAATATCGGATCCGGGTACATCATTGAACCAGCAGAACTGTCAACCTTAATTCCTAGGCCGCAGAGAATAATAATAATTAAAATTCTATGTAGATACCAAAATAGTTTAGGAGAAGCTATTGTAGACAACCAGCATAACTGGAAATGGATCGAGATATAAAATGGACTGCTTGGAGGTTGGAGCAGAGGTTGGGTTGTAATTATTTATTTTTGTTCTTGTCATTTCTCTCCTGTATTTGATTCAGAGAAATTTACCTACCACAGTTATTCAGTTTATTCGATTCTACTTACAGTACAGACATTTTTATTCTTTGAGCACTGAGTATTTTAATGTTTCTGCTCTCTACACTTTTTTGCGTTTGAGTGCTATTCGCCACAGAGAGAACGTCGTTTTCAATTTACCTAGTTTACCTGATGATAGTGTTGATTAATCAAGTCACGGTGTGAGTTGGGGGGGTTCTAGCAAGTCACGGTGTGAATTGGGGGGGGGGGGGGGGTTCTAGATGTCCTTTCGTGTTGGATGGGTCTTAAGTTAATATCTGATTCAAAGTGAGTCCACCGGCGGTTTGAAAGTACGTATGTATGCACTAGTTTTCAAGAAGAAGTTGACTGACTTATAAGAAAAACGATAAATTTCCAAAGAGCTGCTTTCTAGAGAATTTTATAGGTAGGTACCGATTAGAAAATCTAATCCTAAACTTTTTCTCCTGTCACATACATATGAACATTTTGTGAATGGAGCGCAAATTCACTGGGAAAAGCCCAATGATGTCGCCAATTTTACAAATACATGGAAATGGAAGAATATGCGTCACTATTTGAATTTAATAATAATTATATAATAGTTATGAGGAGAAATGAGAAATAGGAACGAGTTGCGAATCTTTTAATCAGAGAACTGGAACGTAAGCAAAGTCTGGGGTGCCAGAAGGTGAGCGGTAGTGGAACTAGAGGTACTACAATTGGTCAAGAGAGTGTGCCTAATGATACAAATTATAAGAACTAAACGCTTTTCATCCCACTCATAAACAGCTTCCTACCGCACTAGGGAATGACTTAATTATGTTGCGGTGGATGAAATCAGCAGTTAGATATCACGTAAAATACCAAAAACACTGAGAAAAACTAAAACTGGGCAAGTACACGCTCAAAGAAATTAATCCTGCATGAAGAGAGATAACTGCGAATTTGAAGAAAAGCGGGAAAGATGGTGGCCCGCTCATCTGCTTCATGCGCATGCGTCTGAATGTGTGCGAGTACCGTCTAGTATCAAAAGGGGCCCTCTATTTTGAACTTCAGCCACAATCTGAATCTTGCTCCCATTACGTATTGAACCGCTGAATTTTTCATGTTAGTGATAAAGTGATTTCACAATTACGATGCATCTTACCCCACTAGCCGTCCTTATGGGTTTCGCTTTCAATTTCGGATACAGGATTTTCCTTGATTCCTGGGGAACGGCAGCAATAATATCAACCAGTCGAGGTGACGCTTCCAGCCCGTACTTGGAAGAAATTTGAGTCTTCAATTTGTTCAAATTCACATCTTTGCCTTCCTTGTGAGCGGTTAGAAGTTCTTGAATGATTTCCGCGATGGTGATCATGCTCCTCTCCTCCCGACTCATCTTCGAATAAACTGAAACATAAGTGCGAATGAATAACTTTATTTACAAGGCTCCTTTGACTCAAAGGGTGTGTTCCATTTAACGAAGTGTTCTTGGGTACCAATTTCACGTATTACATCAAAAATTGCAAGCTCCTAACACCCGACTGGTGAGCTAAAAATATGAATGACAACCTAGCTGCTCAGTATAACTTATCTCATTTTTTCACGCAGCATCGCAGTCTAGATTCTATTTTTCTTTGTAATCATCAAGTTGTTTATCATTCGTGATTTTAGCAGGAATGTCAATTCCACAACATGTACTGGTTAAGAAAATAAGCATTATTCTCTATTGAAACGTACCAGTGTTATTCTTGACCATTTTGACGAATGACAAATCCACAGCAATGAAGATCGATAAAACTATCCTCCCATAATCGTTGGCATCAAATAATTCTACCACTATAATCACAGAGTACCAGATATAATGACTGTGATGATCACATGAACATACGAAGTAGGTAAACGAATAACAGCACTATATAAATAGAACGTGGTGGTCAAGCAAAAGTGGTTGTTGTTCTGCTTTATCTTCTTCTTCTTCTCTCTTTCTTCAGAACTGGAGCTAACGCGTTGGGTTGTGTGTCCGAATTCTTCTTTCTTCCAATTCTTCCTTTAGCCCTTAACGATTTTAAAAAGCTACTCCAGCCTATTCTATAGCTGTTCTTTTGTGTTTTTTGAATTTTACTCAAGTTCTTCTGTATTTACTGCAATAAAAAGTAGAGAAACCAGCAAGATAATCAATTTATTCACTGATTTGTTTCAATTATTCTAATTTTAATACACTTATAAAGCATCTATTGATTGTCAAATTAGATAGACCCTCTTTTTCAAAAAAATGATTGAACCTTTCCTCATGAATTCTTAATTTTTTGATGACATTGATTCTTCCATTGAAAGCCCATCGCCTCCTGCATCTCCGTTTTCTTCTTACCTGCGATATCAGCGCGGCCATCGATAACACGATAGCTCATTGTGAAGCTTTTGCCTGTTAGGGCTACGTTCCGATTTGTTTTGTCAATAAATTGTTTTCCTCATTTTTATAATTCCTGATATTTGGAATGGTTTTGGTCGTTGAAATTATCTATATTTTTCAATAAATTTATGATTGAGTAAGAAAATGTAATGTATCACTTGATTGAAGGATAAGGATATAGTTTTTATGAGTATGCTGAATCGAAGCGTCAATTTCGAGCAAACATACTTTCGAAACGACGGCAACAACTTTCTAGTTCCATTCTGGTGTCTGCTCTATGGAGATAGTTTCGTGCTGTGCTGGTTGGAAGTTCAGGGTTTCATTTTAATTTTTCATATTTTGAATTAGTGTTTGATGTCACATTCAGTTTTCGTTCGTAAAGATGTCATTCTACGTGAGTTGTTAGAAAACATGCACTTCAAGCTGACCGTGTTGTGTTAAAAAAAAAGTTGTTGCAGCGACTGCAGTAGAAGGTAAGTAAAAGTTTCCATCACCGTCGAATGTTCTCGTTCCCGAACTTGCTGTCAAATAAGATTAACTGCTAGGATCTCCCGTTTATATGGTAGAAATGCGTTTAATGTTGTGTGAATACCTCTGTAGCACACCTACCGTTCCATTACATTTAAAAATATGTGATGTGTGCCCATTTAGCTAACGCAATATGTAGGTATACGTGCCTACATCGGTGTACACCAGGATTCGTACTTACCTCAATTCCAGACAGATTGATTTTCGTAAACGTTTCAAAAACGCGGTATTTTTGTTGCTTAGCTAATTTTTCCGTACAGAGTAACCGATGCAGTTTGTTTGTAGCTTACATAACGATTGTGTCAACAAAATGATTCAACTCGAAAACGTTGGAGCTAAGTGAAAGAGTTGGTCAATTTTTGATGAACTAGGCAGATGTACTCACTTTCTTTTATAACTTAGAAGAAACATCAGACAGATCCGTATGATATTTAGTGAAATACTTCCGGGAATATCATCACTGCTTCTTATTTGACAGGTATTTGACTGTTTGACAACACAGTTACGAAAGTCAAGCCCATACCATACCATATTTCAATTTCGCTTTTTACTGCATTGATCCAAATAAATTCAATGAACTGTCCTGTCGTTGAATAGTTTTCATGTTAGTTGACCTTCCAACATTACGGTTCGTAATTACGGATGAGTCCGGGCGGAAGACTTCAAGGTGAATCAGTTGATTAGCGTTTTACCTGCCATTAGCGATTTTTTAAAGCTCGGCCTTGTGGAATGCTGTTCCTTCCCGTCGAATGAACGCTCAGTGAAATTTTCACTCCCGCCAATAAAGAAGGGAATCGCGATTAAAAGCGGCACGAATTATTTCTATTAATTTGACTTTATGGGTCTGTTACGTATTTGAATATGCAACTTGATTATAAAACTACAACGATTCGTGTTGCAATAGAATTCAACAAATTAATGCAATACTTACAGAACGTTGTGTTATCACTCCAAAGAACTTCACGGTTTGATCCGTTTAAAATACTGATAATCACTGGTAAAGAGACAAGATTTAGTCAAACGGAAGAACGAGTTTATTAACCAAAACTAAGGTACCACAAGTACAAATCTCGGGAAGTACTTAAGATAAAAGATTTCTTCAAAAAGAAGCGTAAGGGGAGAGCGCAGATGTTGCAGAAACAAAAGACGACGAGACGTCAGCAAGTCCTCTTGATCCTCCATTTTGGTTTATGTTGCAGAAACAAAAGTCGACGAGACGTCAGCAAGTCTTCTTGATTTTTGAAGCATAGATTGGATGTTATTGTTGTTGATAGTTTCTTGTCATCAGATGAACATTGGAAAAGTGTTAAGGCTTTGTAGCCGAATCGCGTTGAAGCATTCTGATAACCATAAAAAAAAAACTCTGCAAAGTTCTGTTAGGAGATATGCATAGAGCACGTAAATCTATTCTCGACCAAAATACCTATTTGGATTGATCAGTTGATCAGTATATCCTGTGAAACACGCACACTCCAAAGAATTCAAATCATGAACGCAAGCCGTTTGAATAATAAACCCCAGTGAAAGAATTTGCAGCGTTTTCGAAGCATTTATTGGATGTTATTTTAATAATTGGTGCGGTGTTATAGTGTCATAAGTACGTTTTAAAAATTAGAAGTGAGAACCAACTGCGGGCTGGGCCACAGTGTTACACTATCCTGCTCGGTCATCGATTATGATTAAATTGAAGAATGTTACTTGTAAAATAATGTGAATGAACTATCTATTACCCGAAGAAGAGGTTTTTCGAATGGTGAGCGAACGAATGATCGCACGGCAACCCGGTTGGTCTCATTCGATTCAGAGAAATAATTTCTATCTTAATCCAACAAAAAAACTACCCTCTTACATCGAAAGTTTTGCATGCATTAGTCCTTAAATATAATCCCTTTGGTTTGATTGATCAGGATGCCGAGTTTACTGGCACATCTCGGATCAATGTTGGATTTTTGAGCCAAATTTCGTAAAATTTGGTTCGCTTGTTTCGAAGAAAAACTGCTTCACCCAGACGGAAGGATTTTTTTAAATCAAAATTTTTGAAATCTATGTATTTTGAAATGTAAACCAACAACTTCTGATGGAACGGTTCATTATTGAAATATAAATTATATAAATTAACCAAAAGGAGATTTCTGGACTTCACGCTATTCTCTGTTTCCAATATGATTGACTTGATTTGAAATAGTATTTGACAATGATAACTACTAAAAAACACTTAAAACGTTCGAAGAAACTTGTGTAAACTGGCAAGAGTCTTAATGTCCCATCACGACAACAAATAATATGTTATATGTGATATTGAATTTAAAAAAATAAATAAAAGGCATTCTTACGAAGAAAACATCTAGCTAATATCTCTTTAATTGTATTATCTTCTGAAAATGAAGTGGGTGTGTCTTATTCATATAAATTAATTTGTTGGCCTGCATAAACGCACCTCGATTATCCTACTTTGTTTCAACGAAAAATAATCGTAAATTACTGCTATTGGCGAACGGCAAGTTAGCAATACAGATACTGGAACAACCCGAATCGAACATCCTGGGACTAAGAGAGAGCAGAAAAACAATGCTTTATAATGAAAACGTTCAAGTTTGAATGTAAAAGGACCGTGGGATAACAGTTTACTTATTGTAACCATTGTCTGTGAATTCTGTACAGTTAGCAGAGGGGCTGCGAATGGGTCGAACCATGAGAGTGCTCTTTTCAATGTTTCAAAAAGTGGAAATGCAAAAAAACATGAACGTACTGGTTTTTATAACTTTGAAGAAAGGTGGGGGAGGGTTCTAAAGTGTTTGTCTTGACAGATTTGTGTGTGTTTTTTGGACTGGATGCCCAAATGTCACAAGTGGAAAAGTAACCTAAATCAATCCTTCTAGTAGTTCGATCGCAGTAGCTCACAGTGATTCCCCTTGCAGCTGAGAGCTTTGATCTTTTCCCAACGCAATTTCAAGACGGTCAATGCATGAGATATTTAGAGCCGGTTCTCAGCCTTCGTGGAATTTGCGATGGGTGTGGGGAACAGACGAATCTGAATCATGCTCCCAACTGCAAGAGGGGTGGCTTGGTCAAGCAAGGCCATGGGTCACGGAGTGTGGGATCGGGGGAGAGCGCGTATTAATACGATATCTGCGTTGTAAACGCCGACGCCATTTCCTATTCCACCTGTGACTGGATATCAGAAGTGGCGGCCCGTGGAAATCACCGAAAATGTAGGAAAAATACAGAGTTTTTAGAAAAAATGTAGTCCATTTCCACAAAATTAAGGAGTGGATTCTGCTTCTTTCAAGAGCAACATCATGAATCCCTGGTGCTGAAATTTCATGGGGTCTCTGGCGGTAACAGGAACAACACTTCCGTAGACGTGCTACTCTTTCCATATGATGACACTCCAAGGAACAGTACAAAAACCTATCAGTATTTCTGATGGATTCAGACCCTTTCAGCAATTTTGCTTCCGAGTCTACTAAGGTAGCGGAAGCATTGTTTTCACTTTCGGAATGTGACAATTTTTTTGTCTCCAAAATCAAAAATTCCACTCGCATTTTGCGTTTTAGACCTTTCTGAACAATTTTGGTTCCGTGTCTGTCTGTCAGCAAATCCTTGTTACGGGCAAAACTACACAAAGTTATAGTCCGATTTTGATGAAATTTTCAGGGATTGTGCGGGTTGGGGTGTAGATGGTCCCGTATAGATTTAATGACCCCCGGATCAATAGTAGCCTCTGCGCATGCGCAAACGTGAAATCCTTGTTACGCGCATAACTCCGGAAGTTCTTGATCAATTTCGATGACATTTTCAGGGATTGTACGGTTTGATGTGTTGATGGTCCCCTATGAGTTTCATGACCCCCGGATCAATAGTAGCCTCTGCGCATGCGCAAACGTGAAATCCTTGTTACGCGCATAACTCCGGGAGTTCTTGACCGATTTCGATGAAATTTTCAGGGATTGTTCGGACTTACTAGGTATATTTTATAGTTTGTTCAATAGTTGAATATGCCTACCTTTATTTTCTCAAGTTATGCTTCTGCATAACAATAAATTTACCCTAATTCAATATTTACTTCGCCTAATTGAACGAAGTTCTTTAGTCAATAATAATTTTCAATGATCCATACAGTCATGTTATGGATACGAGGAAGCTATGTGCCACACCCACTTGGCAGACGTTTTTTCAGATCCTTTCGTGTTGGGAGCGGACATCCTTCATTTTGGTGTCCCTTATTCTACTTATTGTCATTCATTCAAACATTTCGACACAAACTCGTACAGAAATCATCTGGAAAACTAGAAATTTGAAGAAAAAGAAATTATTTACTTTTTCATCGACCTACTGAACAATATTTCAACATCCCCAGTGATAGCCAGACACAGGAGATTACGCTTGATTGAATGGTTGTAAATAGAATGGATTTCAAATAATCTGCTGCAAACTGTTTTCACAGTTTCTACGGTTCGTTCAGTGATAGCCGCTAGATCTACAACCTTTAGGTAGAGATTAGTTAATTTTTTGCAGGCCTAATAAGAGGTGCTTTCTGGAGGATGCATCAGGAACTGACGGGTTCCATTTGTTTTCAAGTGAAGTGGGCTTCGCCGAGCTTTGTGAACCCCTTCCTTTCTTTTCTCCATACTTCTTTCTGGTTTGTCGTCTGAAAGGCAGGAAAATCATATCCGCTTGTCATTCAAGGTTCGCGTCGCTTTTTTTACCTCGTTTCGGGGCCAACCTACTTGAATGGTGGTCACTTAGTTTGAGAATTCGTTGTTTTTTTTCCCCCGACTCGCTTCATTCTCTCAAGGTTGGGTCCATAATTTGGATTCTTCACTCATCCAACTGCAAGACCTTTTTTTTGGCATTTGAAATTTCTGGGATAATGGTCGACTATTGGGAATTCGATAGTGAGTTACAGGATTGCAGTAGAAGCTGATGGTTTGGTGTGGAATGAATCAAATCAATGCCTTGATATCTCAATGAATGTGAGGATAAACGTCGCTTAATAAGCCTTATGTGAAGAAGCAAGTAGGTACTCCGGATTCTTGAACAATGTCTGAACAATCTTAATCTGATCAATGATTCTTACTTTTACCTTAATTCTAGATGAAAAGGTTAAAGCTTAACGAATACAACAATCGATCTAGTTTAATCCAACTCTAGAGTTCGGACACGACTCGCGTTACACCCTGTACAACACAGTGTTCCTACTCTGTATTGTGTGAGAAAATAAAGTGATTTAGGTACTGATTTGTTAGAAAGTTTTCGTTTCAATTTCTTCAACATTATTGTAACTGACGGAAGAGTTATAAATTAATTTGAAAAATAGCTACGTGTACGTATAAAAGAGATGTATCATTTAGAAGTATAATGCACGTGTACTTTTGTTTGTCTTAGACATCCTGACTAGTAGCGTAAACCACGGGTTATGTAGTCACGTGATTACAATAAATCATGACGTGTAGGTAACTAATTATTGGTCATAATTATACTGCTAGTAAATATTGACAATGTAAGATATCAATGACCTCGAGTTTGAAGAAGTGGAACAAACATGAAATAGATAGAAGTTGAAACGGTCTTTCTCTTGAATACCTCTTACATTCTATTTTGCTCCTTTCAGCTAAGAGGGCAAAGATTTGTAGTTTTGACAAAATTCACGGTTTTGACTCCGTTTCCACGTCTTAATTCTGTCTGAAAATTTTGTGTCAGGCTTTAGAGACATGAGATTAAACGGTCTTTCTACGGTATTTTCAAATTTTAATTAGTAGTGCGAATATAGGTTTTTCAACTCAAATTCAGCTGTAAATGTAGTAATCGATTGGGGACTGGGATGAAAATAACACCAAACGCAGTTGGTACCTAAACAGAAAACGAAATCATGTTTTATTAAAAAAGAAATCAATAATAAATTAAACAAAAAACCTTTTTTCCTTTTTAAATGCCCTAAAAAAAAAGAATAAATTTTTACTTACAAATTTATTTGTAAGTAACTTTAAAATCACTTGTCTTTATAGCCTATATAAAATTCATAAATTTCATACTTAAAATTTTTCTTTAAAAAAATAAAAAGCGTTAAAAAATTTAGGCTTACTTGTGATCAAAAGGATTTTTAATTAGAAATAACTAAAAAAAAATCTATTTCATTGAATTAAAAGTTATCTTTTTATTTCATTTAATAATAGGTAAAAATTCTTAAAATAAAATCTACTACTCACGCAAACGTCGCGAAAGCTTTTATAATTTTATGAATTGTGTAAAAGGCTATAAGTAGACAAAATTTGTTAAGGAAACATTTATTTCCCTCAGTTTAGAGGCTTTAAATAAAAGAAAAAAATTTTTTTGTTTAATTTATTTATTCAGCGTTTTTTGATCGCTAATACGGTTCTGAGTCTGTTTATCTCATTAAAGTATTCATTGTTGCAAGGTCGTTTGCCGGTTAATTTGGAACAGTCTTTCTTCAATAAGGAAAACCATCAAATGTTTTTACCCTACTTAGGGCCATGTATCTTGATCAGCAGAAAAGATCCTACGGACCTGTAAACAATTACGTGCTACAGATTGTACTGCATTTTGTGTTCTTTGCAAAAATGATTTATAATTGCTGATTCGTTAAGCAGTTTGTGACTATATTTTGCTGAAATTTCACAAACTAAATTGATATTACAAAACCCAATGAACAAAATCACCTTGATTAGGTGTCGAGCTTCCATATCAATTTATTTAAGCTTGGATCAATTTCAGAAACCGATTTCAACAAGCCCTTTCATTTGATAAGGATATTGTACGGCGGAAATGCATTAAAATCACTATTCCGCCATTGGATTTGATGACAGCCAAGACTTTTATTGAAAACAAAATGAGTGAATTACTTTCGAAGTCAATGTTGTTTAGAACAACGTCACACAACTAATCAACAAATTAGAAATCTTATTGTGAAAAGTCTAAATGAAAAAACTTAAAAACAAAAGTACAGCAGGTACTTTTGTGAAATACGATTAGGTACTTGTAATAAATTGGCAAAAAAATATGACATCAGTGGAGAGGCTGTCTAATTGAAGCTTGTCGGATCAGAATCGTCATGTCCATACGTATATGACGCAACATGGATGGATATGAATGTAAAGTACCTTACACCGAATTCGCCTGCCCTCAACCCGGTGGAACTTGCGTTCTCTAAAATAAGAACCGCCGCTCATGGTATTCTGAGTGTGCCACGCCAAACTTATGATCTGTGAGATGTGATCCTACGGGCTGTGTCATCAATTACAGCTACAGATTGTACTAATTATTTTGTGGACTTTTAAAAGATGAGAAGATAACGTGACACTATATAAAATAAATTGAGAAGTGATAAACATTTTAAGATTTTGTGAGTTGTAGCTAATTTAGTGAACCAAAGTCGGAAACTCTGACAATTTTAAATGTGAAAAAGTAGCATTTCAAGGAGAATGAAAATGAAGTGCGAATAGGAACTTTTGGTTGGGATTGAGTTGTAAAACTCGCGGGAGAGTGGTCTAACACGCCTGGCGTAACACCTTCCATAGCTCGTTTGTTGACTAGTTCGTAGGTACTGTTTTATTACGGCAATTACCTGCTCATCGTCAAATTTTAAACATCCCAACGTTGATGCACAACAAATCAGAAGTTCCCATGTGTGAACTACGGTACATCAAGTGAAAATCACTAATGCAAGCAGAAATTAAGGCTACAAATGCTCTGAAATTCGTAGAGCTTCACCTTCAAAAGTGCAGTTTAAAAAGAAAAATTGTGTAGGTATGCTAGCTGTTGTCAGGTAGTATTGATCAACAACGTTTCATCTCGTTACTACATTCTTTCAGATAGTAAAACAAGATCAGTAGCCTTGAAGTTCCTGGCATTTCGCATCTAGAAGTTTAAAAAGACTGTATATTATTTCAGGGAGGAGCTGCGATGGTGAGATGAGGCTTCCTATAATCGTTGTTTTGATTGCTCCCGTTCTCCAACTTGGCCGCACCCTCGAGTCATGTGACAGATCCCGCAAAGTCCTCACTCAGCCCTGGGGGAAAATCTCAGATGGCGGACCACGATCCAACTACAGCGTGGACTCCCACTGCCAGTGGCTTATCAAAGGTACCGTCGATTATGATATAGTCCTGGAATCATTCAAATGTTGCCCTTCTGTGAATTGGAGAGATTATGCCTTATGTTTGGTTCAATTATGAAACCAAACGGAATCAGCTCATTTAGGAATTGTGCAAAAAACCTAAGAAGATGCACATGCTATTGTATGTACGAGTGTTGATCCTTTACAGAAACTGCAGGGTTCGAAAATAATCAACATTTGAACGTTAGGCGCTTGAACATAATCAAATAGTTGTAATCGCTCTTGAAAAAAAAAACGCTGCAAATTCTTTCACTTGGGTTTATTATTCAATGATTCATGATTTGAATTTCTACTAAGCTCTGGAGTGTGCGTGTTTCACAGGTGATAGAGAGATTATTGAATTTCAGGAGGCAAACAAATATGATCAACTGATATTTTGGTTGAGAACTGATTTAAGTGCTCTCTGCATATCTCCTGAAATTCAATAATCGCTTTATTACCTGTGAAACACGCACACTCCACAAAGCTTAGTAGAAATTCAAATCATGAATCATTAAATAATAAACCCTAGTGAAAGAATTTGCAGCGTTTTATAAATACTCTTTTAAGAAGGTTTTTTGAAATGGATACACCTTTCCCTCGGACATTCTATGAAATAAAAACTTATTACAGCAATGCAGAATCCATTCGGAGGATTGCAAAAGTTTTATCCCGCTAAATCTGGCGTTCGGATTACTGTGCCGAGGGGGGGGGGGGGAATTTGGGTTTTTCGGGCGATATTCCTTAAAAAAGCCGTATCTTCACACTGTGCGGCCACGGACGAATTTGATTTTGGGATTCTGCACACTTCTAAACGTAAAACAACAAATTGATTTTCTTGTTCGATTATCCATAATTGAAAATAATAAAACAAAATTGTCCAATCGGAATCGTCAATGAGCTTTCTGAAACAAGAGGCACGATTACGATGATTAAGGAGTATTAGTGATATTGTAATTGGCCCCTTGACATAGCGAGGTGATCCATCTCATCAAGGTACACAACAATAATGGGCCTCTCCATTACGAAAGTGATACCGATCAAAGGCTGGTGACATCATGACTCCTGAAAAAGGTATCTTCTTTCCATACGGCAAGGCCACAAGGACATATACATATCTGTGAGTCACTAATTCACTCACGGCGGATCTCCCCGCATCAGAGGTAGAATCGGACCTCCTTTACATTTTTCAACTACATTGACTGAAAAACGCTGGGAACTATCCGGTTTTTATAACTACGTCAAAAAATTTCGAAATCACAATGTAAAAGAGAGGACTAACATTACGTTCTACGTGAGCGAGTATTGGGGGAAACCGACGAATCGAGTGGGTTCAGCATTTCTTGTGGGGCGGGCGATTTTTGCTGTTTCTAGACTAGTAAATTGTGGTGTTCACGGAGTTACATTTTACACAAAATCATCTAACTGTCTTTGGGTCATCCAGTCCCGTGTATAATTTCAACAAACTTAGTTTCTACGTCTTTCAAGATTACAATTAACATTTCAATGATCTTCACGTTAATGTTACTAATATGAGGAAGTCATGTACCACACCCAATTGGGTAGTCCGGAGCCCTACGTTCGGCACCTGGGCCCTAAAAACCGTTACTCTCGGCACCCGCCTCGTTCAAAATCAAGTTCTACTTTCGGCACAGAAGTTACGATGGGCACCCAGCTGCAATAGAAACAGACTGTTACTTTTGGCACCCCGTTACGTTGGGCACCTGTGTCGCGTTGGACACCTAAATTTGCCTCCCCACTTTTACAGACAGACCCCACTACATCTGTGGAGGTGTGGTTAAAAATTTGGTGTCCCTCCAAGAGGAAGTCGTCAAACGAATAATACTAAGAAAAAACATATTAAACAATTAGCAACACAAACAATAAAACAACAAAAACATGAAAAACTCAACTTGCGGGGTCTTCAAAATGGGGCCTGAGTTTGGCAGATAACTTCTTGGCACACTTGTAAGGAGAAATTTCACCATTTCGCTTCTTATCAATATACTTTTGAATCCAATTCTGCCCCTTGGTTAGCCGAGGCCTTGGTTGGTTCGTCTCACCTGCGGCAACGGAATTAATCTTCGCGTGCACTTCCTCCTGTAATTCTAAAAGTTCTTCCACAAAATGGTAAATGTTCGATTGCGGTGATGAAAAGTCCCTATTGAAGCGCGAGTGGAAAGATTCGACTGCGTTTGTCGCCCTGGTGAGGGCTGACTGGCTCGCCCATGTGGGCGGGGGGGAACTTGGAGTTGTCAGCAACGTAATTATCATGCAAATAGTTGGAAAATTCTACAGTGTTGTGAAAATTTGGCCTCTCCAGGAGCCACTCGCAAAACACTTCCTCCGGCTGCAAAAACGCCATCCCAAATGCCCCGTGTAGCTCTTTGAATCATATTGTTAAGAACGGCTGTTTACGTTCCCGGGTGCCGAAGATAACCTCACTCCCAGAGTAAACACAGCGGAGGCGCTCCCCACTTCCACCTCTCATTTCAGAAGGCTCGGGTGCCCAACGTAGCCCTTCCGGGTAGTCATTTCTGAAATGTGTGAGTTGTATTATTCTAAATTTCCTTCAATGTATGTTACAGCTGCATCGAAAGAACAATTCATCACTCTCAAGTTCAACTCTATGATAACTGAGTGCGCCTATGACTACATTTACGTCTACGATGGCGATTCGTTCAATGATCGCATGCTCGGTAGCTTCAGTGGGAAGACGGTTCCTCAAAAGATCGTCGCTACTTCTGGCTTTGTGAGTAAAATAATTTAGTCAAATGATTTGAGCTTTGCTTTCGAATTTCTTCATTACAGTATACAGAAATCATATTCGAACTAGTTTATTGAAGTGGAAAACCGTCAAAATGCACTTAGGTGCCTATCACAAGTTATGTTTAAGAAACCAACGCTGCGAATTATTCTTGAACTATCCTCTTACGTCGTAAGTTGGTAAAATTTCGAAAAAAAAAAACGTTTAATCCTTAAACGTTTTTAGGGTTGATTAATCTAGTGTCCCAAGATTGATGTCACATCCCGGAGCATTGTTGGATTTTTGAGCCGAATTTCGTAAAATTTGATCTTGTAGTTCGGAGACTTTTCTCCTGGTTTGCCGCACGCCAGACGGACGGTATTTTTTCAAATAGATTTTTGAAATTTTAGTATCTTCAAATGTAGATCAACAATTGATGATGGGGTTTGCTTTTTTAGCATGGAACATGCTTTAGCCTTGGACTAACTAGCCGACAAATGTCACGCAGGATGGGTGAATCGGGAGGGGTAACGGGGAAGTGTCACATAGATGTCGACAAGGTTCGGGTTTGTTTGTGGCCAGCTGAAGTCGGGAACCATCTCTTCAGTGGCCGCGAGTCCTCGCTGACATAATTATCAGTCTACCTCCTGCCATCTACCGATGATGTTGTGTCCTGGACCAGATTGCCCTCCTTCGACGTCTTCGGGTGTATGATCGTTCCCTTCATTCTACTAATAAATCTACGTCTAAATTGGGAAATGTGACCTCGGATATACCGAAGAAACAACGGAAAACTGCTGCCGAACGTCATTCGAACATTCCGAATTACTGAATGCTTAAGATGGTTGGCGAAATAAGAGCAAACTGAAAGCAGCAAACAGAAAAAAGCGCGGCTAAAACATGTTCCATGTTTTTTGAATTTCAACCGCAGGCTCTAAGCATTGAGCATCCTTGGGATCTAGGGGGCTTGCCCCCTGGCAAGGTGCGCAGCGCCATGTTTTGGCTCTCCTCCGCAATATCTCCATTTTTTCTTGGCCAATTATAAAGGTTTATTATTAAAAATAGTTAGCCAAAAAATGACTTGACAACTAAATATAATAGTGGAGACGTCGAACATGGGAGTAACATACACATATAGAACAAACTACACAACCTGGTGAACCTTCCCCCCCCCATATCATTTTGAAATAGGGATTCTTTCTTTTCAAATCATCCTACTTCATTCTTAACACGTTGGGTCCCATGCCCAAATGTTCCAGTTTTCCTAAAACTCCGAGCCTGACAACCATGTTTTGGTCTTTTTAATTTTTGTTCAATTACCATGTTTTTGTAATTTCCCCCAACCAGCTGGTATTTCACTCTCGGGAAATGTTATGGTCGAGGAGAGTAACCGACAGTTGCAGAGGTTTGTTCACATTGCCTTCGAAGGCAGCTCCACCCATTAGAGTGTTGCAACTGAAGGGAAATTTTCCCTTAGTGGAAATGACACTTGTTCGAACCCAGTCAAAGGTGTCAATACTTTTTGACCCTAACAACAATACATAAGAACAGCCTCAAATTCGTCTATACGTACAATAACACTTTATGATTTCTGGACATAATTAATATGGAATCGGTATTAATCAGGAATAAATGTGAACCCTTTCCGTTTCAGATGCTCATCCTTCTGTACAGCGACACAAACTACGTTCTAGACGGATTTGAAGCGGAATATTCTATAACCGACTGCCACTCCAACTGTTCTCGTCACGGTGTCTGCGCCGCGCACCGTTGCATCTGTGAGGGCGAATGGGGAGGTTTGGACTGCTCGCAGCCTCTTTGTCCCGACGGTTGCAACGCGGACATCGGCGGCGGAGTCTGCGATCAGGGCCGTTGCGTCTGCAATTCCGGTTTCTCGGGACTCACTTGCTCTCTTGACAAAAATGACGCCGTCGGAAATAAGTAAGACTACCCTATACTTCGGCGGTTTTCGATTCGGCACAGTCATCGATTCGGCACACCTCTTATCACGATCTTATCAGATAAGATCGATGTGTCCTTACATCGATCTAATTATCGATTATTACATCGATATAATGCCATCTTGAAACTATTATCACGACCATTCAAACCCGAAATTGTTGCTTTCATTCCTATTTCTGTTTCTTCTGATCTATACTTCACTAGAAGGATTGATGTAGGATATTTTTTTGTTTTTGAGATGCGAGCGTAGCGAGCATCCAGACCACCAAACTAGACGGTAGGAGATTTTTGCTTTCACACCAGAAATTGTTGCTTTCATTCGTATTTAGATCGATAATTAGATCGATGTAAGGACACATCGATCTTATCTGATAAGATCGTGATAAGAGGTGTGCCGAATCGATGACTGTGCCGAAACGAAGTACGCCCCCTATACTTGATTGTGTGCGCAATTATTCAATTTTTGTTTTCCACTCTAATTATTATTACTAATCCAATCTCTACTAAAACCATGGCAATCGTCTAGTTCTCCATATACCCTCCGAATTTTATTAAATTTGGTCTATTGAATAGAGAACAAATAGGAGAGCACTGCCACATTTTTTGCATTTTCCATTGTAAAAGGTTGAGATAAATTTTTTTTCTCGCAAATTCCCTTTTCAGTCACGAACTACAGCATTTCGGTCCCCAAACATTTTTTTTCTGCTTTAATCTTTTAGCTAAGAATTTTTTGGTAAGTTTTCAAAATGCTTTGAAAGTGACAGTTGTACCACCCAGATGGGTTAGAATTGACAAGATCAAGGGGCACTTTTGACAGTTAAGAGAGAGTAGGTACCTCAGTTCTTAAACGAACTACCCCAAAACTCGTGGAATCATTCATTGGCCATAATGTATAGTCTGACGCAACGACTGTAGGCCATAGGGTCTGTAACAATCATCACTATCAACTTAACCATTATTTAAAAACGACCTACACTCCTTCCTCAAAAGAATACCAGGTTTTATAGATGAAGGTAAAAACCTACTTGGTATTGAAGTAACAAAAAATAATGTTGTACTACAACAATTAGCTATATCGAAAAACGTCAGGCAGAGTATGCATAGTTCGACAAATAAAATCGAAAAACTTATAGTTAAATACAGAAAATATTTGTTCAGGGTGAGTAAGTAGGACATAGGAAAAGTAGAATAAATTATCGCATTGGTAAATAAATGGATCAATATGAAATGTAGGATATCTTCACATGATACGAAATCGCGAATAAAAAGCCAACAATAAAGAAACAAATTATATTTGAGCAGCTAGTCGGTACAAGTTTCTTAATTTTGACTTCTGCTGAACAAAATGTCGATCTTTTCTCCTGTTAGATGCAACTCCTTTTCATTGATGGATGCAATGGATCCGTTGTTTTGAATGAGTTCGTACTATATTTGAGTCAGTTTGAACTATCTGTACCAAACAAAACAACCACAAAGAGGGCACAATTGAAGGACGCCATTGGCAGGATGCCATTTTTCTCATACTAGTTTTTTGTGTGTTTTGAGTCGTAAGTAAGGATTCTTCACCACACTCATTGAAAAGGAAAAATGAGGCTATTTTTCATTATTTCGGAGGCCTTTAGTGATCCACGGACATTGACGATTTGGAATCCAAACATGTTGATACGTAACGTGACATGGCGTGAGAGAGAAACAGAGGAGGTGGAAGGGGCGTTATAAAATAGTTTTGCTAAACTATTACAAAGGCTTACTATCGAAAAAATAAACCAAAACAGAGAGATTGACAGTAGAGAAGGGGCAGCGTAACCATCTTTGTTTCCTCGGCCATCCTCTTCGCAAAAAAGAACATCTCCAGGGGGTCCAAGAATGGGCGATGTTGTCTCCTGTTACAAATGGCAAGATAGAGGTCGACATCTTGGTTGAGTAGCGGCCAGCAGTAGACGATATGGCTGAGTGGGAATTGGAGTTCAGTAAGGAGAATGAAAAGCCTAGAATGGATGTATTCAAGAGTGGTTGCACTTACACTCTGAAGAAGATTGTTATTTGATAATTGCAAAAGTAGTTATTTCAGCGAATGAGAGGCGACTAGTGATAGTGTACTTGGCTCTCTAACTAAGAACTAGCAGACAATCTTTACTTAAGAGCATAATATGGTACAAAGAGTTGGTGCAACATGGTAGTAGTGACTTTCTATGTTTTCGTAGTGTCTTAATAACATAAGTTCAGCATTTACTCATATTGTCAGCAATCAGCAATAAATATATTTTCCACTTATTACTCTTCAGGCTTGATTCGATAAAATATGTAATCTGATTTATTTATATTTCAAGGTGGCATAAGCTGTACGTGGATGGCCTCAGACCTCGCGCCGCACATTCAGCCGTCTATTTGAAACAGTTCGACTCTCTTTACGTGTTTGGAGGATACGATCTCAACAATGTCCTTGACGATTTAGTCATTTTTCGTTTCAATATTAGTCAATGGGAAGATGACCAAGGGAACATCTTAGGTGAGATCCACAAAACAGTTGTCAACAGCTATGTCGTTTATATCTAGCTTAGCAATTTGTCTTTGCTCTGCTACTATCTGGTGCTTAATACGTGAATTTTAACTTACCAATTCCATTTTGTACGAACAGATGCAATTTCAATGCCTGACAACGATTTGGATTCCCGAATGCTAAGTGCTGTACTTGGAAGGGTCAGAGGCAACGGGGACGAAAATTGGGGAATACGGCATAGGACTTTTCTTCATCATGCTCTCTACTCCGTGGCTGTGAATAAAACACTGGCTCTCAAGCCAAACAATCATTTTGTAAGTCACCCCGTATGTGTAAACATGTTCTCTTCTTTAATGGCCTCATATTATTATAAATGTATAAATGATGTACTCACCCATATTTTACAATGTTTTAGTGTTGGTCACACTCCAATTTCTGCTGGTTTTATGATTTGTAAAATTGCCTCACATGATTTTGCATGACACCACCAAAACGTGTTGGTTGGGCACTTCTTCAATTAGCTAGCTGAATGGTTGTTTACGTTGCTTGTATTTGGTGCTCTGGAAAATTATGATTTGAGTCGTTTTACACTTGAGGCTTTTCAATAAGCCAATTTTCACTTCGAATTTTACCAAAACTTCTGTCAGGTTCTCGTTTGTTGAACCAGGGATGTCTTGGCATGCTTGGTCCTATCATCTGATAAAACTACACCGCTGATTTTATGATTTGTCCAATTGCCTCATATGATTTTGTATAACAACCCCAACACGAGTTGTTCGGGGACCACATCCCTTCTTCAATTAAGTAGCTGAATAGTTGTTAAGTTTGGCAATTGTATTTGATTCATTTACTCTTGTGGCTTTCCCGTAAACCTGTCTTATGTTGATTAAATTGTAATATCCAATTTTAACGTATTCCTGTCAGGTTCTCCTTTGTTGAATCAGGGATGTCTTGGAATGTTTAGTTGTATCGTTCGATAAAACTCGCCTTTCTTCTCTGCGTTATCTGAATATTTCTTGTTCCATTTCTAGTTCATATTAAGTTTACTTTTTTTTTCAAATCCAAGGCTGAGTGAATTGTATTGGAGTTCCGTAACTTGCAGCATTCGCTTCTACTTTATCGACCTGTTCGTTAGGTTTGATATTCGTATGGGCTTAACCCAAAAAAGTTGGACTGAAACTCGTCTTTCAATCACTGCACGCATGGCATACAATGTTTCTGTGTTGCTTCTGATTAGTCCATGATTGCGTACTTGTTGGAGTCATCGAAGAGAGATTAGAGAGAGAGAAAAGTTATTTTTGTTGAGGTTTGATGATAAATTGTGTGTTAATTGGTCGTTTCAAATTCTTGATTCACTATTTCTGTATTTCTAGGAGAATAACAAAAGACATTCTACTAGAATTTCAAGACAGGCTGTACCGTCTGATGAGAATGAAGGGGTTGAACGTGAACCTGAAGAAGAGGAGGAAGGTACTACGATGGCGAGGCCATCGGCAAGATATTCCCACGCTGCTGCTGCGTAAGTAAACGGCATTTTTCGGATATTAACATGATTGTGGATCTGTATTTTCAATTCTTATTGAATTAACTGCAGACATCCCATTAAAATAATTCCATCGCCCCATGAAACCCATAGTTTTTCGGTTTTTACTGACATAGGCACGCCAGTTGTCATTCCAGTAATTTTGGACCCAAAATCGACTGAGGTAGTTAAATCCATAGAAATTCACCCATATCAAATAATCGCAGTTTCTGAACCTAAAAGTGACACCCAAAACCTCAGACACAAAGAATCACGCGTTAAGAATAAGAAGATAACCTATTCGTTAGAATTGGGCGAGTTTTTTTCCAAAGGTGCTCATCTGGAAAATTGCAGAAGAACCAATTCACAATTTTCTGTAAAAAATCGTTTATTGTTGTTTATTCTTAGCCAATAGGGTATCAATGGAGCACAGGATATAAAAGTACTGATAATTTAGAAGAATACATACTGAACTGGATCGTTCCATTCTTTTCTACTAAGTCTACTATATCTTGCTGTGTACCTATCTTTCTTCTGCTATAATTCGTCTTTTACGTACGAAGAATATATTTCGTTGTAGAAAAGCAACTAGCAACGGTAATTATGAACTGGGAGATCTTGAACCAAAAACACATGTTCTTGACTGATTGACAAACGACAGTGGAACTCATCACTACTGGATTGATGTTCATTATTCGAGCACGATTCTTGTACAGGAACTTTATCTTAACAAGTACTCACGAAAACAACTATTTGGTATGGTGCAAAACACTCCAATACTAACAAGAACGAATCTTTTTGTCCCATTAGGTTCGAAGATGGATTCGCTCTATTCGGTGGACGGCTGGAAAAAGGCGTCGCTTCCAACGAGCTTTGGTACTACAACGCCACAAGCCGCAGGTGGAGCCTGCGAGCAGTGACGTCCGTTCTAAGACCTCCAGCTCTAGCTAAACACACTCTCACGCTGGCTAAAGGATGGCTGTATCTGCTCGGAGGTGGCCAAACTGACGGAGTGTTCTCCCATAAACTGTATCGAATCAAACTAGTTCAAGGTTTGTGATGTTCACGCTTTCCTTCGGGTTCGTTTCCACGTTGTGTGATTTCTCAATTATTTGTAGTCTGCTTGATCGTACCTTTCTTAAAGCGTTGTTTGATTACTGGCCACCTTGTGGAACTACAACCAATCACAGATTTCCTCTAATCAACAGTAGAAAATGTTTCAAATTATTACACAATGGTTTATGATTTCTGTATTAGATATACAGAACTAGTTACTTCTGCATAAATCACATAGTTTAGACAGCAGTTAAACGTAGCATAGTTCCATAGTATATAGTCTCTGGTACCATACAGGCCTTAGATACCGTAAAAAGATCTCAATTCGTATTTCATCTCTGCAGATCGACTAAGAAAGAAATTAGCCTCAAAGGTGCATCAGTTGATCAGTGTGTCCCCGTACATTATAATTGACTAAATACTATAGGATGACTTCGTTAAAGACATATCTCCATTAACCCTAAACCTATACTAGTACCTCAGTATGTAACACAAGCTGATATTTAAATTCTCAAATAGTGCAATGTATTGTATATTGACCGAGATTTTGAAACATACGAGTAGAACAGTCGAAATTTAGCGAGATAAAATAAAACGACTATCTACTCTTCACTTTTCTGCACATAAACAAAAGTTATGAAAACCACGATCTCAAAAGGAAATCTAGAAAACCAAATTTGGTTGCCATTATATCAGCTGATTCGATCGTTGCAATTTACTAGGCAAATTTTACTATACTCAGACCCGTTCTCATTCAAATTCGTGTTGACTTTTTTTTTTTTGTCAAACTTTTCTATTCTTATGGGATAGCGTTTAAGTGGGCTCATTCGATACATCGAAGCAATGTCTGTGCATAACAAACATAAAAACATGTGGGTTCTTTCGAAAGTTTTTTATATTCTGATTTTTCAATATTTCATCATATTTGATATTTGCAAAATAGTGATATTGATTGATTATTGAGAACCATTCTCAGCCCAGTTATGATTTTCAATTCAAGTTTCATTAAATTCGGCCCTGAAGGAATTTTTTTAATTTGATTTTTGGATTCTATCAAAAATGCTTCTTGAGCCAAACAATTTTGAGGGGCAGCTAATTTTTATCTTATCAAAAGTTCATAATCAAAAATAATTAACCAAAAGCCTTGTTGTGTCGAATTTTGCACCATTGTTGTGTTCAGCCACTTGCATTTATCGATCAATCTTCTCAGTAACTAGTTAAAATACTTGAAAAAGTTCACCATTCAAAAAATTGTTCATACATTTTATTAATTTATTTAATTTTTATTGAATGTTTCTGCATGTATCTTGAGATCCTGACCTTGTGTCGTTGAGTATAATAGGTACACGGTATAGCGTATGGGGAAAAAAGCTAAAATATAGTACTTGATGTAGGTGGTTCCAGCAAAGCTGACACTTGGCCAATCAGTAGGAACCCTCTACTATCCTATGTTAAAAACATCTGCCCGACCCACCACTGGTTCCATGAGTTACTGGCACGGGTCCATGCTCGCAGGGTGGACTTTACTTTTGACTGGCTAATCGTGCCTCGCCAGGCCCTTGTGCCAGCTCAGCTGGAATCACCTTCAACATTCAGTTCCACATAAACAGCACAAGATTCTACATGCAGTAGTTTTGCTTCAGTTCTGTTCAATCAAGATTCAAAGAGAAAAGAAAAATCCGTCTTTACTCTTGCTTTGATGCATCAGAAAATGCACCTCCAGTATATTTTTAAAATTTCATACAGACTGCGCCAACAATTCACCAACAACCAAATAATCAATTTAATCACAATATTCTGTCAGATATCAGGTTTATTGAGTAACAGATCCAATTCTCGGTCTTTTATAGGATTGCAGTGTGATTTTATTGTTACCCATGCTTCCAATCGAGTATCGTAAAGACTCTGCATACCTTTTTTCAGGTGGAGGTGATGGAGAACAGTGGGAAATTGTGAATGCTCGACAAGGAAAAGCGTTAGACTTACAAATCGTTGGCCACACTACTGTCTACAGCCCTGTCTACGATTCTCTTATTGTCTACGGTGGAATCAGGACAGTTGATTCTAGAACTTCTAAGCTCTCGGACAGCATCTACATGTTTAGTTTTTCCACTATGTCCTGGGCTCGCATTCATTATCCAAAAGCGCCTCACCGTGATCAGTTCACACCATTGGAACGAGCCTTTCACACGACTACAATAATAGGTACGTGTGCATTTCATAGATTTAAAATATACTTAATCTATGTAGCATTGATGAATTTGCCATTGGAGAATTCGCATGAGTTTTTGATTTTCAATTCTTCCCTAAAGTTGTATGATATGAATAAAAAGTAACTTGCATAGCTTCCAATATCTGAGGCTTGGACCGAGAGCTGAGGATGAGAAAAGACTGCGGGTATTTGAGAGAAAGATTGTAAGAATAATCTATGGTGCAGTCAGAGAGGGTCAAGGTTGGAGAGCTAGACAAAATGCAGAAATTGATGTTTTGTTAAAGCATGAAGATATAGCCCAATTTATCAAGGCTGGGCGCATCTGATGGCTGGGGCATGTTGACCGCATGACGAGCAGGGCCTGCCCGAAAATGATGCCGCGAGCTCGAATGGAAACTAGAAAACGAAGAGGTCGTCCTCGGGATCTCTGGCTTGATGAGGTCTTGAGGGACCTCAAGTTGATGGGGATGCGGAGGTCTCAGGCGGATGATCGCAAGCGGTGGCAGAGAGGTGTGTTGGAAGGGACACATTGGTCTGTAGTGCTTCGTAATTAGTTACAGCCTCCGATACCAACGAAAACAATCATTGGTCGAGATATTAGGAAGAAACAAAACACGCAGTTTGAATTTGCAGTAGTCTGACCATGAGCCTCTACAACTTGAGTGGCATCACAGGGCGTGAATCTCTCACTAGCATGCTAAGAAGTTCAGTTTCTACAATAAACGTACTACAATCATTACTTCATACAACAGAAAAAATAATTAGTAATGGACGGTACTTATAATTTAATGCAATAATAGAAGGATTCACGACGATTCAATGGTATTCAAGCTGATAACACTTCGGACAATGGTCTTCAACTCTGTTTGGTTTGCAGCACTTGTTACAGCCCAAAAATGTTGATATCTCTGGCTGAGTTCGAACTCGTGTCCTTACTGCTTAAGGGAGGTTTCTCTTTAGTTGCAATACTCTAAGGCAGGGATCTCCACACTGCAGCCTCGTGGGCCGTGTCTGGGCCACGGAAGGATTTGATCCTGCCTGCCGCCCACGGACGCCAAAGGAAACATTAGGCTACTGCCAGAACGGAAAGAAAAGTCAGCCATGTGACCCAGCTTAGAAAGAGCTAAGTTCCTATATTAGGCCTGATTTTGAATTTGTCTAGGAGTGCTTAAAAACCCTGTTTACAAGTGCCTGACTTTCAGAATTTTCCGGGGGAAAACCTCCACCTCCACATTATGATACTGCCCTTGGGGCAAATAGTTGGGAGACTCTTGCTCTAAGGGGTTGAACTATGAGGTCCATGTAAACAAACTTCTTCGACTGTGATTTATTCTCCTTGAACATAACGTACCCATGTGACGTTCCCCCATCCAAGTCCCACATGTTTGTCAAACGTAATTTTCGTTGAATTATCTACATTTTCTGGAAGTGATTGCAGCTGGCTGGCTATCGTTTTCCTTATTTTCTCAGGAAGTACTTTCAGGAAAGTGAAAGAAAAAACATACGAATCCCCCATTCCATGGACGTATGTAACTCTGTTTCCTAAGGCCACGGGTCGATTGGTCGGTATGTAATCTCCCTCTTCCAAACGAGTCTCAAAGCTTCATCAGCTTGTTCAAGCCGTTTTTCTGTAGGTTCCGCAAAATTCAAAGGCTTAGTCCCATTGTACAACGATGATGGGAGCTCGGTAGAGCTATGGTTGAGGTGTTCACTCGATCTCTCTATGCTTGAACCCAATGACGTTATGGACAGCTTCACTGATTCACCTAGGGATCACAACCGCTGCAGACAAGTACGCTGAATACCTCCACGATACTGACGAAAATGGCTCAAACGTTTGAACGAAACTGGGATATTGAATGTTGGATGTTCGGTAGTCACATATTCTAAAGTTTTCATCAAGTGGAATTTTCGGATTGTATTCGGTGGATTTGTCCATAATGATGAAAACAGTTAGGAAACTGAAACATTTGTGATTAATATCCGAGAGTGCATGGTGCAAAACTAGATGACAACTGTACTGAAAGTAGAATGTTGGAGTTTTAAAAACCCAGCTTTTACTCACCAATTATCTGCTGCAAGTACTGAATTATTTCTTCGAATCATCATGTGTAAGGCCAGGAGAATGAATCTACTTGGTTTGCATAATTCTGGTGGACGAATTTTCCTTAATTGATTTTGAGTTATTACTCCAATTCTTTGTAACCTTGGTATATATGCTTTTGTCTAAAAAAAATTTTCTTGTTCCCAGGCAATTACTTAGTTGTTTTTGGCGGCTATACCCACAGACATCAAAAAGACGAAATTTGCTACGACAATCAACTGTATTTGTACCATTTAGGTTGTCACGTTTGGGTTAGCCACGAAATCCTCGGTCAATCTGGAACTGGTTAGTACGCATATTCAGTGTTGTGTGTTATATTACTAATCCTACTTTCGTATGTCCTAAACATGTGTAATGTGTATTGTATTTTAAACCCCGTATCATCGTAACTCGAAGTAATTCATAAAAACATACATTTTTATAAGTCATACACAACAATATGTACATGTTGTGGCAGCTTTTAACATAAGGATACAGTGGACGTATTCATTCTGTATTCATGAGGCATGCATGTAATGTTTACGTTTAGGAAACTCATACCCCAAAAAGCAAGGGGTTTTCGGCCATGCTGCGGCTCTTCGTAATGGTAACACACTAATATTTGTGGGCGGTTACCACGGCAATGTCAACGCTGACCTTCTAGCTTATACGCTTCCACCTACTGTAGCTGGCAAAGAAGGAGATGTGTATGAATCGGAATCCATGTGCGCCAGGTACCCAGATGTTTTAACCTTGTGACTCAGTGTTGTGTTCTTAACTATTTAGTTGTCGATGGATGTTTACAATGTATGAAATAATGGGAGTAAATAATTGTCTACATCGTGACCACATGTGGCCTTCATATATACTAACAGGTCTCCAAAGTTTATCCAAATAATTATTAGAAGCCCCTGGAAACAAATAAGAGACAGAAGTTTCTCCATTCAAGCACAACACACAGTCTGACCCGTGTTGGTTCGAGATATTATTCTGGAATGAATAAACTTAGAAAGAATTCATTTAAGCTCATCATCACTGGATTCTAACTCTTGCATTTCAGTTGCAGATCAAATTTGTAAGACCAAGACTAAGTTTTGGTGATTTTATGGTCGGGAAAGTTACCTTACTGCTGTGATACAGCAGGTAAAAAGTAGGTCCCGTTCTGGAAACTAGGTGCAACGCTTGCTAACAATCTAGAAAACCAGGTTCAGACTGAGGGTTGTCTTGAGGTTGCCCTTCCCACACAGGCTTGTTTCCAAATCTTCAATGTTTTCAGACACATCTTGACGACTTTGTGTTAATGCTTACCAAGTACCACTGAGTTATATCGTACGTTATTTTTACTGATTAATATTATTGTTTAATGGTTTGTTCTCTTTAACCCAGGCATCATGGATTGTCTGAGTGCACACTTGACCCGGAGTGTGGTTGGTGTTCGGCTGATGAGACTTGCTACGGACGGACACTTGGTGTGAATTGCACCACAAATCTTCAAACGACTCGGTGTCCCGGGATATGTCCTGCCCTTTCCCATTGCCAAGCCTGTCTACTTCAGGCCCCTGAGGCTCCACTTAGCCATTCACAAAGTGTCGCACACAAATTGGATCTATACAAATGTAATTGGTGCGTCCAAAACGCCAGGTGCCATCATATCAACGGTTAGTACAGATGGAATCATGATGAAGCTCAATGATTTCCCCTGCATTATGCTGCTCAAGTTCAACCTATCCCTAAAACGAATTTAAAGCTCTTTGGTATCAACCGTCCTTCTGCATTGCAGATAACTTTGGAACGTGTGGAGTCCGTGAAGATGTACCTTCTCAAATGGCTGGTTGGTGGGGCGATAAAGGCATCGAAATTTCCAACGCAAAAGAATGTAAAACCAGCGACAAGCGACCTGGCCTCACATTCACCAAGTATCATCATCCTGTAAATTATTCTCTACCAGATTATGTAAGTTTTACATTGCACCTACTATCATTTACTGAATACTGATGAAAACATGGAGATATGACACACAAAAAGATGTTGGATTGTTTGATCTGTCTAAATACTAACAGGAAAGCCCGTTGTTTAAAATGCAAAGCGCTATGGAAATTATGGAAAATGCCGTTTAAATTTTCATTATCCCAGGTAAAAGAAGGAAGAAATTATGTTAAGAGCATAATCAGATGATCATGGTATGGTGGCCATGCACCTTGTCATTTAGCCTAGTAGCCTCGAAGATGCTCTATCTCAAATTGCAGAGTATCAGTCTGGTAGAAATTAGCTTCAGAGATTACTCAATTGATGAGGGTGGCTCAGTTCGTAATGAAAAACCGCTGAGAATTCCAACACCTGTGTTAATCATTGCAATATATATGAATAATGTGTAATTGATCTTGTCATTGTGAGGTTGAGGGGTCAGTTCCAGGCTTAAACATTGATATGGGCAATTTCTATGGATCTGAATCCTATCCCAATCGATTTAGCCCCTTACATTACTTGGAAAAAACACCCCCACTTCCCTATGTCAGTAAAAACCTCGATAAACCACGTTTTTATTCCCGTAGGATCCACGAACGAAAGAACGGATGTTTCACATCAATTCTAAGGCCTTTCATGGACAAAATGTTAGCCATACAATTACAAAGGCTTATTATTGAAAATGTAAACCGAAATTTAAATAGATTCCACTAATGAAATACTTCTGTCTTTGTATATGCTCAGTATTGAAATTACCATAGCCTCCACTTATTGAGAAACACAGATACCATTGATGTAAAATCATGAGATTGCTAAATAAAAATGAAAAAAGGTATTTATTTATAACACACAAATAATTTTGAACCGCGAGCATAAACCAATCAGGAAAGTTAACCGACTTGGGGTTGAGAAGGAGCTTCGAACTGAAGAGCTCTTCGGCTAGTTTTCGTGTATGCAAATCCGGCGATAAATTAGGCCTCCTTTTTCCCACCATGAATTTTATACGATTAGCACACTATCAGTCAACAGATGATCTGAATTGAATTAAATATCGCGACCAATATTTTGTCTTCCCATCATTTTGTATAACAGTTAACAAAAACATTAATTAGGTGACAACAAGCAACTACAATGACTGTGTTGACAAATTCCTCTATCTTTAGTTACACGTTTAAATTTCTCCTTGATGACCTATTGTTTACTGGCCAATTAGGAAATTCCGAACTGGCGAAGAAGATGGTTTGGAGGTGTTTACTATAGACTTAATGTTTATCCGAAACTGTCTGATCATTTTGCAAAACCCTCTGTAAAACCGGCCAAAGTTTGGCGTGAAGCGACTTTACACAGGAATACTTACTTCTCTCTTGTATATGAGAAAGAATTTAGTTGTAAAGAAGTATTCTCGCCTCCATTCTTTTTGCATGACAATTGACGAAGATCATTAAAGCTACTCATATTTACTCGAATTACCTGTAGGTTATGTTCATTTTACGTACTATACTCATGATTGAACTGTGTACGGGATCAGCAGCGATTTTATTGTTTCTGTACAGCGTCTCTCCTTTTTAAGAATTGCCTTGGAAGTGGTCAGTGAGTGATAATTATATCAATAAATGTTTCACGTTAAGCAATTGTGTACATTTTTTTCAGGTGAGCATCATAAATTCAACGCAACAGAGCTCAACTGAGTATTCCAAGGGGAAGCATATGGGGACTGGCGATTCTTCTGTGAGGAGAGAATTCGTGGCTGCTAGATTGAGAGGTTTTATACATCCCCCACAGCTGTGGGCTTCCGGAGCTCCTGAGTATCTGAGCATGTGCAGCGCTTTCTCTTCGGCATCACTAAGTTTCGCCTACAATGATTCCACCCTCGTACGTACCTATCCATTGATATCTCTATAAACGTAAGGTAAATTGTAATCTCCAAACAACCTTGTTACTGTTTACCATTTGATTCAATTTCCTTCTGTATTAATCAAGTAAATATTAAGAAAATCAAATTGTTTCCAAAGAAAGGAATGGTTTCATCGCTTACACGGAACTGAGTACAGAAATTCCTTCATATTGCATCTTCCAATTGAATATGTTGGGTTAACTATACGTGAACGTCCAGATTTCTGTTATGTCCGACTTGTGCTGTGTCGTCGTTGTAAGTCATGATTTTAATCATTCATCCATTCAGGCAGATTTCGGTGGTTCAGACCCCCTTTGCACGTTCGTGTTGTACTCGTGCAAATATAGTATTTTAGTATCTAGTGGGTGACGTTAAGCCGTTAGTGACAACATCTAGTTAACATGCAGTAGAAGATGATGCATTTATACGAGAGGAAGATGGGAAACTTTAGGCTAATAAGATGATAGAAGATGGTAGGTATTCTTGGAGAGCACAGCCGTTTGTTGTTAAATCTGAAAATCACCAAAAACGAATGTTATCATATTACTCTCAAACCGTAAACTGCTATACCTCACGAGACGCCTACCCTATACCAGATCCAGAATCAATAGTATTAAAAGTGTCTCAAAATGAACATTTATGAAGTATTTATCGTCAAATGCTTCCAAGACACCAAAATCGTTCCTCCATTGCTTTAGCAGCAGTGATGAACTTCATCAGTTTTCCAGTCTCGCTCTTGGCCTCACTGATGGAGTTCCGGTTTCTTACAGAGCATCAAATAAATTACAACTGGTAATCAGGAATCTATCATCAAATCGGAGAATCACCATAAATATGTTTTGGTTTCAGGAACAAGTTGGGAACATGTCCACGGACAGCTTCCAATGCCGGAATGCTCTTTGGCAAAATGGTGAAGCCGTGTTGTTGCCTCAGGGTCGTCACCGGATAGACTTCACTGCTTCACGTTCTGAAATGAAAAAAGAAGATTCCACATCATCCATTCAACTTCAACATAGAACCCAAGACGTGGCTTCTGGTTTGAATAAATCGCAAGACTCGAAGGTAGGGATTGAATATGCCTACGAACTATAACTTGAATTTCTACCTTGAGAAACCATATCTTCACTAAAAACGTGTCCGTCACAACTTCATCAAACTTCAAGTTTCGATTCTAGGGTTCATTTCCAACAAAAAATGTCTCCTAAAACCTGTTTGAAGAGGCTTCCTTTTCGAGTTATTTCACTTTTGAGATTTGTTTTATTTTTTCTGATCTTAATTCAAAAATTCCTGGATTTAGGGCATAAAAAGAAAAAGGTTTTGATCATGGATCGGTTGGTTCAATGTTCATGTAGATTGAAATTAATGTTATGGTGAGTTTGTAGTTGACCTATGTTTTTAACGGTTTTAGGTATTTACCTTTGAATATTTGGAACCTTACGAAGGACTCGAGCCGTGCAGTAGTCACTCCAATTGCATGGCCTGTCTGACCGACTCGAAATGTGGTTGGTGCCCCATCAAATCATCTTGCTATGAAAGAACCGTAAATGATACTGAGGTTTGTATTACGTATATGCAACACCAATTCTTGGTAATTCAGCATATACTTGTCTTGTTCGTGAATTATTAACATTTATTCTTATGATTTCTGAGGACAGGTTTGTAGGGAAGGGGAAGACTGGGCTCATCTAATTTTGGAGCCATCATCGTGTAATAACTGCACCAATTACATCACTTGCGATTCTTGTATTAAAAGTGAAGTGTGCGAATGGAAAGCTGGACCAAACTACGCTCGATGCATCAGAATCGGAAGGTTTGCTTCTTACAGTTCAAATTTTTACAATCAATCAAACTCCTTTACGATCTTCCAGCAAAATGATGATTCGGTGATTTTTATTTCCTTCAGGTCTTCAACTGGTTTAAGAAACGTTAGTGAGTGCCCCATGCCGTGCCACTTGAGAGATAATTGCTCCAGATGTTTGGATGGTTATGGAGGCTGCGTCTGGTGTCATTCGTCACAGGTAATGACTCGTTGAACGTTCATATTTACGAATTATTTACGATACCCGTTACTTTTCTTAAGCTCAAGAGGCCAAAACAATCAACAATCCACCAGGAAAACTTGAATTTTTTTTGAATAGCTGCCCTTATGGGGTTGTTGGGCTCTTTGGGGTTCCCCATGTTCTTTATGATTCAAAAAAGAGAAAGCGGGTTGAGGCTCATTGCTCTAGTTGATCAGCATCAATGTTCCAGACAGTGGACTTTCCTCCTCGAATATATAATTTATCAATTTCAGTGAAAGAAAATTTACATATTAAGGTCATCCGTGTTTTCTCAATTAATTTAATTTATTACTGGATTGACATGAAAATCCAGTTACCAGACCATTTAGTTAGACAGGATAATTTTTTTAGCTACCTCCCTGTCATGTTTTAAGCACTCATCGTATCATTGCTGTGTAAGTGGTTCCCATCATGTAGGGAATCACTGCCACACATAAATATTTTTGCTGCCCTTCAATATTTTATTTGTTCTTGAATCATTAGTGGTATTATCATAATTTTATTTTTATCTTAATCTAATACCATAATATGATAGCACCTACATTAATGTATGTCTCAGGAATGTTTTTCATTCAACGTTTACACATCCCGCTATGCGTTTGGATTGTGCCGAGAATGGTCTGAACAGAAAACTTTACCAGAGCCAGACACCATCCCGAGAGCTTGCCAGTCGTGCTCCATGCATTCCAATTGTTCATCATGTCTTCAGCATCTCGGCTGCGGTTGGTGCTACGACGTCGACAACCCAATCACCGGAGCTTGCACTCTTGGCGATTTCTCTAGACCTTACGTTAACGGTGAGACTTATCAGAATGTGAACTGTTCTTGGTATTGTGTATTAAAGGAATTCCCAGTGTTTTGCCGTAAATTCACATCCAAATAATGTTAATGAAATGAAAGATAGCGCTTGAGCTCTATATCATGAAGTTGGGTGAAAGTAACCTGGAAGCTTGTCACTTTCAAATTGGAGAAATTCACCTGGGTATCCTCTTAAATCAATGAAAATCAAACAGCATCTACGATCTTGTTCGTATCATCTTCATTTTTTCTATTGCCGTTATCTCTTTATTCCTAGATTCTTGCAGCAACGAAGTAAACCGCGTTCATAACATCAGTTTATACGAAGATGAAGCAGCGTGGTCTTATGCTCAGTGTCCTGATGTCGATGAATGTGGACTTGGA
The DNA here is from genome assembly GCA_031894815.1 of Creontiades dilutus. Lineage (NCBI taxonomy): Eukaryota > Metazoa > Arthropoda > Insecta > Hemiptera > Miridae > Creontiades > Creontiades dilutus. The sequence goes on along the minus strand of JAVIWC010003001.1, from coordinate 176,671 downwards.
CTGCATGATTGCCACGCTGATGCAAAGTGCACAAATACTCACGGCTCGTACAACTGCCAGTGCAAACGAGGATTCATTGGAGATGGAAAAACATCCTGCAAAAAAACGTAAGCTCTTCTCGTTATTGTGCAGCTCTTGTAAGGATTCATATGAATTGAAAACACAGAATTTGAACAGTTAGCTTCCACTTTAAACCAAATATATTACTTTCATCCTGAGACCATATTTATTCTTTCAGCTGTTACAATAAGTGTATCCACGGTACATGCTCGAATGAGCCAGATTACGTATGTCGCTGTGATTTGGGATGGACGGGTGTGGATTGTTCTATCAATTGCGGATGTAATAATCACTCGACGTGCAGTAAAGGAGTCAACATCTGTGACGAGTGTCTCAACTGGACAACTGGAGAGTTCTGTCAGCTCTGCAAGTATGTACAGATCAACGCAGGGTTACAGTAGTATCATGCGCTTGGAAGATACTTGTAAAATAAATGTGAATTTCATTTCTCAGGCCTGGAAGTTATGGAAATGCCACGTCCCCTGAAGGTTGTAAAAGATGTAATTGCAATGACCACGGAAACAAAGATCTAGGAGTATGCGACTCAGTGAGCGGGCTTTGCGTTTGTCAGGACAATACTGAAGGGGCTACTTGCGACAAATGCAAGAAAGGTTTCTACGGAGACCCCAGGTAAGTTCGCTTTTCACCAGCTGGTAAATTCTTTCAATCTACCAAGTGAATTCCTCGCTCATAAAACCTAGTTTTATGTTCCGAGATAATTGGACCCAAAAAATGGAACAAAAGAGAGAAAATGCCACGTTGCAGAGTGGAGTTGGCCCCAAAGCAAAAAACTCTTTTTCTGTAAGACTGTTTAATATTTTGCTGACCTCCTAATTTTTATTTAGTTATTTTCACCTTAGAATCTAGCTGAATAATGTTTAAAAATCAAACCTTTTATTTTGATCAAAAATGAGGACTGAAATTGAAGTGTTCTGTGTTGATTCAAGGATTGAGGGTAAATAATAGCATCATCATTAAGTGACCGTCAGTGTTAGGAGGAAATCATGTTCTACTGTTAACCGTCCAACAGTTTTTCTAACTCTTATCCATCTTTTTCAGACGAGGAGGTACCTGTTATTACCAGTGCATGTCCAGGGGTATGGTTAGCTCTATGAAACCACAAGGGCTTGGAAGCAGACTAGCTGAGCAGGCTGTCTGGGAATCGAGAGCCGGTCATCCACCAACAAGAGAGTGCCTTTGGATAGTGAGCCCCACAAATCTCACACAGTCTCAGTCGTGAGTATTTTCCCTACATCATAAAAATACAAATTATTCAATTTACCACGCAATAATGTATTTGATATGCACCTAATCTGCACTCCTCAACTCCAGTCCATAAATGTACATTTTCGTACCTGTCACAGACCCAGCATCATTCAACTTGAGATCGATCGGGATATAGATGTTGGTTGTACTGAGAACAGTGTCTACGTATACGATGGTCTTCCTAAATTCGTATCTTCCTCCGGCAACCACCAAAGTCATGTTTTGGGAGTTTTCTGCACCCAAGACACTCAGTATCCAGTTACCGTCCAGGCAAAATCAGGTTTGTTAAACTTGGAATTGTGCAATCCCCTCTTTCTTTATGTCAGTTCGTTCAAAAATTTCTCTTCAAAAACCCAGAGGCGTCTCCACACTTCCAATCAGTTTCATTCAGCTTCAACCAATCAGCAAAGCCGAATCAATCGACCTCGCCAACTCACCAAAAGCCAAACTAAATTATGTTAAACCCAAACCAATCCAAGTCAGTATGGATTGGATTAAAAAAAGTCGATTCTAATTAAATCCAATATCAATGTGTGGATGAATCGATTGCAATATTTCTCTCGTCAAATCAAGGACTCAGTACTTTTTTCTTCGCTGAAAGATACTTGGGAATCCAGAACCTCCGAGGGTGATGTGCACGACTTTAACTTCTGCAGTTGTCGCAGTAATAATTGCAGCAGAGGAAGCTAAGTCATTTGCCCAAATTAGGTGATGTAATGTAGATATAACAAACTTAGTGTTATAATCTTCTGCGTTACGGTTGGATTAAACTCAACAACAGATTAATAGTTTTAGTAAGATGTCTCTACACTAGGCTGAATGACTCAATTTTCTTGAACCAATCGGCACAGCCAAATCAATTTGCCTCATCAATTCACTCAAAGCCAAACTGAATGATGCTAAACCCAAACCAATCCTTGCCAGCCTAGATTTGATTAAAATAAACCGAATCGAACTGAATCCAACGTCAATGTGTGGATGAATTAATCGGGTTCAAACGAGCTTCGACCTCCTGCTGCAAAAGTCGTTCTTGTATTGGAGATTCAACTCGTCAACCTAATCAAGCAACAACGCTCTCATAAAATCAAGGGCCCTGTACTTTTTTCTCCCCCGAAGAATACTGGGGTAAATCCAGAACCTCTGAGGGTGACATGCACGACGTTCAGCTATGCAGTTGTCGCGATAATTATTCCAGCAGCTGCGGCTAAAACCACATCACCGTAAATCAACATTTCATCGAACCCACTGACATGTGATGATTGAACTGTGATTCGTAATTCGGGATCACTACTGCAGTGATTTGGACGTCTTTCCGAATTCTGCACGCTGCTTCCTTTGTCCGTTATAACCTATTCCTCCACTTCCATACTCAATTGTGGTACCATTGTATCTTCGTCTCCCAGAGACTTCCTTTTGCTATTGAACATTTCACCACTCGCGAATATAGGATAGGCCATGTACTTCTGGGGGCAGTCAATGCCTTTTTGGTTTTGTTGAACATAAATATAAATGAACGTGTAATACGAAGGGGAAAACATGATTAGAAGACGTCTACCGTTCAGGCTACAGGCACAATGAACTGAATTCGTCACAGGCTGACTGTCCTGTTCTAGCGTAATGTGGATGCATCTGTAGGTTGGATTATTAATAGACGATTTGTTTTTCAGGCGTAATGACAGTTCATTACAAAGCTGAAGGTGAATCTAAAGGTGGTTTCAACGCTACAGTCTCAGTTTTGTCGTGCCCTGATCATTGTCCTCCGGATCGAGTTTGTGTCAAAGGAACATGCGCCTGTCCTGATGGCTCAACCGGCCACGATTGCAAAGACATCCTTTGCCCTAACAACTGTTCTGCTCCCCTAAACAGAGGACAGTGTGATAAGGTAAGATATCGTTCGAATTATGTTCAACTTTGGTCCAAAGATTTCCAAAATGCTCCATTCGCTGGTGGGTTGGGAAGTAAAACGTAAACTGTAAATTTTATATTTCCTATGAAATTCGGCTTCGAGTCTCATCTGTGTTGGAAGCATTTCTGCCGTTCAGTCAGCCTTGTCCACCGTTCACGTTCACCGTTCGTTTACACTTCCTTCTGCTTCCTAATAGTATTCTCCTTACCTTCCAACTATATTGCGCAAGTCAACCATAATTTCAAGTAAATAATTCAAAGTACCGCACAATAATGTTACCAATAGAAAAAGTATCTAGGTGCCTTACCAATTTTAATTATATTCCCCTTCAAAATCCCTTCACAAGAAAATATTTCAACATAGAGAAACTCTTCATGTATCCACATATTGTAAGTTGCAGTAGGGGAGCAGCCCCCAAATCGCCAAAATACAAATCTTATAGAGGGGCCTATCGAATTTATAAATCCAAATTTGCGTTATTTCGGTAATTTTTTAAACAACTGCCCTTGCCAAACTTCAAACACCCACTAATACACCAATGTGTGTTAGAGTCGGGTTGCATGCGATTCTGTGTATCGCGTTTTATAGTGTCTTGTTATACCAAGAGATCTACTTTCTGGTGGGGATCGTCTCCCATCACATTGTGTTCTCTAAACTTCTCTTTGCTGACTCGGCAGTGTTTTATAATTTGGTGGACAATACCACGAAAGGAAGAATGGTTGCAAATTGGAAAAAGAAAACCCTCATGGTAAACAGAAAATGCATATCAACAAACGACGAGCTCCGCCTCTAATTGTTTACGAGGGTTATCACAGCATATTTGATCGACTGAAAATTGAAGTCAGTTTTCTAGAAAAGAGTTCCTCGCCGTAGGAGAATAATGAGGCCTGAATACTGTAAATGTCGTTGCTGAAAGAGTTGTGAAACTGATCAAGATTTTGATGTTAACAGCAGATGATCAGAAGCGGTATTTACTTCGCTGCGTAAAAGATCATCTACCAGTTCTATCAGATTTGTAGAAAAGATACCTTGAAAAGGAAATATCCTTATGAATTAATTACAGAAATACCCTCTGGTTGTCAATAAAACATTTTAAAACTTGATTTCATTCTATTTCTTAAAAATTCCTCACCGGCTGCTCTAATTTGGGTAATTTTAGGGACAATTCCTTTAAGCAAAGTTGAAATTGAGTTTGACACGGATTAATGTCGTCCTGGATCACACGTTTTGTGTGGGCATTTTGGATCAAATAGAAAAGATTCAGATGGTATGCGTTGAAAAATTCTAGTTTTTGTTTATTTCGGGCAAATAGGGACATCCTAGTAGACAGTATGAATGGTGACTGACTTCATACAAAGTCCCTGAATCCTATAGATTTAACTATTTTGAATCTAAAGCCATGTATTGGGGAGCCAAAAACACATTTTCGTGCCAATTACATGCTTTCCAGTTATTTTCCTCTGGGCTTTGAAAAAATACGAAGTGATTCTTAAACCGATTCGTATTTCATTGACGTATCTTTTTTCCAGGGTTACGGGCGGTGCATTTGCGCTGACGGCTGGGGCGGTATGAACTGCTCCACTCCTCTGGATTCCGATCGTCAAATCATCTTTTCCGAGCTCTTCAATTCCGCTCATCTATCGGAGCAATACGAACACCTTAGGAAGATGCTGCCGCGCTTTGGACATTCGCTGTTGGCAGATCGGCGATCGTCGTTGTGGTTATTTGGCGGTTACTCTTTGTCTCACGGGCCTCTGAATGACATCCGGCTGTTTGACACTAAAAATAATACGTGGGTCCAGGTAAGCTTGAGTTCAGTAGACAATAATGTTGAATTTAAGGTTGATGGGTAGGTATATCACAAAACAAAAAAAAAATGGATTGTTTTATTGCCTTGAATCCATTTAAATCCACCTTAGTTTGTTGAGCCACCCTACACATGGCTATTGTCTATGGCTAGTGTATTTGACAAAATCCTTGGATCAAAAATCTCTCTTGCACTAAATTATCGCAGGTACGTATTTCTAAGACAACCCACTCGTCACGAGCTGAACAAAAGCTCTTTATTCTTTCAAACAGGTACTTCACTGAGTAGAAAGAATTAAGCGCCTATTACATCGTGTTACATGTAGGAGTACAAACTAAGTGCTAGGCTACAAGCTGAATAGTCTGTCTTGTAACGACATACCTTATTGTTATAAACAGCCCAATCACGTGGTAACTCGTTTCCTTACGAAAGAACTGTGAAAAAGTATAAGTTATTTGGGATTTATCACTTGGTCACTTGCACCACACCACGAGATGGTTCGCCTAGAGGTGTTCAGGTCACATTCACTTGTTGCGCTCTTGCATTCTAAATCGAGAAGCAATGTGAAGATATCCATGAAACAACTGAAAACAGTTTTTTTTTTTAAATCTTGCCCTGCGCCAACGATAAGTGACTGAACGTTCACTTGCTTCTTATCAGCAAATTGTTTTTCCAGGTTACTATAGATTCAACAAATGACGCTAATATGCCCCGCGGAAGATATTTCCACGCTGCGGAAATTTCTTTAAGCCGACGTGAAATATTTGTTCACGGTGGTTTGACCGCCACTGCAGCCGGCGGAGGTGATCCTGCCGTGGGAGGTGGAGAGCAAGCCATGAGACTGAACACAACTCTGAACGATTTCTGGAAATTCAGTTTGAAGAACTCTCATTGGGTCGGCATTGAGGTACTTATTTCATCTTTAGCATTACCCAGTAATGAATTCCACGCTCCTAATTTTGAAATCAAATCAGGAAGTTCGTTATTGTGTCAAAATAATTATTTTCTAGGCATCGCCGAGTCCTCCAGGTTTAGCTGGGCACACTCTGACGTTAAGGAGGGATGGAGATAGTGAAACATTAGTGCTGATCGGTGGATTCAGCACAGAGCACGGCTTTTTGAAAACAGTGTGGGAGTTCAATCCTGTTACCGACCAATGGACTCAGCTCGAAACGTCTGGATATGGTCCTATAGGTACGTTCAACTGCTCGTCAATCTATAAGTTGTCATTAACCATTTTCTGAAGATATTCATCATTCAATGCCTGATTGATAATTTCACTGTGCATGTATACTAATTTGTCGATGTTTATCTAAATTATCAGGTGTATATGGCCATAGTACTGTCTACCATGAGCCCACGAAGAGCTTTTACGTTTTTGGCGGGTACGTTTACGGTGTGAACAGGACGCACATCTCAAATCGATTGTTTGCATTCCATTATCCATCCAAGACGTGGTCCGTCTTGCCAACGTTTGCACAGTACAATCCAGCTCGCATGAATTTGGTAAGTTATCAAACCTATTTCTTGAATTCTCTCTATGATAGTTGATAATTCATACCATTAAATTGGTAGATGAGGAAGACTTAGTATGCTGATGTTCGGGAGCAAAAGGAGAAATGCAAATACAAACCACATTAAAACTCCTATAGTTGTTTATTTCATGGTTGTTGATGAATGTATGGAAAGTAATTGGCAAGAGTTTATTTTTATTATATACATCCTGGATAGGTCAGCATTACAGAAAACCAAAGTTCTGAATTGTGAAGTACCAGTTATAGAATTTCATACATTTATAGAATTTCACAGCTGGACATTTATAGTAATTTCAACTTTCATAATGCAATGGCAGGTTATATTACGTCAAACTCTGTTTTCTCTTCTGTACAGCCAAAGGCGAGATTCCTTCACTCAGCTGTAACCACGAATGATTATATGCTTGTGTTTGGAGGAAGAACGGAAAGTGGTGCTGGCCCTGATCCTCTCGTGGCCTACATTTACAGCTGTAATCATTGGGTGAAACTTCTGGACAAAGGTAATCATGATAGTCGCCTTTTTAAAACGTCATTCTGAAGCAAGGGTTTGTCATTTGAGTTACAGAATATAAGAATTGGTCCAGGGGGTTGTGGTACAACCGAAGGATGAGGAAAATGACCTAATACTAATCCGAACATTCTAAACCGAAGCTGTGGAAAAAATTCCCAGATCGATCTTTCGAAATTCTTGTTCCGTTGCAATTTTAGTCTTGTTCTGCAACAAACATCAGAAATTTGGAATTTCATAACGGAAGGGGATACATGGACAGCAGGGCACTCCTGTTGGGTCATGATATACTGGGTACACCCAGCAAAATCATAATTTATTCGCTAGTCTCAAATTCACTCCTCAAAATCATATACAAACCAGGCGTAGGGACGTGTTATTCATGCGATGATTACCAATATGTTTATGATACAGAATTGTTGTAATAACTATTCCTGATGAGCAACACTTTAGCGGTCACCTTACGTTAGTGCCTTGGAATTGCCGAGTTTCCGATCAACTTGTTAGCATCTGTCCTCTCCCATACCTTAAGTAACTTTAAATTCTTATGTTCTCAACGATATTCAAGGTGAAGAACTTGAGTTGAACATACTTCAGGATAACTTTTCACAACATATGTGTACTCCCAGTATGAATTACATGCGTTCATTTATTGTATACATTTTATGGTTTCAGGGATAAGGGTTGTTGGACTACCACCACCACTGACCTACGCTCATGCAATGACACTCGATGTTGAGTCAACCTCAGGAAGCAATGTTGTTGCTTACGTGATGGGAGGTTTCACAGGAGGTACCGACAGCCATGTGACGAGGATCGCATTGCCTGAAGATGTCTGCGCTCTCTGGGCTTCAAAGGAAAAGTGCAGGTATGATTTATTGACTAGTTGTCTGGAGGGCATGACCAACCTAGTCATGTCATCTGGGTCGTACAAATAGCTCACAGTACTCACATGACATGTTGGAGTCAAGTGCACAAGGCGTAACACTTATTCTCTTGATTTGCAGGCGCTCGTTGGGCTGTTCTTACTGCTCCGTTTCCAATAACGGGATTACCAACAACAGTTACTGCTTCACTACCGAGAAGAAGATGCAGGTTGATCCCTGTCAACCACTCAACGGAACTATTCGCACGTCGAATGGTGTTATGTGTGACAGCGCCTGGATGTCTGCTAGAATGTGTGAGCCCTTCACCACTTGTGCGGATTGTCTGGCGAGATGGCCCACCCAATGGGATGGCCCTCAGGTAATACTGAATAGCCAATAGTCCAACTTTGCACACCGATGCTTCTGTAAATGGCAGGGTTGCTAACAACGCTTTTAGTTGCTAAACTCATCAAGTATTGATAAGGGGTAAACGATCAATACAAAACATTTCCTTGTACACGAGTTTTGCTAAGTTTTTCAGGTTTCTAAAACCATTCTTCCTTCGGATTTAAAAGGATATATTTGTTAGGTAATAGTTTTCTAATTTGACAAAAAGATATAATAAAGTTGCCTCATTGGTTTCCATTATTTTAATACATTCAAATGGTTGTTGTATTTAACGAAACAAATATTGTTCATGAGAGGCCTACTTGTCATAATTTCACTAAATATTCAGATTTTAGAAGTGCAAAACATGGATTGTGGACATTGTCCATTAGGATTGCAATCAAGTGTCTATGAGACTGTGCTATTTATTCTCAGATATTTCAAGTTGGTAGGTAGGTATAACACCTTCAGTCAAATTTATCGATAGTTTTGGGCCATCACAATGCCCTTGAGAAGTGGACTTGTCAATCAAACCTACTGTACGTTGTGGAAGTTTCCCTGTGAAGTCGTCCATCCTCGTCGGCTTTAACAAAATGCTCCACGCTTGATGTTCCCTTTGAAGCAAAGGTTTCATCCCAGAATTTGCACGACTTCCTCGCCAACTCTCCTGCTTTGTACCTCTACAATCCATCCTATGTAATACTACTACTATTGAAATATGGTTCACTATTCAGTCAAACCAAATCATGACTGAAGATGTAATACTTACCTACCGGGAAATGTCCAACTGAGTGAATTAGAGGCAAAACACCACCCAACTGGATACAAAAAGCTAGTCTCACTGGGTACAGCGCTCCTGACCGGCGACAGCCCAATCAGCTACAAAGCAAAAGCACCGGTTTCCGTCAGTTTCGATAATAACTGGGTACTAATCAAGAACAACGTTGTCATGCTTGACTAGTATAGAGGGTTTTTTAACAAATTAAACAAGTTACATTAAAAAAAATAGCTCGTGAAAATTGGGATCGTCAGTCATAATAGTGATGATGATTATAGTAGTTAATAAATAAATTATTACTAATTATTGTATCTAGATGTCATCATCTTCACGTTCTCCTGTCCTCGTAACTGTAGTAATTTTTTTTGGAGCGAGATGATACCTCTTTCATGAAAATGATAGGATCGTTATGTGCTTCAAACCTGGCCCAACATTGTACGAGGAATGCACACTTCTCCACGGAAGACTTCAGGTTTTGAGATTCGTCTTTGCCTGAACTTGGGCCAGTGCAATAGCAACTACGTGTATGTTGCGTTGGGGTGTGCAGAATTGTTCGTTAAAATCTGAGAGTAACGCTTGTGCCCCCTCGTTGCTTTCGCTCGAGTTGGTGCAGCTGCCCGGATGTTGGGTGGGAATCTGGATCCGTCTTCAATGTACGTCGTATGCATGTAGTAGCAAAATGCAGTTGCATCGGTCGTTGCGTCGATCATCAACGAACTAAAAGCGTTGAACACATATCTCGATTAGTATATTGGAGTGGATTGTATTCAATGCTGTTAGGAAATTACCTATTTAACCACACCTACCATAGCTATGCTGAAATTAAAGTTAATCTTCTGTGTTACAGTACTGATGCTCCTTTAGTCCGTCAGTTTTAGCTGTACAAATGAATCATCAAGGAATCGTTTGTCGTTTTAGGTTTGCAAGTGGTGCTCCAAGTGTGGTGGGTCTGGAAAGTGCGTTCCCGCCGCAAATGAGTACGAATGCACCAAGGACAACAAGTGCCGAGAAATACACGCTGTGGAGCAGTGCCCAGAAATGTCGTGTCGAGCTTCTGACTGTGAAAAGTGTTCCGCCATGGGGGACTGTGCCTGGACTAGGTAATTCACCATTCTAATCATGATTTATTTGTACTCGTTTGGTAGTTACTTTCAACTTATTCTTTACCGTGGATGCTTCAATTTTCAAAAACCCCCCCTAAAATCTACCTACTCCGCTTGAAGTATTGTTTTCAGCCAGTCCCCAATCACAGACAAGCATTTGGTACTACATTTAGGGTTTGTGCGTATTGTTGCGTTTGTGCTTATAGCTTTAATATTGTTGTTCATGTTGGGGCAAAGATAGGAGCATAGTTTATACAGCCTCCTGTTCTTCAGCAACTGATATTGGTACATATTGTAAGCTATATTGTAGCAGAATCCATTGAATTATGTTTAATTAAACTCCAGGCAAGTGATGAAGACGTCTGAAGAGGGTGGAGTCACGATTGCAGCCGATCCCGTGTACGACTGGACTTGCGTGGAGCGAGGTTTGAGCGATCGCTCAAGTTACAAAATCAAAACCGAACCAGCTTGCCCCAGAAGATGTTCCCATCACATGGACTGCCAAACGTGTCTTCAGTCTCAGGTAACATTATGCTGTCCAGTATAGATTTAATGGGGGATTGTTCACTGACTTCCAGGAGCACCTATTGACTCCCAGTTTCTTCAAAAATTCAGCTCCTCAAAACTGGAATGCTGTCCCTACTGACTCCAGTCTATAGAACAAATTCGCACAAATTTCTTATCCCTCTTTACAAACTTAGGACTGTCCCCACAATAAAGTACAGGTGTGGTTACAAATTTATGGTTGGTGTCGATGTTGAAGAATATCTCGTCATAAAATAAAAATCATCGGAGAGCACTCATATTGGAAATAGACATGTCGTCTTAATATAACTTTCAACATAACTCAGCCATCATTATTGTCTTCTTCTTCATCCTCGAAAGTGGGCAACCTCAGTTTGTAGGATATGTTTTTCACAAATTTGTAAATTTGTTCGTAAACTTCGTTCTTCATTCTCTTTGTATCCATTTACCGACTTTTTTACAGGGTCAGGGACTAACCCTGTTGGGCTTAGTCTGTTGGGTAACATGTTGTTTCACAGAATTTATTGTTGCATACGTTTTCAATTCGTACCTCCACTATGTTTCCCACCGTTAGATATATATCTTTGTTTGTTGGGGTGAGGGTGGTTGAATGGTTTTATGGACGTAGAATTGAACCAAAGCCCTGTTTCAACTTACTCCATCCAACTCTCTTTCTTATTGTCATATTTCCATTCGAAAAAGAAGACTCTTTCCAAGCTTTTACGTGAATGTCAGTATGTTCGTGTTTATGACCCTCTTCTCAGTTTTTGAAGTCAGTATGCACTGCCCACGGAGACGCCCCTTCACTTTTACGAGTGCAGGAGTCAATAGGTAGTCCCTTGATTCTATGCTTGTGTTATGGTTTTTCATCAAGTATACTCCTCATTATGTGTATGCTGAATATTTCTACTATCCAGGGTGGGGAAGGTGACTGGCACGAGTGTCGATGGTCTACACGACTTGGCGAATGTATCTCCCCCAGCTACCAGAGTCTGGTGTGTGCAGGAGGAGTGTGTGGACTTGTCTTATCCCGCGGTGCTCATTGCCCTCAACCCTGCAGCACCTTTAGCCAGTGTCAAACCTGCCTAGAACATGCTCATTGTGGATGGTGTGCTCTCGAATCTGGAAACTCTACCGGTCAAGTGAGTCATAAATAAGTCTCTTACACAATTAATTTAATACTACAGAGTATTTCAGTGGAGCAGATAGAATTGTAGATATGAATAAGTTATATTGAAATTAAATAGTGAACGCTGTATGTATGTTTTAATCAGAAATGAAGAAAGGTGGGATTTTAACAAGGGCTGGGAGGTGGGGAAGAAATCTATTTCAGGACTTACAAAAGCGTTGGTCTCACGAGGTGGGCGACAAATGGAACGATTGTATAAATGACGGCAGAGAGTTGAAAAGAGAATATTGTAGGGAGTTACTTGTTGAGGGATATTAGGGGAAGCCCCGACAATTGTAATATCACATGTGGTTAACAATAAACGGACGAAGGACGATCCAGGAGACGAGGATTATGGGTTTTCTCTGGTTACTGTGGAAGGGATGGGAATCCCACACGGGGGTGAGAGCCCAAGGAGGTTCATTCAAATCCTCTCTCTTGATTCCGTCACTCTAGCCTAAACCTACTTTGTTCTTTTAAAATTAGCCCTAAATTCACTGGTGTCGTAGCTGCTCTCCAAATTTAACTCTTCCAAATTAGTTCACCCGTTCAAAATTGACATGTTTAGAATTTCGCAACTCAACACCAAATTTTCTTTTGCTCAAATTTGATGTCCCCTTCAATTCACAACAAGAGACATTAATATTTTTCCTTAATAATAATGATGGACAGCCTCAGCCGTTGAGGAGAAGCGTGTGGAGATATGACACATCGCCACAACTCTCCTGTCCTCAAGAGAAAGCACCCGATACTCCTAGCTTAAACTGGATACATCCAGGTTTTCGGAAGATATACCTAGTTTGTATGCTGAACTTTTTCTAGCTGAACCTTACAGACACTGGAGTACGGAGACCATGCAACAGTGCCATATTCAAGGATCGGCAATACAAGCGATTTGTTCAACAGCATTGCCATTTGAAAGAAAGCAGTGTTAAAAACTTTACCGAATAGCCAATTTACCATTGAGCATAATTATAAAAAATTAACTTTAATTTAACTGCTAAAATTAAAAAACAGTCTACGTTCAAGTGTCAAAGTTGACTCAGCTGAACATGTTGATTCCATACTTTCTGATTTTGTATACCATTCATAGCTTGAAATATCTCTTACATTCATTCACAGCGACTTGTAAAAAGGGCTCTCGATTAGTTCAAATTTCCATAAACCTTGAACTCCGAGATAAGGTCATTCTTCTATTTATTTGTATTGTCATTTATAACTAGATTCTTGAGTTGGGCGAAAAATCAGTTCATTTTCATCAATTCTCGTCGTTATTTGTTTCTTTGATGATTATCATTGTGGGGGTTTCCGTTGCTTGGAGACGAAACATTGTGGAGGATTGGAGAAAAATATAATTGATTACTTGTTTGAAGACGACATCTCTATTCGTATTTGTATTTAGATAAATTCACTTTACAATAGGTTCGATTGCTTGAGTTTTCTTTATTCTATGTGCCCTTAAACGTTTCAGGGGATTTGCACTGAGGGGTCACTCGACCAGCCGTCTGAAGGACCAGCAGAGGGTGCCACTTGCGAAGCTCTGTACGAAAACAAAACCAACTCATCTCTGGCCGATGCGAGCAAGCTGTCTTGGCATTACGTCACCTGCCCAGCTGAAAATGAATGTGAAAACGGACATCATAATTGTGATCAGACCTCAGAGACATGCGTGGACGTTCCCTACGGATATCATTGCATTTGCGGCCCAGGTGTGTTGGATATAATAATTTAGAGTTGGATCTCCCTAGCACATTGTGTATTGACGTATTTTCTTCAAGTCCTTGTGGAAATCTACTAATATTTTACAGTAGTCGAGAGAATCATTAATAAGAATACTGCAAAAGACGCATGTATTCCGAAAGTACTTGCCAAATGCTATGGTTACTTGTAAAATTGGGTCTGGGTGGGCTTGTCACGCAGCCAGTCTGGGGGCCCTCCCCTGGAAAATTTTGGAAATTGGACATTTGAAAACAGTGTTTTTCAGCACTTCTGGTCGAGTTTGTTCTGTTGTGTGTTTTCTGTTCTGGCGGTTGCCTAATTTTTTCCATTAGCGTCTGCAGACGGCGGGTGAGACCAAATTTTTGACCGTAGTTTGGAGGCCCCTAGCCTATACTAATCAGAATGCAAGAAAACTCCAAAGTGGCTATTGATTGGACAGCCTCACACTCCAAATCCACTTGTAAATTGTGGCAGCACTTAATTTATTCCTGGGACATATAAGTTAACCCAGTAAAAGCGTGCAAACATCAGCTGGGACTTCCCACCCTAATTGAAGTGATTAGAGTCCTATTTGACGATGTTCTTTTTTTCCAAATCCCTTTTTTTGTCCGTTTCATATATTTCAATCTTTATTTTTTCCCTTGGAGTGGTTTTTTGAATGAAATGTCTAATTTTACTACTTAATTTAGCATTAATTATCTGAAAATTACTGAGGAAAAAGCAATAATTGTTGTTGAATCATCGTTGAAATGAAAAATGAAATGAAATGAAATTTTTTATTTGTATAAGCCTTCCGGCGATACAAGAGGAACAATGAGGAATCATTGTTTCAACGCTTGTTTGAGGTTAGGAAGGGGAGGTAAAAAGAACTGAGATTTGATTTTGATTCCTAATTGTCTAAAACTTAATTAATAGTTTGAATGTATTCTCCTCATCATTGGGACAGAAATGTGGAATTATTCCGATTAAAATCCCCATCTTTCTTCTAAAACCAATACTGTTCCTCCGAAAACACGTTTCCACTCTCATAAGATTTGGTTATAGTCGTTTGGGTGTGCAGAGTACGCAAAGCTAGGGACAGTCAAAGAATATCTTAAGTGCACATGGTGGATGGGATTGCAACAGCTACTTGAAGTAATTGTCAATCAATTTTAAATTTTGATGAACTGATGACTGACTTTTGTTAACTGATTTAATTGATGAGTGGTTGTTGAGTATTATTTTAATGTTAAATACAATTGTTGATTTTCATTTTCAGGTTATAAACAAGGCGAGCTCAGCGGTGACTGCGTACCTGTGTGTACTCAGGGCTGTGTCCGTGGTCGTTGTACAGCCCCAGATACATGTACTTGTGACTTTGGCTACGTCGGTGCTAATTGCTCCATCCAATGTCAGTGTAACGGTCACTCGCACTGCGCTGGGCCCGACCGTCTCGACGACTGTTTGGAGTGCCGCAACAACACGCAGGGACCCACTTGTGACAGGTACCTATGTCTATTAATGTAATGAAAGTACTTTTAGAGGGATCACACTGTTGAACATTGATCCTAGAGAAATGTCCCGCCAACTAGGTTCTAGCGTTACCCTACCTGCAAAGTCAGCTTTTTTAGATTAGTTTTCATGTATATACGCAAAATGTCATCATCTTTCTGAAGCACTAACCAAATTTAAGTTTTGATTGTAAATGAAGTCAGCGTGAATGAATTACGAAAAACGTAAACATTGGGGTAATGCCGCCCATCGTATCGGGGAATGCCGTGCATTTCTGAAACGTCAAAAAAAAAAAGATGGAAAAGAACAACAAATAACCAACAAAGCGCCAAATTCAGTTGGATTTTGATCAACTCACTACTAGTAGCAGAGATGGGGTTCAGAAGAAGTGGAAATCGTGGAAAAATGGAAAGACCTCAAAAAAAGAAAGAGAAGCGCAAGAGAACCAGAAGTGAGAGCAGTGACAGTGATGACTGGGGAGATATCTCTGAGGAAGACCTTGTTGTAGACACAGACGAAGATGTTGAAGAATTCTTGACTTCGTCTTTTGTGGACAGCTTGTGTACAATTTGCCAAGAAGCCGATAATAATTCACCAAAGTGGAATTGCGAGCACTGCAATCACAGCACCCACTACATGTGTTCCATGGTACGACCTGATCACGGACTATGTGATGTATGCAAGGTTATTTTATAATTTTGTAAAGAAAGAAAAGCTAAATATTAGTGTGGGTTCAAAAAAGTTCTATATACAAGACTGTAGTTTACCTATTTCTAAGTCATCGTTCATTTTAACTATAGTTTATTGACTGTTTTCATGGTTTTTATTGTTATAAATACATTTAACCTTCTAACTTTGGAAAAAATGGGTTAAATGACAATTCAGTTCTCGGGGTTGGGCGTCATTACCCCATAGTGCGTCGTTACCACACTGTGAGGTAATGCCGCCCAAAGCACTTTATTAACATTCACGGCTGTTTTTCCTTCTATCCCTCCCTCCTCGTTCCTCCTCCTTCTATGTAAGGAAAATGCTTAGATATCGAAAACAGAATAAATTCGAGAGCCGTTCGTCCAAGAAAAACATGTTTATGACGTTCTGTCCCTTAACTCTATGGTTCCAAAGTTAAGTGCACGGTATTACCCCTCGTTCCCCTACATACACCTTGCTTTCTAGTCCTCCTTTATATATTTCCATCCCTTCTATATTTTACCAGGTCCTCAAGGTTGCTTTGGTGACAACGCCCTGAATTTGTTAAATTATACGCCCTAACTTGTTTTTATTTTTTTCCCAGGTGTAAGCCGTTATTCGTTGGAGACCCTACTGACAATGGTGAATGCATTCCATGTTCTGATTATTGTAATAATCACACCGACGTCTGCGTGGATGAGTCCATCACAGATTTAGATTTCATTCATGAAGCAACCAAAGAAGAATTGGAAAAAATATTAGTCGTTGGACCTACAACGAAAGCCAAGTACGTACTTGAGATTGATTTTCTTCTTTCTGACTAATAGTTGTTGACATAGGTATGACGTTACAAAAAGTATTGATAGAAAAGTCACGTTCCACTTCAAAAACTTGATTGAATTTCTGCTGAGCATGTCAACAGGACGTGTTCTATATAAGGTGTAGGAAAAAGTGCAGCCAAAGGTTCAGCTATCCAGTGAACCGCTATCAGCGATAGGTAGGTGTTTGTAGGATTGATTCATTATCCCTTATTATAGGTAAAGCTTGGTCCCTTGAGCATGGCAGCTCGAAAATTCACTTGAAATGAACGTGGGTCATTCCATATGTACCCAGACAGACTCGGAAGTACCGACCCCCTCCAAGTTTGTTCATACTTGGTGTAGTTGCTTCCATTAACGAATAAAAAAGGCCTGCCAGCTCAGTTCCTCCAAAAATGATCAGTTTTGGAAACTTTAGCAGTGTGATATTTTGACGATTTTTTCGATTTTTCATGACCTAAACATGGTTTTTAGATACTATATCTTCGGTTCCAATCGATCAAATTAAGCGTAAGCAGTCTGATTTTCTTCGTAATAAAGTAAAGAACGCAACGGGTCCTGCAGAAAGGTATGAGCGTCCGTTTTGTTTGTCTGGCGAATAACGTCCGCAAATCTTAAGAACGCGATTTCCCCCGAGTCGTTCAGTAGAATTAGGCGTTCGAGGTCTTGGAATGTTTTTAATTACTTGTTTTACAGTGCACCCAACGGGGTTTGTGTGTTATTTTCATTTGACGGAGTTATAACGATTTCAAGGGCTATGCACTTCCATTATTTTTCTTTATTTCGCCTTTTATCGACGTGAAGCTGAATTATCTCGAAGACCGTTCGATATATCGAGAATTGTCTTGGAAGAGAAGTTGTAGCTCTTTAAATTTCCATTAGGATGGACTCCTTCCACTTTTCCATAGCTCCAACCGTTTACGCGCTATGAGCAAAACAAAGTCTGCCCATTCACGGGTATGGGTAAGAAGATTGCAGTGGCTAAGGGAGTTTCATAGTCAGTAGAGCTCCAATTGTACCCATGAGGTGCAACACCAGTTTGTCTCGTAAAACTTGTACTTTTCATCTTTAAAACGAACAATAGTTCTCGGGTCCCCCTGTCCCTCCCCCAAAGCGTGGCGACTGGCCTCTTTCTTAAGATGCTAAATATTTTGTTTTACCCCCACCCCGTGACCCCTTGCTGTTCCAATAAACCTTCGCGGATAGCAAAGATCAAGTTTTACGGGTCAAACTAGTGCTACACCAAGTATGAACCAAATCAGAGGGGGTCGGTACAGTTCGAGTCTGTCTGGGTATGGAATGACCCACCTATGGTTTAAAATGAATTACTGACTGTATAATTTTTTTTCATTTCAATATAATTCAAGTGAACATGTTAAGCTTTCCTCTGATGAGTCGTAGTGATACATAAACAATTTGATTGTCTATTTTGAATGAAAGGTGGGCTATGAAAATAATAGAGTTTTTGGTGTGGACTGGTGACCGCAGCTTCGTCCGTCGTTCTAGAGCAAGCAACGTGACGCTAAACGTCGAGTAGCCGATGAGCCTGTTGATGTGCTTTTTAAAGTGACGTGAAGGACTGTAAACAAACGCTTTGTTGAGATTTTCGAGGTGGTGCTCGTATTGAAGGGACACATTCAACAAAATTGTAATCTCCATTGTTTTTTAAAACAACTATAATTTAGCGTTGTTTCTGTTAAGTATGGGAACGTGCATATTCTGGTGGTGCAGAAAGTTTATGGTCTTGGCTGCCTGCCTGCCTCTTACGGTTGTTTTTCATACCGCAAATTGATTACATTCGTGTTTTATGGGACAAGAAGAGATTGAATTGGGTGTTTGGCAGTGTGGTATGTTAAGGTATATTGTGAATTTTCTAAAGAGTAGAGAACGACTTTCTTGGGATGAAACATAACAGAGATTCACTTCCTTATCAATGGAGCAGTTCACATAGAGTTTCTTTGCACTATTGTTCGACATGGGGCAAAAGCTGGTCAAAACGTGCCAAAAATCGTGGGTTTTAGAGGAACTGACAGTTGTGTAAAGTGTCATTTCTAGTTATTTGTGACGTAAAATCGACTGTGATAGGTTTCAGAGCTGTAGATATTCACCCATAGCCAATTTTATGTTCATGGATTAATTGGTATGTACGAGTTTAGTTTAGTTGATTTAATTTTGGTTCATCTTGCACAGGTGCATCGGTTGTAAGTCCAACACCACGGGAGCGAAGTGTGAAGATTGCCTCGAGGGACATTTCAGAGGAAGCGACGATCACAGAGTTTCATGTCGACCCTGTGAGTGCCACGGTCACGGCCATACTTGCAACCCTATTTCTGGAGAAGGGTAAGTGCCTGAACATGTATCATCAATTATCTTGTATCGAAGAGTTAATTTCACTATTTGAAACATATTGGCAAGTAATGCATGCATTCCAGGGTCTCCCTTCGTCCAGTTTTCGTTTGACCACCCCTGTCCCACTAGTGGGCGCTAAGCGGTACTCCGTACAACATCTGAGCTAAAGGAGACATTTCCCTGAAAAGATTTGTCTATAATATAGACAATATATTATATTGTCCATGTTGATCAATGTTAATCCTAGACCAGACCCTCCCTTAAACAAATGAAAAAACCACACATGTACACAACTGTAAACAACATAACAGTTCTGTATTTTCTATCTGAGCTAAAGGAGACATTTTCCTGGAAAGATTTGTCTAGATATTGTCCATGTTGATCTATGCTAATCCTAGACCAGACCCTCCCTTAAACAAATGAAAAACCACCAATTGCTTGATTTGTGATGATCTGCAAAATAATTACGATTGCCTCCATTAAACAAAAACCCCTCTTTCTTTAGCATCCTCAATTAACACGTTTTAAGGCCCTTATTAATAAATTTGAATGGTTCTAAAACTTGACGGTGTTTTTTTATTAATTATTTTATTTTTTTATTTTTTTTGCCTGTGACAGGTCACTCTGACAGTTCACAAGTGCAGTATCCAGTCTCCTGTTTATTGTTTGGCTTCCTTTTTAGGGTCTTTTAGCGATGTCGTTTCCCTATTCCTTAAAAAATGTGTAATCATTTTTGTATAACAGCTCGTCATTCCCAAATCTCGTATACTGGTACTTTTGAAATTTGTATCTCCGATCAATTTTCTGATGTGACGAATATATTTGAATTGCTTAATGTTTGTGAGGGTGATGAAATGGTTCAGACGCTTGCAGGCGTCCGGCTCATCTCCCAAGGCGGCAGATTCTAAAATCGGGAAGGGGCCAACTAACCATATCCATCACATGTTTTCTAGGTATTTCTCGTATTTATGTCATCTGACATCTCCATTCTTTCCTTCTGATTAATTAAAAATGTATACTAGGACTCAAAAATAGTGAGAAACGGTAGATATGCGATGGTATGGGGTACCGCTAGTATCCACTACTGTGACTGTGACTAGATGGTTATAAAGATAATTATAAACACTAGGCCAAATTCCTAATCGAACGACAAAAGCAAGGAAATTTGTCTGGGAATTCTAGTAGGTATGAGAAGGGCTTGAAAGAACCGGCCATCACCCCCCATCAAGTCATAAAATTCGATATTTCTGGGTTTTATTACACAAAAGAGGTTTGTTAGACAAGATAAATAAAAATGTGGAATAGTGAGGACAACGAATTATCACTATGAAACCCTCCACTTACCCACTTGAAAGATCTGAAATATGTTTCAAAACAAGACCGGAGTTCTTAATTGAAGTAAATTATAAGAAGGAATTTTAAGCAGCATGATCACTCTTAAATGGATGGCCCATTGCCCTCTCCATTCCCCCTTCATCAACATTTCCGAGTTTCGTTGTTTAAACTAAACTAAACTAAACTAAAAAAAAAAAAATCTCTTATCAGATACCTTAGTATCCACCCAGTAAGCCCAAAAGTGAGAGATTAAGGCCGCGGCTCCACTGGCTGTAGTTGATCTAAACTTACACGCGACTGTTGGGTGGCTCCACGGGCAACAGAGAACCAACTGCAATCCGTCACGCCATCATGGCTTCACTAGCAGTAGCAGTCAGTGTGGTAGACGTGACCAATGAACGATCATGCCACAAGTTACTGGGACGCGACCGACGCTGCATTCTACAGCTAGTGGCGCAAGGTAGTGGCAGCAAAATGTAGCGGTAGAATAGGACCGGTTCCATTTGCACGCCACTCAATATTCTGTGGCGCGCCGTCAAATGTTTCACGCTGCAGACTGTCGCTAGTGAAGCCACCTCCGTTTGTTTGCTGCCTTTTCATTTTCCTGACTTACCAACTGCACTTTGTAGCGCGATCACCTACCGCCAGTGGAGCCACAGCCTAACTGTCACCAGATATCTTGGTAACGGCCAGGTGGACTATGTAGGTTTTATGATTCTGCGTAATCGGCGGTTGTTGTCGCCTGAATTCGTCTAGAAACATACTCAATATGAATTTGCTATAAAGATGTTAGTAAGAATGGTTTAAGTATGAACAACTATCAGAAAATACATGCATCAGCTCAGTACGCCGACAATCCATAAGTCCAACTTGAACCAACTGCTTTCTGATAACTCCGGTTCTGTTCTATAAGAGCTTTCCCACAGCGCTTATACTCAGAGGCCTACAATTTCCCTCGTGTCTACAGGTTACTGAATAGTTAATCACATATCTAGGTACAGATCGTAAAACCCCAATGCATTTCGAAGGAAGGATGATTCCAATCAATTTGAATGATCGGTCGACTTTGAAGGTTAAGGATTCAGCGTATTCTTCAGTTTTTATCGCCTAAATTCGTCCATAAACATAATCAGTATGAATTTACTAAGAAGATATGAGCAGGAATAATTTAAGGATGGTCCACTACTTAAAAACACAAGATTCCGTTCAGTAAGCTGATCTGGGTACCTCGTAGAAATCCTACGTCCACCTTTAGGCTATTGCTTTCTTTCACGTTCAATTTTATACAACAAGGGGGTCCACACAGAGACTCCTTAAATCTTCAAGGTATAGACATAACGAGGTATAGAGTGAAATTAATTTCAGAGGAAGTATATTTCCGAACTATTTTGAATGATCAGCGTTGATAAATAACAGTTTTTGTTAAGGAATTCCACCTTAGCTCTCCTTGGTTGGCGACAATATTGTTGGGGGGTCCGTGTTGGTCTTGGTTTATTTAGGCGTTAGCCATTTACAATTCTTTCGTCGTTTCATTCAAAATCCCATACGGAGCTCCTACAAAACATAAGCAAGTCAATATTAGAGAGTTCCTGCTCCTCACGGTTGCCGATTTCACGGAGACTGTGAACTTCCGATGATGGCCGACAGCTCACGATCGTCCACGAAGGTCGCCTCACTGCCGGTAGGCCCTGGGGGGAACACCGCGTCCGCACTGGATGATCGAGTCCCCCCACGTTCTACTCAGTTCCCGCCCTAACGTTTGGATAACCTGAAAAAGTGTTCAACTGATAACACATTTCGTTTCTACATCTTCTTTCCAACATCATGTTCCACTACAAACTTACCTACCTTGATTTAGCAGATCGATTTGTTAGGGAGTAATCAGTATCGTTTTTACTTTTTGACGTCTGGAATGGTAGCAAGTGGGAGTGTGCGGTGTAGGGCTAGGGTATTTGATGTAGATACCTATGTACTTACATTGGTGAACGAGCTTGACGACACTCAAGTTCTTCATTAAGTTAACAAACATAAATATCTACCTAACGCAGAGCTCGTCATCCTATGTATGTTCTAATAAATTACGACGTAACTATGTTTCTACTCAGCTATGCTAATTCAAAAGCAACTTATTGAAATGAGTGTGGAGAACTACGAATAGAAGATACTCCTCAAATACATTCGCTAACTCGCTGTCCGTTAGTAGATCAGCGTTGTACAGATTAATGAAGTCCACAACTTCTCCTTTCATAATCCAAACTTGAAGACGAGCAAAACGTACAGTAAAAAAACTCGACTCAACTGGGAGACTTGAACTAAATTTGCGGAGTCAGGTTATGAATCTAATAATAAGAAACACCTCGAAGGAACCGTCGGGAGATGACGTTGAACGTTAGCACCAACTCGATTGTGCCTAGATTCCCGTTTACTGTGAGCGAAAACCGTGAGGGGCAGGAACTCTCTATTAACTAGAGAGTTTTTCCTCCCTGCGGTTGGCGACCGTACGGTGCGATTATGCGGTGTGATACTAGCGAAACCTAGCGGTAGCCGACTGACTTAGACCTTTCACAACGCGACGCACCGGGAACTCGGAGCTCAAAGCGGTGTGGGCTCAGACTGTACGGTCTCAAGGAAGGTTTCACTGATAACAGTGTTATAGAGTTCGAAACTCTTTCAGATTCTTCGGCGATGAGGGTTTCGAGCGCATCCTAGCAGGATTTCGTCCAACCATCAATCTTCTTTCTGGTCTCTTTGGAACTTGAGCTTGAATGGAGAAAGATAAAATGACTCGGAGCACTGGGAGGACATTGTCAAACAGATTTTTGTAGCAAATTAATTTACAAAAACGATACTATTCACGAGGAATTGACAGGGAAGGCCGGTTGACGAAATAATTGGACGAAATCCCGCTAGAGTGCATTTGGAACCATAATTGCCCTCTTCACCTGAGAATCTCTCAACTCTTTCAACCTCCACAATCGTCTTTGCTTTTTTCAATTCTATTTAGTACTATTTATTAAGCAATGTTCATGATGGAAGCTGAATTGATCGGTTTATATTGCGGCGATCTGATTGACGACGAAGACCTCAAAACTGCTTTCGAATGCAACCTGTTAGCCACTGGTGATCGAAATACACCCCGATCAATGAGGAAAGTTGGTTATCTTTCTGTAGTGCATACAGTTTTCTCTGCAATTTTGCAGTTATCTCTACATTTGTAGTACATATATATAAGGAAATCAAATGTGTATAAGGAAATACATGTACGAGTATTGTAGAGTACAGCTTGTACTGAGTACAGTAGAATGCCGACAGGAGCACCCATTATCCGAATCAGTCCTAAGTGTAATATAGAAATTTATAACCAGCTAATTTTTCAATAAAAACGAGTTTTTTTTGGGACACAATACTAATGCGAGTGACAATTGCCGTGTCGACGCTAAGTTGACGTCGAGGCAACTTACTCTGATTGAGATGTTCGTGTGAACCAAATTTATAACTCAAGTAAACTTCGCTGGCGACCAAATCAAAACATGGATGTCAGGTTATGATAAGAGACCGTTTGACGACGCAGGGAGAAAACGTAAGGAGACCACGTGACATCTTGAACTGTTAGCATCTGCCTTTCGTTTCCCTAGGTTTGAGTTCAACACCGTTTGCCACCGTAGGGAGGAAAAACTCTCTTCTATTAACTGACTCAATGCAGAAGGCACCACACCGTTGCCAAGCGGGTTTTTCCCGCTCGGGGAGGGCACCGGGGCAGTGCCCTACTGTGTAAAGTGCCTTCTCACTTTCGAAAAATTATCCTTCCTGGTGGTTTAAAACTAGCAGGGATTTCAGTGTTGCCAATGTGGTTCGGCAAATCCTGTTGATCACGCTGATGCCCGCCGTTTTTGTGTGGTGGACGCCTAGTTTGAATTAAAATGAGGAAGGCAGTAGTGACGAGTTTCTCGCTCTTTCTCCTAGTTTTTTATTTCTCCGAAAGGTTTCCCATTTATAGTGTTCATTTCTTGTATATTCTAGTTATTGTTCTAGTTCTCTTGAGCTTTTTGAAGAAGGTCCGAGGTAGGTAATTCACACTTTCGAAGGTCAATACTACGTCAACGAGCCCTTCTGAAAGTTCAGTTTCTATTTTCCTAGTCCCTATGATGTTACCTTCGCACTTATTTTTTTTCACACATATTTTGTATGATGAAAATGGTGAATAAGTACCTGAAAAAATGGATAATGAACCTTTTTCTTGCCCGATATTGTAAATACCTATATTTATTCTCTTTTGTTCAAAATGTGAAATAGCAGGTTGAAAATTGACTTGCGAGTGTGTGTGTGTGTGGGGGGGGGGTTCGTTAGTCAAGCATCCCAGATAGCCTAAAAATATATTTACTAACTAAAACTCCACTTCAACAACATTTGACCATTCCTTACGGTCCTTGGCCTTCTCTCTCCATCTTCTAACACCAAATGTGAAATAGGTTGAAAATTGACTTGTGTGTGTGTGTGTGTGGGGAGGTTTAGTAAAGCGTCCCAGATAGCCGAAAAATATATTTACAAACTACAAAAGTGTATTCTAAATGAATTGCTTCCGAGTCTACTAAAGTAGCGGAAGCATTGTTTTCACTTTCGGAATGAAAAAAATTTTTTGTCTCCAAAATCAAAAATTCCACTTGCATTTTGCGTTTTAGACCTTTCTGAACAATTTTGGTTCCGTGTCTGTCTGTGTGTCTGTCTGTCTGTCAGCAAATCCTTGTTACGGGCAAAACTACACGAAGTTATAGTCCGATTTTGATGAAATTTTCAGGGATTGTGCGGGTTGGGGTGTGATGGTCCTCTATGAGTTTCATGACCCCCGGATCAATAGTAGCCTCTGTGCATGCAAACGTGAAATCCTTGTTACAAGCATAACTCTGAGCTCGAAAATGAAATTTTCTGGGAAGATGGTTATCCGATTTAAAACTGGCTGTCCGGAAAAAATTTTCTGGGAATATTGTTCTACAGGTTGCTAAATAGGTAACCACAACACTGGGTATAGAGCGTAAAACTTCAATGAATTTCAAAGGAAGTATATTTCCAATCAATTTTGAATGAACGACATAAATAAATGACTATTGGCTGAGGAATTCCATTTTAGTTTCACTTGGTTGCCGACTGTTTTGTCGAGGTGTCCGTGATGTTTTCGATTTATTTAGATGGTAGCCGTTGACAGTTCTTTCGTCGTCTCATTCAAAATCTCATATGGCTTTAATCATCACCTTCGTCATGGTGTTCCTGCAAAACATGAGCTATTTATTAGGAACTGGGAGCAAATAAAACTAGTTTTTATCGTTTCAGGATTCTCCTAGAAAAGAAGTCAAAATCACAATTGAAAATGCAATCACCTTTGAAAATACTGGTTTCGATATCGGTTCAACAAGTTCTAAATGGGAATTCTATTTTATTTTCCGATTTAAAAACTTAACATATAAAATTTGTGAACGAAAAATATTTCTAAGGCTAAAAACAAAGTTAAAACCAAAATTGCTAAAATTCGATCGTTTCACCTGAAAATTGAAAATTCCAAATGCAATAGTGAGTTTCTAGGTAATCCAGTTTTTTCCCTTAATGTAACACTTGAATTTTCAAAGATTGAATCCAAGTGTATTACACAAGAACCGGCCTAAGATTGTTGAATTTATAATTTTAAGTAAAACTCGACAACGCAACAATTTTAACATTTATCACCTCAAATATTACAACATGCATTCCAATTTGATTTAATGCTCTTTTAAAAAAATCCGAGGATCTGTGTTTTGTTTATTAGTTTTTCTAAACACACAAAAATGGAGAAACTTAAGTACAATCTGTTTAAAATGTTAATCAATCGATATAAGGGAGATCGACTCCATTCATTTCACTACTTTCTTGTTCAAATTCAACGATTCATTTTTAAAATCAGCTGAAGTGAAATGCGATTATGAAATATTAATCATCTTACAGCTAGACCACTGGGGTTAGAAATATTTCGCGACTTCCATGTATTTGTATTTCAATTAAAACAATAAACCCGTATATTCTTTCCCGAGTACCAAACTGCGATGTGCCCGTGTTACTGTCATTTACTGTTCAGGTTTCCAATTTATGCGCCAATGAAAAATTGAATGGTCGATCCAGGATATTCGGCTCTTGTAATCTTTAGAACCGTGTAGGTATATACTCATAAAATGAACAAAAACGATCATTAACGTTAAAATTTCTGGTTATTCCGGTCACATTTGGGTATCGACTTTTCTAAAAAAATAAAAGTTGCAACTTGATACATTTTCTTGTTCCTAATCAATCACTGCGGTTCTCTCGGCATATTACCCAAGTGAGCACACATAATCTTGAACCGTACTGCTGATACGCCATTTTGAAAGAAAAATTTTGTAGGGAGTGAGGTATATACCACTAATTTTTCCGATCTTGAGCCTCCAACCTCCATGGGAATGGCCGCTCAAGTCTTTCAAATTATTTGAGTGGAACAGCAAAGATTACCTCAATTTTAGCTGCAGTAAATACTAAGGTTTCCTTGGCAAAATCTCACTCGCTACAAGCCGATCTCACTCCCTACAATTTAAGGGGCTATGGGTTGGATATTGTAGGGAGTGAGGTTATAGACTTTCACCACCTTTACAGGCCACGAATCAATTGAAACTGGTTGGACCAAAATGTTGTCAACGAACTTCCAACAATTACACTAATTGTCAACAAGTGCGATCAAGTTTCAATTGCCACAGTCAGAATGTTACTGGAGTAGGGAGTGGGAGTTAAAAAACCTACACTGCTGCCTCCAGGGATGGTTTTCCTGGTAGAACTCCCTGGGAAGGTCTAGGCAAAATCCAACCACTAGAGTTTGGACCATCTTGAATAAGGGATGTCAACAAAACAGAAGCAACTTCATCAACACCCTTTCCTGCCTGTTGGGGGCTACTTTCAAAACATTGTGGGGAGTGAGGAAAAACCGTGTGACACTGAAATAATGGGCTGATAAGGCTACTCGATTTGATCCAATTTTTTACCTGAGGCGGATATCCATTGTAGATGGTATGTTTTTTCAAAGTCTAAATGGATATTACAGCCCTAATAAATATTTTGCTGAGTAGTGAAAAATAAAGAGTGAGAAATAAGGAATTTGGTATTTTCTCCTGGGCCCTTTAGGCACAACTTTTACATCCTTTCCATGGAACATGTACATCCAGATAGGAGAACATTTTAAAACACTTACAAAACTGTATTTAGTTGAGATTTGACGGCAATACTGATCAGTGACATAAATGTCACCGAAATTTTGAAATGACCAACATGCATCGTGTTTTTTCTAAAGTAAATACTTCAAAAACCTCAGAAAATTCACTTACACCATGAGCTGATGCGTAGGCGATAGCCAGGGAGATGAAAAGAAGGAGTAGATTCTTCATTGTGACGCTCAGATGGACGTAGTTATTCTGATAGTTTGCCTATTGATTAGTCTCGTTTTATAGTATTTTAGCCGACCTACCTTATCCGTAATGATGTATTGCACTCGTCGTTATTTTCTACTAATGAATGTGCTGACCACACTTTAATCTACGTAATTACGATGCGGATGTCGCATTTTCCCGGTTTAACATGATTTTTATCAATTTTTCTAGGGTTAATTAAAACGTGGATCCTTAGTTGCTGTTCTTCTTTGTTGAACATAATAATTATGTTCGGCATTATTAAAATGAACTAGTAGTTTCGTAAATAAGTCAATAAAATACAACTTTTCCTCTTGAGGTGCTGAAGAGAATGTTCTGGCTGTGAAGTTTAGGTTTATTGTTTTCAGCGATGAACTTCGAATTTGACGAAGAAAAACTATACTTAAACCCTCCCTCGAATGTGGTGTGGCTTAACTTTATAGACTTGGGAGACTGCCCAAACCCTTGGCAGAGGTAAATTCTGTCCACTCTGTTATGAAAGTAAAAATTGACATTACTCTCCACTGAAAATTCACTAAGTTGGGAAGTGAAAATCGGAGCCTCCATTCCACTATTAACGTAAAAACGTTCAGCAGATAATATTCTAGTGGCATTTATTTCCACGATTTTCTTTTGAAATCCAGTTGTGATGTCTTTGAACTATGATTGACGATCTACGATTGACGATCGAACCGTAGGTTCTAGGTGTTTTTCGTTAACTCGCCAAATTTTAGTACTTCGGGATCTCCACGTCACCCTGGTGGACGCGTAGAGATTGATGTTCCTTGTCCTTATTTTCGCCGCCTCCTACGAATCTCCCGATCCTGGTTCCGGATATCGGATGTCCGGATTACACCATTTCACACATTATCAATTACCACATTTTTAGGGAGAGGAGAGTTTTCAAATCAGCAATAAGTCGCGAGTTTGTATTGGATATCGTTGCTGCACGAAGAAGCATCTCGTCTTTAATAGAAGAGTATTTATATTTAAAAAAACATGACGTCTGCCAAGTCAATCCAAATAGGGTTTTGGATGAGAACCGATTTACGTCGTCATGCATATCTCCTCCTCGGATCCATAACGGCAACATAAATCGGGCCATACATCGGGAATGGTTTGACCTACGGACGTGGAGAAGGGCTCATTCGATTCCTAATGGTATGTTCTTCAAATAGGAAAATATTTAGGCCGATTCGACAAGTTTTGAGGTTTTCAGGGATTTTACAAAACTTTTACAGCCCTTAAAGGGCACTTAAAATGGGTGAGGGAGCTGGCTCAAGAATTGGGGCGTCGTCGGAAAAAGATGGATTTTTCCTGAAAATTTCAGATTTTTTGCTCCAGCCGTTTCGGAGATATCGTGCGTACGGCGGACGGACTGACAAATTTTTATTGCAGATTCGGATTCTACACCCTTTGAAACGTAAACCATGAAATTTTCAGGGGGGTTAGAATTTTTTTCTTCCAGAGCGATAACAATGGTTTATTATTGAATAATAAACCAAAATCACTGGGGTTTATTATTGAATTTGCTTGCGTTCATGATTTGAATTTCTGCTAAGCTTTGGAGTGTGCGTGTCTCACAGGTGATAGAGCGATTAGTGAATTTCATGAGGCACACAAATATGATCAACTGAACAATCCAAATAGGTATTTTGGTTGAGAACAGATTTACGTGCCCTATGCGTATCTCCTGAAATTCAATAATCGCTCTATCACCTGTGAAACACGCACACGCAAGCTTAGTAGAAATTCAAATCATGAACGCAAGATAATTGAATAATAAACCCCAGTGAAAGAATTTGCGGCGTTTTCCTGAAAATTTCAGATTTTCTGGGGGGTTAGAATTTTTTTTTTTTTTTTTCAAGAGCGATTACAATGGTTTATTATTGAATAATAAACCAAAAAAAAAAGAAAAAAATCCCGATATTTGCATAGATTTATCTTTTCTCCAAACATTTACTGCCCAATACATGGGATAATGAGAACTTTGGCGCTTGAAGTAGAAAAGTCACAAACATAAGAAATACTGTTACCCAACTGGCAGGTCACATTACGAATCAGTTGGCTGTTATATAGATTGTGATCGATTGTTTTAGCCTCCGTATGTATCGGACCGAATACGGATCCGTGTTGCAAAATATACAACCAATTCTACGATATCTATCTACCGTATCTATAGTGATCGTTGCGATGGATATGGTTAGTTGGCCTCGTGTCTACTTGTTGCTGAATAGGTAATCACGTAACTAGGTATAGATCCAGACGAATTTAAAATTAAACAAGAGCTGAAGTTTGGAAATTGTAGCTATTCTTATGTGATACCTTAGTATCCACCCAGTAAGCCCTAAAGTGAGAGATTAACTGTCACCAGATATCTTGGTAAGGGCCAGGTGGACTATGTAGGTTTAATGATTCTGCGTAATCGGCGGTTGTTGTCGCCTGAATTCGTCTATAAACATACTCAATATGAATTTGCTATGAAGATGTGAGTAGGAATGGTTCAAGTATGGACAACTATCACAAAATGCATGCATCTGCTCAGTATGCCGCTCTGGGGACCATCCATAAGTCTAACTTAAACCAACCTACTTACTTACTCCTTGGCGCTATAGCCCATGCAGGGCCCTGCCCGCCTCTATTGTTTATAGGTTCCGAAACTATTATTCATTTTTTCGAGGTGGGGTTGTTAGCCCCACGCTCAGCCCCCACCCTGGAGGGCCTGAGACTTTTATATCATAGTTCTCTGTTCCCCTAGGACAGCTGCCTTCACCATGGTTTACAAACCAGCTAAAAGCAACTGCTTGCTGATAACTCCGGTTTTGTACTTTAAGAGGGTTCCCACACCGCTTATACTCAGAGGCCTAAAATGTCCCTCGTGTCTACAGGTTGCTAAATAGGTAACCACAACACTAGGTATAGAGCGTAAAACTTCAATGAATTTCAAAGGAAGTATATTTCCAATCAATTTTGAATGATCGACATGAATAAATGACTATTGGCTGAGGAATTCCATCTTAGTTTCACTTGGTTGCCGACTGTTTTCTCGAGGTGTCCGTGATGTTTTCTATTTATTTAGATGGTAGCCATTCACAATTCTTTCGTCGTCTCATTCAGAAATATCTACAATTTGAATTTGAATTGAATTTGAAAATGTTTTATTAAAAATTTAAATTCATGCCATAACAAAACATAACATTATACGGCTGTAGCACCTGGCTATGAGCCGGAGTTCGGGTTTCATTTACCAATAGCAAATACTTATTATTATATTATACTCTATATTTTGGTACACCCAGACTTCATTTTACAAAATATATATAATATATAAACCATCAAATTTAATTCAACAAACCTAAACTCTCCAATAGCACTACATAACATCAAATATCAATAACATATTATCAATTTCACGCAGTTAATATCCCAAAATATATACAAATGAATAACAGCAATTCTAAAAAATTCCATTCCCCCGCCAACCGATTTCTGTACTTGAGCGCTCTCATCAAATACCAGCCCAGTGCCAACCAATTTTTTCCATTTAAAAATTGTACAGCTTCTTCAATTGACAAATATAGGCATCCAAATTGTGCTTTGCGGATACCCCTCAAAATATGATATTGTGCCAGGAAGTGCAAAACCGTCTCTATCTTCCCCTGAATTACGCAGTGGGCTAGTGTAGGTGCGGTCTACGACCCAGGGCTTATAATTTAAATTTAGCATCTCACAGCGAGCTCTACAGATATTGCTAACAAAATATTGATTGAGCGTGTCACCTTTAATATAATTCGGCAGCGTACTAGCCTTCAATCTACAGGTCCCCCCAACTGCCAATTTCGCCCAGTGCCCTGCCCACGATACCTTATTTTTAATTACTTCACGAGCGATCTCATTGATCCATCTTAATCTTGGGCTTTCTAAAACCTTTACAACATAATTCACGTCTACAGGTTGCTAAATAGGTAACCACAACACTAGGTATAGAGCGTAAAACTTCAATGAATTTCAAAGGAAGTATATTTCCAATCAATTTTGAATGATCGACATAAATAAATGACTATTGGCTGAGGAATTCCATTTTAGTTTCACTTGGTTGCCGAATGTTTTGTCGAGGTGTCCGTGATGTTTTCCATTTATTTAGATGGTAGCCGTTGACAGTTCTTTCGTCGTCTCATTCAAAATCTCATATGGCTTTACTCATCACCTTCGTCGTGGGGATCCTGCAAAACATGAGCTATTTATTAGGAACTGGGAGCATTCACATTAACATTTATCACCTCAAATATTACAACATGCATTCCAATTTGATTTAATGCTCTTTTAAAAAAATCCGAGGATCTGTGTTTTGTTCATAAGTTTTTCTAAACACACAAAAATGGAGAAACATTAGTACAATCTGATTAAAATGTTAATCAATCGAATTAAGGGAGATCGACTCCAATCATTTTAATATTTCAAGTTCAATGATTCATTTTTGAAAATAAGCTGAACTGGAATGCGATTATGAAATATTAATCATCCTTACAGCTAGACCACTGGGATTAGAAACATTTCGCGTCCTCCATGTATTTATATTTCAATTAAAACAATGAACCCGTATAATCGTTCCAGAGTACCAAACTGCGATGTACCCGTGTTACCGCATTCATATAGATGCTGATATTATTATTGTCCTATTTACTGTGCAGGTTTCCAATTTATGCGCCAATGAAAAATTGAATGGTCGATCCAGGATATTTGGCTCTTGTAATCTTCAGAACCGTGGAGGTATACAGGGTGGGCCACCTAACATGTACACCCCTATTATTTTCAGAACGAACAGTTTATTGGAAAATCCAAGAAAATACGTGTCCAATGATTTCTGACGGGGATTTAACAAATTCTATATGCGCAGTCTACTCTAACTTTCTCATTTCAAATGCGAATCCCTATTTTTTATTCCAGATTCGGATTTCAAGCCAAATTCCATGAAAAACTCCATACACGATTTTTTTTGCACGATACTTAAGTGCCTACGTTTTTCATCGGCAAATCCTATTTTTACTGTTCCACGTAAACCTGCATTATCCTCTTACCTTGGGGTTGAAGGAGCAAGGGCTACAGTACCATCATGACCGCAAGGTCGTGCGGGTACTGTATAACCGAACGCCGTCCGACCATTGTTCACATGAGAATTATGAGGATTCGCTTACTATTTTTGAAGTTGATGTTCAAACGCTAAATATTGAAATTTGGATTATTCTTACGCCGTCTCTTACGTGGAAAACGAATGCGAGCGACTAACGCGATCTGTTAGCGCGATCAAACAATACAATCCTATGGAAGTGTCTTACTTACGTAGCAGCGCGGCGTCGCTTTCGTCGCGCAATCACTCGCGTCGCGTGGTTTGATTTTCAAATCGGTTTGAATTTTGTCGCGCAATCGCGTAATCGCGTTATTATTTGTTTACGTTTTTGTAGGTTAACCTGCTGTTGTTGACATTCTTCATTCGTCTTTGATAATGCTTTTTTAGTCAATTATTGCCTTCGTGGCTTGCTCTAAATGTTTATCATGGAAGCGATAATATCGGAAGTGTAAAAAAGAGAAGTTTTGTGGAACAAAAAAGCAAGATATATTATAAAAACAGGAGGTTCGCAGACCTAGCTTGGGATGCTGTAGCAAAAGAGACAAGTTTTTCAAGTAAGTTAAAACACCATTTAATAAATTATTTCTTGTAAATGAATACACCGTTCAATTACCTGATAAATTCCCAGTAAAATATTGACAAAAGTTGTTCCGGAGAGAAATTACCGAGTCAGATCCACGATTGTGACTTCTTGCCTGTTGTGTTTCACTTGTCATGCCAAATGATTCGACTGATTTCGTTAGTAGTAAAAATGAGGAAAAAGAAAGCATTTTTCCGAATATAAAATAAATCTGGTATAAAATTACACTGGAGGAATCTGTAAATATGGCGTATCCGGATTCGTCAAAATCGCGTCGCACGCTTGCTCGCGTCGCCCGCGTTTGTTCTCCACGTAAGACACGGCCTTAAACCTTTTCCAGTTTTTTGTGGACAATAAAAAATTGTTCGTGGTGAATAATAACTAGTATTTCGTAATTGTCGAAGAGAAACTTCAAATTTCTACCCCGTTGAATTGTAAAATTTTCTGTTTTAAATCCCTTCTGACGTACAAGCTTTGCCAATTGCAAACATTATTGAACTTCATGAGAGGATCATTCGTGCTTGCGATTCGATCAGAAGGGAATCCATCTAAGCTGCAACTCATCAATGGATAAAAAGAGCGGCGCAATGTCTGGTGGCCACTTTGAACCGTTATCATGATGGATATCTCGTTGATCTGGGAATAAATGAAATTTGGGTAGTTGAATGTAGCGTTCATTTGATATTTCTACCCCGATTGGAAAACGGACTTCACCACGTGATTCAGCGTTTAAAAATACTGTAGAGTCATGTGCGGGATGTAGGGGATCAGAGAAACTGTTTTTATCGCGCAAAAATCAAGTTTGTGCACGTTTTCGCGAGCCTAAAGAATCGTGTATGGGGTTATTTTCTCATGGAATTTGGCGCAGAATCCGAATCTGGAATAAAAATAGGAGTTCTCATTTGAAATAAGGAAGTTAGTGTAGACTGCGCATGTGCGCAAAAGTGCGCTCACCTAATTCGTTGAATCCTTGTCCGAAATCATTAGACACACCGAAATCAATAAACTGTTTGTATATAGAATATAAAAGGGGTGGCCATGTTAGGTGGGCCACCCTGTATACTCGTAAAATGAATAAAAACGATCATTAACGTTAAAATAACAAAGACACGCATCGTGTTTTTTGAAAAGCAAATACTTCAAAAACCTCGTAAAATTCACTTACATCTTGACCTGATGCATAGGCGATAGCCAGGGAGATGAAAAGAAGGAGTAGATTCTTCATTGTGACGCTCAGATGGACGTAGTTATTCTGATAGTTTGCCTATTGATTAGTCTCGTTTTATAGTATTTTAGCCGACCTACCTTATCCGTAATGATGTATTGCACTCGTTATTTTCTACTAATAATGTGCTGACCATACTTTAATCTACGTAATTACGATGCGGATGTCGCATTTTCTCGGTTTAACATGATTTTTATCAATTTTTCAATGGATTAATGGATTGGGATCGAATCGCTGCACTTCTCACAAGAAGGGGTGTGGCCCTTGATAAGAACCCCGGAGTGAGACCGATTGGAGTTGGGGAGGTCCTCCAGCGGATTTGTGCAAAAGCTGTGGTGCTCATCACCGGTATTGATCTCAAAGATGAATGTGGAGGCGATCAACTATGTGCAGGCACAAAACTGGGTGTTGAGAGTGCAATTCATGGGATGGGGAAAAAGTTTGATGAGGCCGAAACAGAAGGAATGCTCCTTATAGATGCGAAAAACGCCTTCAACACTCTCTGTAGGCCCTTAGCCCTCTGGAACGCTCGGATTTTGTGGCCCAGGTGTTCACGTTTCCTATTCAATACCTACCGAGGGTTCCCCACAATAGTATTCAATCAGAGTAATGATTCTATTATAAGCGAGGAAGGGACAACCCAGGGTGACCCTCTGGGTATGCTGATGTACGCTGTAGGGACTTTGCCCCTGATAAGAAACCTGAAGAGCCCTGAGCACATCCAAAATTGGTATGCAGATGATTCGGCCTGTATTGGGAAACTCAGCAGTCTTAGAGCTTGGTTAACTCGCCTTCAAATTGAAGGCCCCAAATGGGGATACTATCCCGAGGCAAGTAAGAGTTACTTAGTGATTAAGGCTGGGCTTGAGGATGAGGCGCGTGCTCTATTTGATGGGACAAACGTGAGGGTTGTTCACTCCCAACGTTTTCTTGGAGGCCACATTGGGGACTCGTCTTCAAGATCTGAGTTTGTAAGAGAAAAAGTCAGGGGGTGGGTGGACTGTACCAAGAAACTCGCATCAGCTGCTAAGAAGAGCCCTCAAGCTAGCTACACTTCTCTCATAAAGTCTCTTTCCAGGGAATGGACCTTCTCTCAAAGAGTTATTGAGGGATGCACCGGGGAATATGAACCACTGAGAGACTGCATCCGTAGATCCTTTCTTCCAGCACTCCTAGGTGAAGATGTGAGTGATGATGAGGCAGAAATATTGGAGCTCCCGGTCAAGCTTGGTGGTCTAGCATTGGAGGATCCAGTGAAAACCGCAGATGTAAACTACACATCTTCAGAGCGTGCCACATCAATCTTGGCAAGTGCATTACAGGCGGGAATAACTCCTCAGATGCAAGATCATGAAGACCGTGTGAAGGATGTTCAAATGGAAGAGAGAACACTAAATGGCGCGGCCGCAGAAGCAAAAAGACAGCGACTTCTCCGTGTGAGCACATTGTCCCAGAGACGAAAAAGGGCTCTTGACAGGATCGCAGCAAGTGGCTCATCACAATGGCTCTCAGTTGTCCCCCTGCAAAGAGATGACTTAGACCTCTCAGCTACAGAGTTCCGGGATGGGTTATGTGTGAGGTACGGCCGAGAACCTGTCGGGTTACCTCATCTATGCGACGGTTGTGGTGCTCCAATGGATCTCAATCACGGATTGAACTGTAAAAAGGGTGGTCTGGTCAAACGAGGTCATGATCAAATTCGGGATCAGTGCGCAAGGATGGCGAGTCTCGCGTGGAACTCAGTAGGTCTTGAGCCAGTGCTGGTAGAAGGAGAAGATGGCAATCCTCGGCTGGTTGGGGATATTAAAATCCATGGAGTCTGGGACCATGAGAGAACGGCGTACTTCGATACCAGGGTCATAAACCCAGACGCCTCCTCTTATGGTTCTCATGATTGGCCAACGATTTCACAAAATGCAGCCAATGAAAAGCATCGGAAGTATGACGCTGCGGTAGAAGACTTGCGAGGTTCTTTCACACCACTAGTGGTGGGGTGTGATGGGTCCTTGCACAAGGAATATTCCCGTTTCCTGAAACGGATGGCCGAGGTCTTGGCAGAAAAGTGGTCGAAGCCTTTGTCCCAAGTAACCTGCTGGGTCCGTGTAAAAACCCAGATAGCCGTAGTGAGGGCGGTATCCATGCGTCTCCGTGGCTGCCGACGGAAAGTAAGGTGCCTTGGCCTGGAGGACGGGGCCCTGATGCCTCTATAGAAAAGAAGAAATTTGACCCACAAGCTCACATCAGCTACATCCCTACCTCCTTCCAGCGACAATATTGTCAAATAAAGTATTAAGTCTTGGGAAAAAAAAAAAAAAAATCTAGGGTTAATTAAAACGTGGATCGTTAGTTGCTGTTCTTCTTTGCTGAACATAACAATTATGTTCGGCATTATTAAAATGAACTAGTAGTTTCGTAAATAAGTCAATAAAATACAACTTTTCCTCTTGAGGTGCTGAAGAGAATGTTCTGGCTGTGAAGTTTAGGTTTATTGTTTTCAGCGATGAACTTCGTATTTGACGAAGAAAAACCATACTTTAACCCTCCCTCGAATGTGGTGTGGCTTAACTTTATAAACTTGGGATACTGCCCAAACCCTTGGCAGAGGTAAATTCTGTCCACTCTGTTATGAAAGTAAAAATTGACTTTCCACTGAAAATTCACTAAGTTGGGAAGTGAAAATTGGACCCTCCATTCCACTATTAACGTAAAAACGTTCAGCAGATAAAATTCTAGTGGCATTTATTTCCACGATTTTCTTTTGAAATCCAGTTGTGATGTCTGTGGGGTCTACGATTGACGATCGAACCGTAGGTTCTAGGTGTTTTTAGTCGATCTACTTGGGCATCTCCACGTCACCAGGTGGACGCGTAGAGATTGATGTTCCTTGTCCTTGTTTTCGCCGCCTCCTACGAATCTCCCGATCCTGGTTCCGGATAAAAACCGGAGGGTGGATAGAGGTGGTGAAAACGATGTTCGTTCAGACACTAACTTGGGTGGAGCAACGCATCCCCTGAAGTGCAATTTTTGCTTCCGAGTCTACCAAGGTATCGGAAGCATTGTTTTCACTTTCAGAATTTGAACATTTTTTTGTCTCCAAAATCAAAAATTCCACTCGCATTTTGTGTTTTAGACCTTTCTGAACAATTTTGGTTCCGTCTCTGTTTGTGTGTGTGTCTGTCCGTCTGTCAGCAAATCCTTGTTACGGGCAAAACTACACGAAGTTATAGTCCGATTTTGATGAAATTTTCAGGGATTGTGCAGGTTGGGGTGTAGATGGTCCCCTATAGGTTTCATGACCCCCGGATCAATAGTAGCCTCTGCGCATGCGCAAACGTGAAATCCTTGTTACGCGCATAACTCCGGGAGTTCTTGACCAATTTCGATGAAATTTTCAGGGAGTGTTGGGTTTGATGTGTAAATGGTCGCCTATGAGTTTCATGACCCCCGGATGAATAGTAGCCTCTGCGCATGCGCAAACGTGAAATCCTCTGTTACGCGCATAACTCCGGGAGTTCTTGACCAATTTCGATGAAATTTTCAGGGATTGTTCGGTTTGATGTGTAGATGGTCCCCTATGAGTTTCATGACCCCCGGATGAATAGTAGCCTCTGCGCATGTGCAAACGTGAAATCCTTGTTACACGCATAACTCCGGGAGTTCATGACTGATTTCGATGAAATTTTCAGGGATTGTTCGGACTGATGTAAAGATGGTCCTCGTGAGTAATAAAGAAAAATAAAATTTTAGCCTCGAGCTTGGATCGAACCATATTGAACCATCATTGAACGATGCATATATTTTATTTTTCGAAATGCTATAATGTCAATTTATCACTTTATTTATCTATCCATTCAGCGTCAATGTCAATTTTTATTATTAGGTATGTTTTATAGTTTGTTCAATAGTTGAACACGCCTACCTTTATTTTCTCAAGTTATGCTCTTGCATAACAATAAATTTACCCTAATTCAATATTTACTTCGCCTAATTGAACGAAGTTCTTTAGTCAATAATAATTTTCAATGATCTATACAGTCATGTTATGGATACGAGAAGCTTGTGCCACACCCACTTGGCAGAATTAGGTTCACAATGATGTACTTGAGTTACTTACATGCATGAGTAACTAAACAACACAATTTGTATGAAACATGATTTGTATTATACTCCTAGGTTCAGAACCGGACTCATCCGAAAAAATCTATTTCCGTTTTTCATCTTACTAAAAATAAAATTATGAGGCCTGCAGGCCTGCTGTATTTTTATTTATTTATTTTTTTTTGTTTTTCCTTTCATGGTCAGATACTCAGAAGTGAAATATTGTAGGTTTTCATTAATTTTGGTTTATTATTCAATAATAAACCATTGTAATGGCTCTTGAAAAAAAAAATTGTAACCCCCCCCCCCCCCCCTGAAAATTTCATGATTCACGTTTCAAAGGGTGTAGAATCCAAATCTGCAATAAAAATTTTCCGTCCGTCCGCCGTACGCACGATTTTTCCCAAACGGCTGGAGCAAAAGATCTGACATTTTCAGGAAAAATCCATCTTGGTCCGACGACGCCCCAATTCTTGAGCCAGCTCTCTCACTTAATTTAAAGTGCCCTTTAAGGGTTGTCAAAGTTTTGTAAAATCCCTGAAACCTCAAAAAAGTCAATGCGGCCTAAATTTTGACTTTTTGTTACGAACTTTCTATGAGGAATTGAATGAGCCCTTTCCCAGGTCCGTAGCTAAAACCGTTCCCGATGTATGGCCCGATTTATGGTGCCAACATTTGCGTCATTTTGGTTTATTATTGTTTTTGTTTTGATTACAGTAACCTAGTGATGTAGTGAATGTGGATACTGGAGTGAACTCCTAAGAGGCTTTGTAGCCGATAGACGGGTTGAAGCATTCTGATATGCATAAAACGCTGCAAACTTTTTCACTGGGGTTTATTATTCAATTGGCTTGCGTTCATGATTTGAATTTCTACTAAGCTTTGGATTGTCCCTGTTTCACAGGTGATCGAGCGATAATTGAATTTCAGGAGATATACATATAGCACGTAAATCTGTTCTCAACCAAAATGCCTATTTGGATTGATCAGTTGCTCATATTTGTGTGCCTCCTGAAATTCAATAATCGCTCGATCACATGTGAAACACGCACACTCCAAAGCTTAGTAGAAATATCAAATCATGAACGCAAGCCAATTGAATAATAAACCCCAGTGAAAGAATTTGCAGCGTTTTTTATTTCATTTTAATTAAACGCGTCCGTCTTCTTTTTATCCTAGACGCGTGGTTCAGATTCATACGGGGATTAATTTTCAAGGTCTGGTTGAAAAATGTAAAAATAGTAGATTGAAACCTTCTTCAGTGATCAAGTGAAAAATCATCTTAATCTGGCGAAAGTCGGCGTTAATGATGGTTTTTCACGCGAAATAAACAAATTTCGGTCATTATTCCGCCAAAATTAAGTCAAATCAAAGGACGGATAACATCACATGATTCAGCGTTAAAAAGCAATAGAAATTCACATGCCTCACTTTACAGTTCAGCATCATCCACTATTTTTCTGGATGGTTGCGTCATTTGGGGTTGCGCAACTTTGCGTGCTTGCTGAACCGGTTACGCGCAATAAAAAGAATTGGTTGAGAGTTCCAATTTTTATGAATTTGGCGTGGAATCCGAATCTATAATAAAAAATAGGGGTTCTAATTTGAAATAAGGAGGTTAGTGTAAACTGCGCACGAGCTCAAACATAATTTGTTGAATCTTCGTCAAAAATCATTGGACAAGTATTTTTTGAATTTTTAAATATACTGTTTGTATTGAAAATAAAAGGGGTGTTCATTTTCGGTGGGCCACCCAATGCTGATGATGACCATATAGCCAAATCACACAAGTCAAACTTAATGAACCGATTTTAGAGGTTCAAATCAAGAATAAACGAGGTCTCTACACCAAATTTCAGGGGGATTCCGGAAAGAGCTTCTTCTTTTTCAACATGCATTTTTTCTCAACTTTAACTTCCTCTAAACAAGCAATTTCATTTGAAACAAATATTCAACAAGCCCTTTCATTTGATACCCATATTGTAGAAATGCCGTCACATTACTTTTCGAGTCACTCTCAACAAGCCCTTTCATATAATACCCATGTCGTAGAAATGCATTGAAAATAACTGTTCCGCCATCTTGGATTGTCCGCCATATTGAATTTATTATGACGTCACACAACTAATCGCGTATTCTCATCCAATCTTAACGTGCATACAAAATTTCAGCTTAATCGGTTGATAGTCTTTGCTTTAAAATCGGGGTGCAAGATTCCAACCGAGCATCCTTTTTTTACATTGCAAGTTAAAAAAAGCTTTTAAAAAGTGTTTTTATCAACTAAATCAGATAGAAATAGTGAAGAAGTAACGATTCATCACTCATGCATTCACTCTCTTCCATAGTAAAATTGAAAACTGAAATACTTTTAAATACTTAACCAAAATCTTAATTGAAAAAAAAAAAAAAAAAATTGCTGAGAACTTTTGGTTGGGATATAATTAAAGATATTGGGTTTTCTA
The DNA here is from genome assembly GCA_031894815.1 of Creontiades dilutus. NCBI lineage: Eukaryota > Metazoa > Arthropoda > Insecta > Hemiptera > Miridae > Creontiades > Creontiades dilutus. The sequence goes on along the minus strand of JAVIWC010003001.1, from coordinate 135,419 downwards.
AAGGCTGGTGTTAACAGCAAAATGTTCATGTGCTTAAAAAAATGTCATTTTCCAGGTGTGATTGCCATAACAATACAGAGAGCGATCCAAACTGTATGGGTAAAGTCCACTGTTGGGAGCATCAGTGTTCGAAATGCAAGGAGTCGTACTCAGGGATGCCAACAGGCGGTCACCAGTGCTACAAGCACATGACTTACGACCTCAGGTTCAACTTAGGAGGGAAGCAGGCAGACGATACGGACCTCAAACACACGCCTCTCAGCCCTGGCCAAGGGGTAAGCCATAAATTAAATTTGCTTTACTATTTTCCAATGATAATCCTTCGGAATCGTGTCGCAAAAATGTTTTACAACCCCTTCTGATTTTGTCATTTTACGTTTCAAAGTGTTACATTCCTCACGTGCTATGTCCATCCGCGATACCACCCATAGCATTAGGCTTGATGTAAAAAATCCCTTCTTTTGCACACGGATTTGGCCTCCTCGCTCAACCAATGATGGATTGTCAGGGCTAAATGAACAGTTGAAGATGTCAATTCATTCTCAGAGTGATTCAACTCTTCCGAACAGTCACTACAAACTTTTTATAATAATACATCAAAACTGATACCAAACTGATTGTTTAAAGGAAGTTGATTTTTTTGTGAAGAGCGTCGATTTCAGTGTGAAAACCCAACTTCCTCAAGGCTGGCACCAGTGAGCTGTCCTCGTTTGGACTCCACTGGTGCCCAGTGGCATTCCAGTCCAGTGGAAATAAGTCACTCCAGCCAACTGGACTCATGAGTAGGTTTCAGTCTTGTTCCCCCCCACCACTGATAGTTCAAGGTGGTGTGACTCACTGGAATTGTGTGAATTAGGGATGCAAGATTCTTCAAAAAGAATCGATTTAAATCGTATCGATCTTGTTGGGAAGAATCGAAAAATATCATATCGATTTTTTTTAAAGTATCAATTTTGGTTTATTATTCAATAATAAACCATTGTAATCGCTCTTGAAAAAAAATTCTAACCCCCCCCCCCCTGAAAACTTCATGGTTTACGTTTCAAAGAGGGTAGAATCCAAATCTGCAATACAAATGTTTCCGTGTCCGTCCGCCGTACGTGAAACCGGTCGTGTTCTTATAAAAAATGTATAATCGTTCAAAATCCGGAAATATCAGTATTAGTCAAAACATTAAAAATTGGTTGATGCTCTAAACATGACGGTGCTTTTTGCTAGCTATTTGTACAAATGTGATTAGGGTTATGTCCCCTCTTTCGGGTTTGTGAAGCCTAGCATTTCGTTGACGCGTTTGCTTTTGCCTTCTCAAAGCCGAGGCAGTAGAAATTTCTCTGTCACCGGCCATTTGTGTTGCTGATTTTGAAAAAGCCGTTCAGAACGTGTTGAAGAAAGTGTGGCCACTAGCGGAAGTACGCGGTTGCAAGTTTCACTCGATACAAATAGCTGCCAAAAAGTACCGTCTTGTTTTGTGCATTAACCACTTTTTAATGTTTTGACTAATTCTGTTATTTCTGGATTTTTTAATATGAACACGACCGTTTTCACGCCTGCCCTTCAAGAGATCACGGGGACGCTCGTACATACGAAGATGAAGGGGATGGGGACGCTCGTACATGGTGGCTTCCCGGGTACGGGGACGCTCATGCCTATTACTTCCACCCTGGGGACGCTCGTACATGCGCCCGCATAGTAGTACTTTGTGTTAGAATCCAGCACAGTCACCGAAATATCTGTCACTGCTTTTTCCAGTTCCTTGTCACCGATATATCGGTGACAAACCCATATCGGTGACTTTGTCACCGGTACAGAAATATCGAACATCTCCAGTCAAAATCCATTCCCTCGTCCACACTATGTGTTTAAGAGCACTTCTGATTATTCTCACACAAAATCAAGCAAATACTCACTTAATTGAACGCGTGACAGCCTTGATGACGCAATTGCCTTTATGATTAAATCATGCACTTCTGATTATTCTCACACAAAATCAAGCAAATACTCACTTTGATGATTCTCTCAAATCATAGAGGCAATTTGCATCATCAAGGATGTCAAAAATTTGTGGTCAACTGGAGCCGGTTGAATTGGCTATGTCTGAATGGGTACTGGCGCCAGACAACTGGACTGCCCAATGGCCTCCTATAATTGCGCCTTAATGGACGTAGAAGTGTTATTTATTACAGAAGTGATTACTTACCTTTGTGTAAAAATTTGCAAACATTTTTTTAAATTTTCGTTATCCATAATACTGTTCTATTACACGTTCTATTTCAGGCTTTCTTTGCGGTACAACCACGCTTCGTAAACGTGGACATACGAATAACAATAGATGTTACTCAAGGGAATTTGGAGCTGTACCTCAGCCCTCGAGAAGACACATTCGTAGTTGAACTGAACAGAACCTCGTGGGCTCATGAAATCCAACTAGATTCGAGGTATTTGGTTCATCCGTTGACCCTTCACCAGATATGTATTGTGCATTGTTCAGCACGTTCAATTCTATTTAACTGTGTTTCAGGTATTACGATAACGGGGAGTACATCGGAGAAATTTTCCCTGACGAGTACAGTATGAACCACGTTCATTCGTCTCACCATCATAATGGAGTCAGGATCGACAGGAAAATCGAAAAAGTGGCAACGGGGCTGAGCGATTTCATCACAGTTTACAGGCATTCTAATTTAGTCGTTGTAAAGAATATCACCAATAGGTTAGTCATCACTCTGCCAAATGACAGACATGACCTGGGTCGAGCTAAATTTTTCATAATCCTGCTAGCAGTAGATAAGCCGACTTATGGAACTATATATTTCCGACAAGACCAACTCCATATAGACTTGTTTGTATTCTTTTCTGTGTTCTTCTCTTGTTTTTTCCTGTTTCTGGCCGCTTGCGTCGTTGCCTGGAAAGCCAAACAAGCGACGGATATGCGCCGCGCTCGCCGCCGTCACGTTGTGGAGATGTTGCATATGGCTAAACGCCCTTTTGCTGGTGTGACAGTTCTGGTTGATCCTCCCAGCCCCTGCGAGGTGCCCGTGCGGCCCATCGCCCTGGAGCCGACCCATGACAACGCCGCGGCCGTTGGAACGCTTTTCGTCCGACTGCCGGGAGGGGATTCCGTTCCCACGAGGTTGGCATTGGCCTCAGCTTTGGTCGTCCTAACCAGATCGACCAGCCACGGCAGGGCGTTCCTTCGTCGGCGGTCCGACCATTCATAATGTCCACATGAAGTGTCCCAGGTATACATCAGCCAAAAAAACTTCTGAAGACTGATCCTTTTTTAAAAAGGCTTTTAATCGTTTGCCCCTTGAGGATTTCTTTGTTCATCACTGTAAAAACCAGGAAATCCACGCATTCAAGTACAATAAGTTTCGGGTACAAACATGATGTGTATCTTTGAGATCACTTACCTGCGTGAATTGGCAGAGCTCCATTTGGAGTTGTCTCCCTTAGGTCATCATCGATGATTACGATAAACTCGTATTACCATTCAAAGTACCACTTTGACGAGTTGCAACATCCCATCGTTTATCATTTATACATAGATGCACACCTATGTAAGACAGGAGCTGCCCACTTGATGTTCTAAATCCACTCGGGTTTTATAAACGAATCTTTTCCGTCAAGTAATCATGTAACGACGACGTGCTTCTTTTTCACAAACATACTGACGATGGTGGTCAGTATCAACTACAACTAGGTTCCCTTTTCTTAAACCAAAAATAATCCAAGCGTTCTATTTCGCAAGTTACCATGGCATAATTGATTTTTAAAATCGTTTTTATTTTCTATATTCTGATTCGGTTCCTACAACCAAGTCTTCCATAATTGAAACATGAACGTCTCATTTCAATAAGGGGCATGTGTTAACGGTGTGATTATTGAATCTCGAAAAAACTAATTTTTAATTCGCCAAATGGGTTAATTTTTGTAATCCATCGTTGTCCACAATGCATAAATATTTGGAAAAAAATACAATGCGCGGCGTGACGGGTACCTGTTTTCTTCTATAGGTAGATATTTCCCCACTGGTTGTATAAAATGCCAATTTATGATTACGTAGACCTAGATAATTAATGAAATCATTTTACTTAATTTAATAGACATCATATTGTTAGATAATTTCTTCTCCAGGTCTTCGTATTTCATTCGTCGACCCTATTACCAAAGTGCAATATTCTCAGAATTTCTCTGCATTTCTCTTTTTTTAATTGATTTTTTTAACTCTCCCACACCTTTGATAAATCCATTATGCACTGTTCCCCACCCGCTATCCACACTTAACTGACACTTTTATTTTAATTCGCACAAAAATGACTTGTACTTAAGTAAAAATTCATGACATTCCAGAGGGCCTCCTTCGTTTACCAAAAAAAACGTGTACAATACAAACCGTACAAAAGGTTTCCATGTTTTGTAAAATTAAGTTTTGTAAATATCGATTAAATTTATTTTATAATTTCAACATTTCTACCGTGTTTTATGAGTTTTGATTATTGTTGTGTAATGCGCCCCACTTTTAGAAGTGCAAAACACAGGGGATCTCTTTGATGGTCTGTTACGCACCGAAATGCCCTCTTAAATATTTTCAGTAAATCGCATGTTTGTTGAATATTTCCTCTATTTGAGATGTACTGTACCTTATGACATTAAAAAGCCATACCACTTAATCTACTTCCATTAAACAACCGATGATTTAATTCAGACAGACATTTCATTAATTTTCTTGAATTTTTCGAGATTTTTCCCCAAATAGAACGAAATTGAGTTGAGCCTTACTAAGTGAAGAAAAAGCGCTTTTACAAATGATTTGAACCCCCAACACCCGAATACCACGACCTAACTCGTAATTGTTATGGGTTAATCATTATTTAAAAATCACCTTGAAAAGAAAGTTTGAAATATTTCCACAAAATGAACAATTTTGCTAATAATATCAAAAGATGTTATTTTTTTTAACGAATATCTGTGAAAAATCGATCTCTGCTTGTTGTAGCCTTCTCAAAAGTGGGGCGTAGTCTGTAAGAATTTGGTGCAATTTATTTTTAAGTTTAGGATCGACATTGTAATAATTTTATGTGCAATAATAACTTGATTTCTGGAATAGTGTCGTCCCCCTCCTAGAGTGATTTTGAATGAAAGAAGACTAAACAAACAAAACATTTTGTTGTTATAACTGTTAGTTGTACGTAATATAATGGAATCTCAAAGAGTTATTACTCCACTGTCAAATTTAATGAATTTTAGGTGCCCATAGAAACTTCGAGTGGCGAATGTGTTCCCTCTCGGTTTATACTTTGTCGAAGTAGAATCATACAACTTTTTGCCAGCAAAACAGCTTTGTGTCTCTGTGGGTTTTTGTGGTTAGAGCATTCCAGCGGATTTGAAGATGAAATTATCGGTGATGTAACTGTAAGCAACTCTTAGCGCATCATTTTTCCCAACTCAACACGAGCAACAGTAGTGAAATACGTGTCTCCAGTGTTATTTAAAACTGCATCTTTCATCCATTAGTTTTTCTTTAGGTTCGTTCAGTGAGGCAGTCGTGGCCAGTTTGGGGATGTCACCAGAGTAGCCCTGGGCTGTCCCATATTTAGTGTCGTCTGGAATCCATTGTACAAAAAATTGGAGAGTTTTCGTTCAACGAAGCCATTGCCTCAAAATGCTTTGGCGTATACTAAAGAACTCTACGAAATGTTGATCATCAAAATCCATCTTCTGATAAATCAACTCTCTCATGCTAATATCATCTGGATATCATCTGATATAATTTCAAGTGGATTCACGCTCGTTTTGCGGAACAGTTCTGAATTTTCAAAAAGTATCATGAAGAAATGAAATGAAAATCAGGAGATCATAGACCCACAAAACAAGTTTCTTGAATGTTACCTAGGCAGGAAGACGAACGTTAGTTGAGATTTGAGGGGAAGGGGAAAGAAAGTGTAATGCGCATGCTCCAGATTCATCTTCTTTGATGAAAGCTCGGGGCAGGTATGGGCAGTCCTGGATTGCCTTGGACAGTCTGTTTGAACGGCTGATCTCTTTTGAGGAAACGGCCAGAAGAAAGCGCGTGCTCCGGGACTGTCTCAGTGAACAAACCCTCTGAAATCATAAAGATTGGTATTTATTGTTGTCAACCTTAAAGCAGGGTTCAGATCCATCCGGATCGTTTGGAAAGGGGAAGCTAGTAAAAAGCAGTGGAGGGGATGGAGGGGAATCGGCCGAGCACACGCCAACAACTCGTTTCCCGTGCTTTCCCCAACAGCTGTTTCGGTTCCCGACGCCATTCCGTATGCGCAGTAGTGAACTGCGCCATCCGGTACGAAAAATCTGATGCGTACAGTTTGCTTCAAAACTGCCTGTCCAGAAAAAATATTCCCTCTCCCCAGCTGGTGTCCAACCAATCAGCTGCTCGTATTCACTTTCCTGATAGCTTGCTGGATGGATGTGAATCCAGCTTAACTAGTCTTGACGCTTAAAACTCTTGGGAATACTGACAGAGAAAGCAATCATTACTCCTGAGATATCTACGAAACGCACCTATTCGCAGTGAGGCCTATAATGCCACCAAATTTTTCATTTTCCCACGTAATATGCCCTGTATTTAATTTTCTGTGCTATAGACGAACAAATGCTATTAGAAAAAACCTTTCAATTTTAATCCATTGCTATTATTTATTTGTTAATTTCGATCGAAAATGGACAACGTTATAAATGATTGTGTCCCCTTGGCATTACAAGGTCTATCGAACTTCAAAAGTACATTACCTTACGAAATTTCCATCTTAGAATCCCACCGTCACATAGTGGACCCAGACAAACATGATCGAAATCCTTAACGACTCGGATTTTTCTATTTCTTCAATTAAAATGAATGTGTTTTTATGTTTTTTAGTTCTTGAAATCCAAAAATTATAGTAACGTTCGGTTCTGAGCTTCTCAAATGAATCAAAATTGCTTTTAAACAATATTGTCTCCTGCTTGGCTCTTGTTGTTTAAATATAAGAGTAGTGCTTAACGAAAACTAGAACTCCTAGAAGCTTTCAGTTTGAGTCTTATACCAAAATTCAAGGAACATGGTACTTGTTTTTGCAGCGCTTACTTCTTCCTTATAAGGAAGTATTTTCTGTTTTGCAGCCCATTTAATCAAGTTACAGATTTCTTTGACTTAAAAACGATCCGAATCAACGATACGAATAAAACTCCGCAGAATCGATTATGGTTCTTACGCGATTGTTTGCAGTAGCTGTTGAAAGGAGCAAGTTAAAAGAACTGTTCTTTTAACCTAGAGCTATATCCTCGTTTACAGCGTTTTTGGCAACACGTGATTTATGCATAAATTGAGACGTTTCCAACGAATGGTAGACGATTTTTGTCGATCACAAATGGGGAAGATAAAGTTCCGTAGCTGTAAGTGGGAAATTGATGCAAAATTTTGTGTCAGCCCCACCATCGCGTGAGGTTTGTCGACGAGTTACTCTGAACTTGGAACATTTTCCATTCTAAAAGATTTCCCTTATTAAGTATCACAATAGCAAACCGTAGAGTGGTTCAAAATCGAAAAATAAAATGATTTATTTATAAATTTTCAAACTGAGAGTTTGCGGAGAAAATCCATCCGACTCCTCTTTGCATCGCTAGATATTGATACAGCAATTTCGCGCTTGAAATCCGAGTTGCTGGTATTCGCAGGTGGACGTGTTTCAACTTGTTTCTCCTGACCTAGGACAACACATCGACTCCACAGCCTGGCAAATCTTTAAAAAGCTCACTCGAAATTGGTAATGAATCCGTGATAAATTCTTTAATTTCGCTCTCTCGCATTTTCCTCGTGCGTGTGGAGGTTTAGTTTACAACTCCTACATGTTTGGTGAAGAATGTTTCGCCTGAAGTTACACTTAGAACGAGTGTAAATCCCAACTTCAAATCAATGGTGTATTAATTACTTCCAAGATATGGGTTATAAACCTCGATGTCCAAACGCTCTACTACGGTGATTTGTCCAATTTCGATCTTTGAGTGTTCCGCCGTTTTAATTGAAAATGTAAATAGGGTATTAAAAACACACAAAAATCTGTAAATCTGGCACAAAGCTGTGTGATCCCCAAGTTACTGATCCTAGATTTCTGTAATTTGATGTAATATTGTTACAAAAACGTAGATGCAGCTATATGGATGTTGATTTTTGTTCTCAGGGCTGAAATATTCTCTCTTCTGTCTAAAAAGCGACTGAATGCAATATGACTGTATATGTATTTGTGTAAAACTATTTTTAAAACAAATGTTTAATCTGATCTATTGCGAAAAGGTTAACTTATTCGGAATGTAGGTAAATTACTTGAATTCGGAATACTCTACTCCTCTAGCGTTTTGGTACAATCCGAACGTAATAATTAAAATGTTGATATTTTCATCTCTTGATTGGAAATCATCACTTATTCGATTATGGTTGGATGTATTAATTTATTAAATTTTCACAATTTCCGTTATTGTTAGCACTAGATGATAGTAGTGACTCAAAATTATGACAGTTTTTAGTCATTCGCGATCCAATAAAAACTCAATAGGAAATTTTAGGATCTAACAAATGGATTAATTGGAATCATTTGGAATATAATAATACGCCTCGGTAGAATTTCCCAATTGTTTGTTGTGCCAAGAAATATTTCAACTGTGAGGCTTAACTGGCCTTTTTTTTGGCTGTTTTAGAGTTGCTAACGTTTCATAATTTGTGCCAAGTCAAGCTTACAATATTGTAGCGGAGCGTGTGTCAACGTGAGTACAATAATCGTTTTAAAACCAAATCGTTTCTTGTGATACTGAGCAACCAAGAAAAAACTACAAATTTCCTGAACTCTTATTATTTTATTATTCAATCCAAGGTTTTTCTTTTAACAAAATCGAGGCATTACAATCAAATCATAAATAGATTATTATCGATGTAAATGTTATTAGTTATTCGTATGACATTTCAGATAATGTTTCAAAAATATCAAATTTTGCTGGGCAATCTCACTTAATTTAGATTATTAAGATAATAATCTCGACGAGTGCTTTCAAATAAGGTGCAGTATAGAGGGTATTGGATGATATGAAGCTGGAAATGAATGAGAAAGGCAGCTAACTGCATAGCCAGGGAATGTTGGTGGGGGAAATTCACCCTCCTCTTATGACGTAATTAAATTTTCTTCCTTTTTTTTTCCCAACCCGTTTGGAGTTTTGAGTTGAAATTGACGCAGAAGATACGACATCTAAATTACTTCAATGCCATTTCAGCATTTTTGTCATCTTAAGCTGAAAGTGGAAGAACTACCCACAGTTTTTTTAAATAACTTTCCGAGTGCCAAAATCCACCTCTCCCATAGCAGGATCTCGTTCTGACGAAGTTGTGTTCACATTAGCTTGAGATTTCTAGAATGAGTTCTAATTTTTCACTCAACGCCATTTTCCGAAGAGAAAAGCTAAAAGGAAACTCTCCTAGAAGGCTAAAGCTGACATTTCATGTTCAGTTTCATAACTTTTTAAGATTTTAAATGTCATAATCTCAATAACGACTGCCATTTTTCACACTTGCCATAATTTAACCAACAATTAAAAATGATAGGATAAATTTAGATCGAATCTACAAAATCCAAATTTTTATGGCCATGAAAACACTTTTTGAAGATGCCATGTTGTTTTCTCATCTTATTCTATGACGTTTAGACGTCGTGTTCGATTTTATCTCAAATTTAGTAGAATCATGGCACATTTTTTGATGAAGTTAAGTTATTTACACTGTAAATGTCTAGTAAAAAATTGTCTTCCTTCATGATCACCATTCAAGTAATTATAGCTCTAAGAGATCTTGAAAAAACTTCTTATTTCTCTTAATTTAATGTAGAATGGTGTGATCATAATGAGGCATCAATATACAAAATTTAATTAAAAAATGGTTTATTTAAACAAATCATGTATTTTCCTGAAGGTAATTTCAATTGTCTGTTCGGATGAGCCATAAATAGTGTGTGAACTGTTGAATTCGTGGTTATCTATCGATCAATGCATACATACACTTTAACGTTACTTCAATGTTGCGAGTAGAAGTTGGACAGTACTAACGTCAAACGCATGCTTCATTTGAAATAATTCTTCGCCCTTATTCACTCATTTCTCTTCAATCCAACTCAGAAAATGGTAAAACATTTAAATAATCTTGGAAAAAAAAACTGTTTTTTTCTTTATATTTCTTAACATCTAACCGATCGTCTTAATTTCTATTCCAGCTTATTGACAATTGATTGAAATCATCATGATTCCAATTCTGGGAGGGAGGGGGGGGGGGGGGGTTCAAATTATTTAAACATTGATTTTCAAATGGAATTTTTTAATTTTGTTATGAAAAGCCTTGGATTTGATGAACACAAGTAGGGATAACTTGAAAGTAAAGTACCTACGTAGTTTACAAACCCTTTACAAAATGCACTTGACTTTTTCCATTCCCTCGCAGAATTCAATGTTTTCGGTTAACCTTTCAAAAATCGTAACCTACCCCCCAAATGAATTACAACCTGAAACGTCCAGTATTAGTAGTCATTTTAGTTATAAATTCAATACGTTGAGCATTTCCGTTGCTCCCTTCGGTGAAGATATATTTTTTTACGAGAGTTTGTAGTGATGTTAATATTAAGACCATTTATATTGTTGAAATGTTCGTTTATTCTTGAGGTCTCATCTACTAAAAAAAAGAAGATTTTCTGTGATCTAAGCCATCAAAACTGAAACCTCTGACGAGAGAAAAAAACAAATCTGTTAAATGTTAGGTACGTAATTATAGAGTCTGAGAAGATTCCTTCGGACATTTGTACATTTGTGAATTGTATAAAGGTTTAAGGATTATGTATGGAAAAGTGTATAGAAAGTTTATTGCTGTCAATAAATTTAAAAGAAGAACCGGAAATTTAGTTTTTGTTCAGACCTTTTAGCGGACCTACTCCCCAAATCAGTACATCACTCTAAGCATGCTCGAATGTAGAACACACAACAAAATCGGAGTAACATAGAACGTTGTCTATATTTCCACCAAAATAATGAGTTACACAGTTCAATCGATTTCGTCGCTTAGGTTATCATCAGTAACACACATAAATGGAAGTTACATCACAGAAAGCACATATTATGTAGGATCAAGTGAAAGGAGATTGAATCCTATTGGCTCAGGGAAGTGAAAGGGGCGGGGAGGACCAACCAATGCCACTCAAGGCTTACAAAGGGAAAGGGGCACAAACAGTAACATTATGGAGAGGAGAAGCCAAAATTATTGCAAGAATGAACCCAATAGTGGTGAAATATTTTGTGGAATAACACCATTTAAACATTTTCCTGACCTATCACTCTTAACAATTTCGAATTTTTGTATAATGTCACTGTATGTGCCCCTACAACAGTAACATTATAGAAAAATTCGAAAATGTTTAAATTATGTTATTCACATGCCACTTGAGTGGCATTGGTTGGTCCTCCCCGCCCCTTTCACTACCCAGAGCCAATAGGATTCAATCTCCTTTCACTTGATGCTAAGTAAGATGTGCTTTCTGTGATGTACCTTCCGTTCATGTGTGTTACTGATGATGACCTAACCGACGAAATCGATTTAACTGTGTAACTCATTATTTTCTTGGAAATATTGACAACGTTCTATCTTACTCCGTTTTTATTGAAATGGGCTTCCACAACTCGTCCCGAGTGACTTAGTCCGTAGAACACACTATGGCTCAGGTTCTAGGGGTTCGATGCCGCTCAAATTTTGTGAAGTAGTTAAGGTTCATCATTCTATCTGCTATACAATTGGCGCGGCAGACCCGCGGTGCAAGTTGACTAACCTTTTGAAGGGGAAGTACTGCGTTTGGGCAGTGAGCGGTGAAAGTGCAGCACGTATGGTCACAAGATGAATGGCACGTTTGCCCACGGAAATACGAATAAATGACGACAAATGGTTGATTTTAGAGCTCACTTACCAATGTCATCATAAATACTGTTGAAGCTGTCAGCCTCAGTCGTCGTCAGCATCATGAATTTCGCCGGTGTCGGTATCTGTTATGGCAAATCTTTCTGCATGTTTGGTTCTGTACAGTTGAGCATCCTTGTTTTCGGTGTAGTTTTGAGAGGAGGAACACTAAAAACTCAGACTCGATATATGAGTTCTATTCTTACGAGTGCTCTTCAATTTCAAGTTTGGTTCTTGGATTTCCACGACGATCCCTCGTATGGTGTAAATGTTTGAGTTGGGTGAGGTGAATAAAGTTGGCCTTTGTAGTCCCCGTTTCTAGTGCGATGCCAATCAGCTGAAGGTGATGCTGCCCACATCTTCAGGGGAAAACGGCAATCCTCGGTATAAGTTTTCAACACATAGTAACTGAAACAGGAAACTCCTGTTGGGTCTGTATTGAAGAGGTCCAGAAATGTGTTGTAGACGCAGTCTGGACTGAGGAAGCTTTGGCATCAGAATTTTCCCATCCATTTGCCCGCCTTTTTTTCTTCTTTATTGGCGTCACAAAATTGCATTCAGCCGTTACAATACAGCTGTCTACAATGGAAATTACAAGTTGTGAATTAAGCACTAATTTGCTAATTTATACATCAAAACGGTGGTTGGCTCCTTCATCGCAATTGTATGTACAAGGAATTCATGTATAACTTCATAAATTATGATGTTGTTTTCGGCGAGGGCGGTGTCCAAAATGGAGGGGTTGGTGGTATTTAGGGAGATTGTATGCTAATACGGTGTTCCGACAGGTATAGTGTTATCGCAGGCCAGAATTATATGCTGAGCGGTTTCATCCTCGTTTTGCCACCTTCAGCACATTGGAGTGTTGGTTGGGCTTAGCTGGAGCAAGTATAGATTTGTTTTGGCGTGTCCAGTTCGTAATCTGCTAATTGCTGTGTAGAAATATTTCGGCTTGGTCCCCTGAATATTGGAAAACCAAGATCTCTGGGTTGGTGCTGGAAACAACGATTTGTATCTACTTCCTGCATTATATGTTCGGTATTCCTCCCTCCAAGTGGACATGAGCATAGAGAGGGACCAGCGTTTAAGGTCAGTGTAAGGGAAGTTGGGTATGGGCGGTGGTTCTTCTGGGTTTGCTGCTTCTTTCGCTTTCTGGACTGTTCAAAAGGGTGGTTTTGTGTCCCATCTTATCGTTGTAAAGCTTCTCTGGCCACAATTCTCACCCAATTAGCAAGAGCCTCATCTCGTTCGATCCCATTTGAAGTCTACTACATTCACAAACCTTGGAAACGTTGACTTTCAATAAGGAAAAGGGAGATGTTGCTGAGGAAAGCCAAACTCCATCTTATTTCCTTTGATACCTGCATGCCCTTTTATCCAGCATAGGATTGATTGCGATTGTGTGTAAGTAGCGTGTTTTCCTGTTCATAGGTGAAAATTGCATCCAATAATTTCACAAGTCGGGAAAACTGTCTTTACAGCTTTGCGAGCGCCGAATTCGAAGTCCAAGTTTATAGATTAAAGACTTGATGTAGGTTCATCCTACATCAAGTCTTAGGTTTATCCCCGGCGTTTATCCGTCCTCCGTGAATTGCAGTAACTAAGTAGCTATGTTTTACATCTTTCGATACATCGACCTTTCCTACATCTACGTGTTCATGCTGTCTGGACAAGGAACTGTCTGTTACACATAACTTGTGTGACGTGTCTAATTAATTCTTTTCAATAACAAACCTTTGTAATCGTACAGCAAACACTTCATTTCGTCAAAATATGTCATTTTCAAGGAGAGTAGATTCAAAATCTGCATTGTCCTTGCGCCATAAAGCAAAATGAAATTTGAAGTTAATAATCCGTTCTTTTGAACATGGGCCTATCTTCTGGTGAGCTCAATCACTTTTCACGATAGATGCTATGGGTCAAAAACGTGCAAAAACCGTAGTTTTTTGGTTTTTTTACTAACTTAGGCAAATGGGGTGTCATTTCCTAGTACCCAATTTTACTGCGATAGGTTTCAGATCCCTAGATATCCTTAGAAATCCCTAGAGAATACCTCATAACGACACGAGCAATCAAACGTTATTCGAAAACATACCTAATATACCATTGTGTTGGAATTGGCAGCTTTTAAAATGCCATTCCGTGTCATTATTTCGTGAGGAATCTGATGAAGTGTAGGTTTAGTGCTCTCCAGCGAATTTCTGCCTCGAACGAATCTGAAGAGGAGAATGCGGGCGTTATCGGTTTAATACGTCATAATAGAGACTCCGAAGAAGAAAAGGAATTAATTGGGCCCGGGAGCGAGTCGTCCCCTTGGCAACGGATCCGGAGGAAGTCGGCCGGCCCCCCGAGGGTGATTTCTTGCCTTCCAAATCCCTCGCTACTCTCCACCAACCCCTTAGGTTCCCCTACTCCCTGCAATTCACTTTCCTGTAATTCTCCTCCTCCTCTTCTGAAATTCCCTTCCCTGCAATTCACAAGGGGAAATATGGAGATAAAGGCCCGTCACTTCAAAGGTTCTCAGTTAAGGGCTCTCAGCCTACTTACAGCCCTTGATGCCTCTCCAATCACTTATTTTCTATGGCCAATTGCAGTTTTTGCCTGTTTTGCTTCTTGTCCAGGAGCCGAGGATGAAGTGTTGATATTCTCAGAGGAACATGAGATAAGATTTCGAAAATGAAGTTCATTTGGAGTAAGAAAATCTTTGTCTGCCATCTCAAAATTTGTGGACTGTAAAATGGAGGGCTTACAGAGGTGGCTGAAACTGCTCATTAAAAGGTTTTTATCGAATAATTTCTAAACCGTGCTTTGTAGAAATTTTCGTCCACAAATACACAAAGCTATTGGATTCAAACTATGCAAATTATCCCCTAAAGTGTGAATTCTGAACTGAAATGTTTATAGCAGAAAAATTTACATTGAAATGAGTTGCCGTACTTGATGAAATGAACAGAATAATAGATAGGGTACGCTTCTACATAGAAAAGAACATAAAAAAACGGGACAGTGGACCTCTATGGTTCTATATGGGATTCTAGCTCAGAGGAGGGGAGCTAGTAAACAGATGATGATAGGATAAATAGAAATGATAGGGTACACGAATGACCCCCTCGGGCGGACGGAAAAGTGGTGATGCCGGGATAACAAAGGGCGAAGGAGCCCACCCGAAGGTTAGTTGAAGGAGTGTTGAGCGGGGGGGGGGGGGGGGGCACGGTCGATACGGTCGCTAAGAACTGGATTGTACTCCTATTAATGATTTAAATTATAACAAACACAAATAAAATGAAATATTTTCGTAGATGATAGATACGCTTCTAGATACATGACTAGGGTACATGTTCCTGGTTATGGGGTCTCCACCCCCTGAGCTGATCCCATGGGGTAGGTGTGCGGTCAACCAATACCACCACAAATCCGGTCTCAACAGGGAGGCAGAAGAGTAGCTACGTGGCGGTATTTATTGCTAACTTGCTGGTAGCATCAGGTTCCCCGCAACCCGTGTTTGTGAATTCCTTATAACGATACGAATACACGGATAATTATTTGACTCACGACAACGAAAAGACAAAACCAATGGCAAAGCGTTTTCTCAGAACAATGAACTGCTTGGAGGACCCCACCTCAGGCCACGTCGTCGTTCAGCGATTCTAATATTACAAGTCTCTGGCTATTGGTTTTCATTCGTGAGTGACGAAAGAGTGTACCTGTGTTGTGAGAAGTGTACCACACACCAAGCCGCAATGTAGCGAATTTCTGAACTCAAATTAAAAGGAGTCGACTCGAGCGGATATAGCTCAGCCACAATATTAATTTATAATTTACCAAACTCAGTTGGAGATGGGGGGGAACTCTTGAATGAAGGTTCAAAACCAAATTTATAATGAGACACGAAATTTATTAATAAAACCAAATTTTCAAAAGAATGGCATCTGCCAATTCGAACTTAAAAACAAACCTATATATATATAAATTAATAAAATTCAATTCTCCTCTAACGCAAATTATAAATTTATACCCTGGGTATATTACTAATTTTAGGGAATTTCTACAAAATACCCTTACATAGCTCAAAAAAAAAGAAAGATTTCCTCTTCTATTTTATTTTCTATTATTTTCGATTTTTGATTTAATTATAAATAAATCAGTGGATTGAAGGTGAGTTATTCCTAGAATATCCTATTAGAGAGGATGGTCGTCACGATCGGGGAAATTATGAGGTATATATATAAAATTGGAATTTCAGCACCTGGATTGTTGAACCGAAAGGGGTGCAGCAGCGAGAAAGTCCAGGAAACCACCCAAAACTTGCTGCCTCCGAGAGAGAATGACGAGGAGGCTGTAGACAAAAAAAAAAACGAGACAATTTCTTCAGAATAGGTTTTCTTTTCTCTCTTATTTTCCTTTTGTCTCAGCCACTCGGCTTGGTGATAAATATATATTTTTATTGTGGTAAGCTTCGCAACTCGTACCTGCTAAGTGGGATTTGGAGTACCGGCGGTTCAATCTTCTTGAATTCTTGGTCGGGAATTTGAAGAAATGAATCCACTGGGCTGCAGCATAAACAGAATGGAAACAACCCATCAACGAAACAAAAGTGATTTACTCACCCTCGGTACTTCATACGGCATGTAGAATCATGGAAATGAAGATGAATAAACGAATATTTCGTACCTCAGCAACAGTAGAACTGAAAATATCTCTTCCAGGGCGATCCTCCAGAAGTAGGAAGTATATAGTCTTCTATGGGAGTAAATTATGAGTACCACGTGGAAGAAGGAAAAGGCAGGATGAACGCTGCACCAACAATCCGCTCTTGAAGGCGATGGGGAGTCAACTGTGAGGTGACGAATTTGTACGAGGTGAGGGGAGAGAGTGGACTTGTGCTGTTTGTGATATCGAGAGGAGCAAGCCGCGTAAACACTTTGGCGATAAGGGAAGGTGAACCCGCGACCAGGGTTCAATGGGGTTACAGCAACACATGACGAAAATTCAGCTGTCGATTAGATGTGGCGATCTATGGGATCTGCACGGTCGGTTCTACATCCCGCAGATCTTTGGAAACATCTGTAAGGTGTAGTAAATCCTTATGTCCAGTCAACCGCAGCAAAGTGTGAAGAAACCTGCCGGACAGAGAGACAAAAACCAGACAAATCGTGTTCAAAACGGGTTTTTGTGAACTTGTCCTCGGGTAAAAACGAAGAGCACTACAAATGTTGACTGTATGTGTTTTTAAAATCTGGCTGAATTCAGGTGAGACTCCCCCTGTTACCGAGTAAGCTTGCGCCTATAAAAATCGGCTGGCCACTTCAATAGCAGTCTGATTCAAGTCTTTTAAAGCTCATTTGACTTTCCAATATGTTTTTCGAGCAAGTTTCAGCTTTTCCAATTGACTTAAAGCTTAATTCGTAATTGTATCATTTCAACAGAAAACGTCGAAGAACGTGTTAGAGAAAAGAGTTTGAACTAAAACTTGCTCGAAATAACCCTTGTAAAGTAGTTAACATTGTCTGGAATGAGCTTTGGTGGGCCAAGTGATCTAGAGGAGCTAACGTCCAGAAAATTTTAGGGATTGAATTTGTTTGTTAGTTTATTTTACAACTTTGGTATATACATACAATTATGATGCTGATAATGATCACATGAAATTGCACATCGTTTCGCAAAAAAAGGTATTTAAATTTTAAATATCTCCCTTCCGAACGTATTGGTTGCGTCACCCTGTTAATGTTGGTATAGACACAATTATCATTTGTTTTATCGTGCTCATAGCGATTATCGGTGTAGTTACACAACTCAATTAAGCAATTCAAACCGCCTAATCTCTCGCCCAAAATGAATGTTCAGAGCGAAGTACCTGTTTCCCCCTTGATTCGCATTCATTGTTTTAACACGACCTTCGAAATATTGTTTGAAAGCTTCGATGAGTAACGGCACGTAGATAATTTTGTTGACTAATTGGAAGTGGTTCTCTAATAGTACGGTATTTCCCACAATTATTGGAGCGGGTTCCGATCAAGAAAACGCTGGAAATTCTTTCACTGGGGTTTATTATTGAATTTCAGGAAGCACACTAATATGATCAACTGAACAATCCAAATAGGTATTTTGGTTGAGAACAGATTTACGTGCTCTATGCATATCTCCTGAAATTCAATAATCGCTCTATCACCTGTGAAACACGCACACTCCAAAGCTTAGTAGAAATTCAAATCATGAACGCAAGCCAAATGAATAAAATTGAATAATAGGTAAACCCCAGTGAAAGAATTTGTAGCGTTTTACCTACATTTACGGGAATGCTTCAACCCGTGTATCTGCTAAAAACTTTTTTAGGAGTTCACTCCAGTATCCACATTACTACATCACTACATCACTACGTCACTAGGTTACTGATATCAAAACAAAAACATTAATAAACCAAAATAACGCAAATGTTGGCAGCATAAATCGGGCCATAGATCGGGAATGGTTTGACCTACGGACCTGGGGAGGGGCTCATTCGATTCCTCATAGAAATTTCTTTAAAAAAAAGTCCAAATTTGAGCCGCCTTGACTTTTTTGAGGTTTTGAGGGATTTTACAAATCTTTGACAACCCTTAAAGGACACTTTAAATTGAGTGAGAGAGCTGGCTCAAGAATTGGGGCGTCGTTTTTTACTCCAGCCGTTTGGGAGAAAACCTGCGTAAAAAACGTACGGCGGACGGACGGAAAATTTTTCATTGCAGGTTTGGATTCTACACCCTTTGAAACGTGAACCATGAAATTTTCAGGGGGGTTAGAATTTTTTTTCAAGAGCGATCACAATGGTTTATTATTGAATAATAAACCAAAAACCAATGATTATCAGCGGTAGCCGATTATATCAATGAACCCGAATTCGCGAGAACGGTTTTCCTACTTTTAAACACGATGTTCAATTTTCAATATGAAAGAGGGTGGTGACAGCCGTTTTGAAGGTGACAGCACCTTTTTGAAAGCTTTCATTTAACTTGCAATGTATGTACGTATGTTCGGGCGGAATCTTCCGACCCGATTTTGAAGCAGATTCTCATAACCGATTAAGCTGAAATTTCTATGAATCTTTCTCCCACAAATCTCCATGGAGACATTCCCAAGCTGTGGCAGTTGTCCCCCTCCATACCGCAATTTTTCTACAAAAACATCTCAATCAATTCTCACAAATTTCTTGATACTGAGCGCTTTCTATTCAGTCGTAATTAACTTAAAACAAGGAACCAAATACCAAGCTTCATCGAAGCAGTCGCTGGTAGTTTTTGATGATGACAATGTTATGGAAGCCACCTCGGAGGTTTCACCAGGGTTATCAACATTCTTTCTATTAAAACTGATATGAACCAACTAAAAAAATACGGTTTAAATCATTGAAAACCCTTTAAAAAATGGCTTGAAAGTTGAGAAATCCTATAAGATAACGGATATGCTCACAATATTGTAGCCAGTGTGATACTCTTCACTGGATATAGCACTTTTTGAACCCAAACGGATGGAAGCGCTCTTTTATGATCAACATAGTACCTTTTGAAGTAAAACTAAATTTTCTACCAAGTTTTTCAATGGGATATGATAATTTTAACTCCAATTTTATTGCATTTTTATGAAGAACTCGGCCACTCGATTTTGAAAAAAAAGGTCCTTTGAAAACCTTTTCCAATTGTGGATGAGCGAAAAAAACCATTTACAGGTTCCGATCCTAATGACGATGTTGGTTACTAAAATTATTTTTAAAAAACGTTCCAAGAATTTGATTTTTACCAAAATCTTTAGTAAAAGAAATCTAATTTGCATACCGGTACACCCGAAACGTTCGACTTCACAAAGAACTTTGTGTACCAACAGTAAATGAAGTAATCAGGATGCACGCTATAGCCCATCACAAGCGGCTACGATTACACGTCAATGAAGAAGCTGTGCAGCTCCTCGACGTTGACGACTTACTTATTTACTTACTTACTCAGACGTCTCAAGAGAAACAAGCCTCATGATCTGTGTACGTGAATTAAGGTGCTCGCGATAACAAAATCCGCATAGTGAAAAATTCAGTGAATCTCAAGTGCAAAAAATGGCACTTCTAACGTTCGAAACCAGTTCAAGCCAGAAAGCAAGAGCATGCGGCCAGAGAAGTAAAAAAAGAGGAGAAAGCAGAGACCCTGCAAAAATGGCAGCAGAGATGGGCAGCTGAAACCCGGGGAAGGTGGACAGCACGTCTGATCGGTGGACAGCACATCTGACGTTTTTTCATCAACATTGCTCAAAAATAAACTCTGTTTAATCGCTTTCAAACCTACTCTCTAAGGGGTTTTCCGGGGTGCTGAACACGAATCTGAAGTCCGTTTTTCGATAAAACGCTCCCTTCGTGGTTATTTTCGCGTTTTTTCATCAAAATCGCTCAATAATAAACTCGTTTTTATCGCTTTCAAACCTACTCTCTAAGGGGTTTTTCGGGGTGCTGAACACGAATCTGAAGTCCTTTTTTCGATAAAACGCTTCCTTCATGGTTGCGCAAAAAGTGCAAAATGGACGGAGAGGAAACAGGGCGACGTTAATTACTATTTAACCCAGTTCCTGAGGGGACACGGTTATTATCGGTCGTTTCTAAAGAAAATAGGGAAGACTTCCGAGGCAAGGTGTGTGTACTGCCGAATGGGGGACGATGATGTAGAGCACACATTCTTTATATGCCCAAAATGGCAGCAGCTAAGGCAGGAATCGGTTGGAGTAGTAGGTGATTTCATCCCAGAAACAGTAAATCAAAAGATGATACAATCTGTGGAGAACTGGAGTACAGTCAGCACGTATGGTGCTCAAAGAGAAGGAAGGGAACAGAAGCTGGGAATGAGCCAGGGTAGAAGTAGTGAAGACCAGGAGGAACCCTCACGAGGTTAACAAGGGGAATCTCCCGAAGTAATGCCAAAAAGCAGTCCTGGGACAGTCCTAAAAGAAGAGAGGAACGGTAATTTTTAGTCGGTATGTAAAAGAAGAAGAAATTTGTTCCACAGAAAAATATAAAAACAATTAAGTTTTAGATTCATAACTTTTTCAATTTAGTTTCTAATGAATTCATACCTACCAATTTGAATAATAAAATAATTTTTTTTAAACATGTGTTTCTTTCCTACCGTGAACCCCTAACACAAATAAACGGATGTCCTGTTTTCAGTTCAGCAAAAAATGGTTACTTTATGAACGCAGGGAATATTAGAGATAAATCTTTAAATATTCGATATTTTCATCAATAAGATTGGGTCGATTCCCATTTTAGTCTAGATTTGCAACAAACCTCAGACATTTAGAATGTTCTTCGGGATTTCTATTGTTTGAAGTTTAGGATTATTATTTTTATTTAAGTGAATTGCAAAGAAGTAGAAGCGTATTTCATAATCTACGGGATACAGTACGTGGCTTTGCGAAAATTGCTTATTGCACGGTTACGGTTGAGCGGCGAATCGACCGAGTGTGTGGAGAAAGGGTTTAGCTGGGGGCGTCGGGTTCAAGTCAAGTACCCGACTGAAATCGAAGGATAATGGACCTCCAATCAACACTCCATTTGTCACCATGGGAACGACCCTTCACTTCACGTCAGCCGCCAGCTCGCGGAAACTTTGTCAGGGCTTTGATTGGGGGTATGATCCCTGGAAATGGAACTAGAAGTTGTAGAAGAAGGAAGGATCACCCTATATGACACGTTATGGAATAATTGACGAATCAACACTTCGACCGACTAAGCCACGAATGGTACTTCTTGCCTTTTGTAAACAATTACGCGTTCGAGTAAAGCCCGCTTTGTTCGTAATGACAAAACATATCAGATATATGTTGTTTGAACCCCCCTGTTTGGGTTGGGTTTGGGGGGTCGGATATACGATTGCTGTAAAGACTCTCAACATGTATTAAAAGAATATGAATAAAAAGGTAGCCTAGAGGGAAGTGGCAGCTCTTGCCCTGAAACCGAGACCATAACGTACAACCACGAAGGGAACGTGAGACTAAAATGTGCTTTTCTCAGCCAAATACAAATTTCAACTACCAATATGCAAAGGAGATCAATCTTGCCCGCTTTCTCGGCTTCAAATCGTGAAACAAACGACTCAATCCTACCTTTAAAAGAAGTTCACTATAGGTACGCAAATACCTTAAAAAATGTTTTTGAAATGGTTGTCGAACTTTGTGTTTTGTAACAGTTTGAATTCGTATCTGCCCAGCAAGGACCATCGTGGAGGTGAAAGCCCAATTCCATTTTTAACCCAAGATTCATTCCTATTATTGTAGCAAAGAACACAAACGAAGCAGAAAAGTTTATTACCTACCTCACATCCGCAGAGCCAATCTTATCCTTATCTTATCATCCGCTTTTCGTAGTACTTAGGGTTGAACTTGCAAATTGAAAATAATGGCAAAATACACGAAAAATCTTGGCAACGTAGAGTATCACACAGTTTTTTGTTTTGCCTTGAACTTTTACCAAGGCCACTTGCAAATTCCTGGTTTCCTGTTCGCCGTCTTCGGTTCCAGTTTCTTCAAAGTCGGTTTCAGAAAAGAGTCCTTCCAGATCAGACGATGAATTGTGAACTGAATACGAGGAATCACTGTCAGCTGAAGAGCTCGCAGGAGATGGTTTTTGCTTTTCACGTCCAGACTTGGGCATTCCTGCAGAGAACAGTACTTTACCCACTCTCCTTATTTTCTGGACCATTTGTTTTTGATCTTTCACTTTTTGTTAGTCTTCCAGGCGTTTTTTGTTTGGTTTTGAGGTGAGTAATACTGATGTGAGTTTCTCTTTCTCTTGATTTTTAATTTTGGTAGTGGAATGATTTCTTCTGGTGAGAATTCAACCGAGGGTTTATTTTGTGAGGTTGATGAGGATCTCTCTGTAAGATGCGCTGTTGAGTCGCAGTTCCCTGGGGATGGAGCTTCTATGACGAGTTGATCAGGAGCCGTCTCATCATGAGCAGGCGTGGATTCATCATTCAATGTCTGGTTGAGGGCTATAACGTTGAGGTGGGTCATCGGTGGTACCGTCGAAACAAATCAATCTCTGAGGGTCCTCGTTTGTTTCATCCTATTGGTCAGTATCTTCGTCCGTTACTTCCGAGGGCAAGAAGTCCGCATCCGTGAACTTAAGCCGATCGAAACGATGGATCCTCCGAAACACTTTCACCGCTGTTTCAACAGTTGCAACTTTTTCAAAAGCAATTCCACCAGCTCCGCCACTTCAAATTCGCTGATCGTTTGGCCAGGCTTCGCATTCACCCAGATGTCTGCCGCGGAATCGTAGATGGCCTTGAATGGCCGGAAAAATCATCAATCCAACGGCTGAGTTTTATGGCTGTTATGCGGTGGCAGGGGTGAGCTAGTGGATGCTATTGGACTAGCCGTGGTCAACTACCATCAAACTTATGTGTGAGACGTGATTGTCAAAGATTAGCAGCACTGGGTTCTCAAGAGAGGGATGTGAGAACTTTTAGAGTGCTTTAACGAATGTTTCTGATTTCATGTATCCTCGGTCGGTATGCGCCATGTCGCATTAATATTTAAAGTTGATGCTGAAAAAAACAAAAGAGAAATAAGAGTGAAATGATTTTTGCTGGAGGCAAAAGTTTCCATTGGTCTTGCCTTGTGGTCTCACAGATCACTCCTAGACTACACTTGCCAACTGGTGGGAAGTAAGCAGACCCAATGCCATCTCAATCCCCCTTAAACTCTTCGAGCTCTTTTTTTAACGCCACTGGAACCTTTTGCCACCACCTACGTGGCACGGCAAACGCGCCTGTGCTCCTGTCAGTAGCCACCCCTGATGGTGCCACCTATAGTAAGCAATTAAGTATTCGTGTAAAGCTCGCTTTACATGTAACGATGAATGTTTACTGTAGTGAGTTACCATATGTATAATAGGAATTTGAATAAAAAGATGGCTAAGAGTGGTACCAGGGGGAAAATCCAAAGACGTTAAACCAGCGGTTAACGGCTCAACCCCCCCTCCTATCTCCACACCAACCAGGGGAGAAGGAACTGGCCTATGTAAAGCTATGTACCTAGTTTTTAGCCAAAACTAACTTTGCTTGGTATTCCTCCAACTCCAACCAGAGTGAGTTTTAATATTATGGTAAACTTTGCGTATATCTTTCTGCTACCTTCTTAACTCAACTTCTCTTAAACTGTCTAAGGACTGTACAATTCCCTCATGGGGCGCTGAATAACCGCCGAATAATGCAATCTAGCAAACGACAGCAAAATAATTACCTTTTCTTAATTGAAAAACAACTGTAACAAGTATTCGTCATGAACGTAATAACCAATACGTAAGAGCGGTCGTTAGGTACCCACTCGGGTCGTGCAAAAATGTATGTGACTCAAGGGTGGGGCTCGGATCAAGGCTCGACACCGTAATAAAATCACTTCGTAAGGTCCGCTCGTCCTGGAGAGAAAGTTTCACAATAAATCTCCCATCCCAGCTCAAGCCACAAGCCGCTCCAGAGCACCGCCCTAATGCACTTAAGCGCTTAGCCGGCTTGATACCCTTCTAAAAATGAAATTTTCGCCCCCGCTCGATCATTCAGTTCGACTCTCTTTATTGCCCTTAGGTTCCATCGCTATTTAAGAATGACGTTTTTATTAGTTATAGTAACACGGGCAAGGCTTGTCGCTCAAACATAATTGATAGAGTATCAAACAATTATTCAACAAATTAGAATCAGGAATAAATACATTACATGTAGGCTAAATGGAAAAAAGATATGGATATGATATAAATAATTTTTTGATTTTAAAGGTACATCAAATTTGAACGGATGAAAATTTAGAGTTGAGTTGCGAAATTTTGAACATGTGAGTTCTGAACGGGTGAACTAATTTGAAAGAGTTAAATTTGAATAATGAATGGATAGTTGAGCGTGATGGTGATGCACATATTTACCTGAAGGGGCGACTAAGGGACCGTGGAGCAGAATCACTGTAAATTTGAGGGAGCAAGTGTGGAGTTGCTACCTGAAGACATAGGTGTTGCCTGTGAATTTAGGGCTAAATATTAGAAGGGCAGATGAGGTTTAGGACAGAGTGACGAAATCAAATTAGAGGATCTGAATGAATCCCCTAAAACTGGTCCGGGCTTATTTATACGGGTGTTCTCACCCCCGTGATGGATTCCCCATCCCTTCTGCCGTGACCAGGGAAATGGATTCGTCTTTCGTCGGTTTATTGTTGACTATTTGTTAAATTACAGTTGATGGAACTTCTCCTAACAAATAAGTTTACACAAGACATGCAAGAATTGGGAATTTAAACTAACTCTTGTTAAAATGAACACTATCAATTTAGCTTCCAGTGGCTACTTCATCGTACTCAATGTGCATATAGCTAATCACGTAATTTGTAGGAGCAATTTTTGTATAAAATGACTGCTGGAGTTTGGTTGAGTATGAGGGGGTTCAAGCATAGTTGTGTCGGTAAAAAGTGGCTGTCCGCACTACCTAAGACCAATCCATGGAGCAACGTCTAATGGTCTGGGTTCAATTTCACCGGGTTCAGGCACCTGCTGAATGGCACGGTTGCCAAGTTGGGGTTTTCCCCCTAAATTTAGGGTTTTTTTCTTGAAAGGGTTTTTTTAGGGGAGAGAAATGTTTAGGGTTTTTTTAGGGTATTTTTTTGCTAGTCAGGGGGAATTAAGGGATTTTATCTGACCAATGTTTTCGTCTCAGTTGGCCATCAGCCGATGATACAAAGACAAAGGTCGCTGAAAGTGCATCCCAACAACTCCGGCATCGAGAGTTGATAGCGCCAACAACCCCCGATTCAGACATACATCGTCATTTGCACTTTCCCTCATGTCCTAACCAATTTCCAATGCGTTCGTTGAGAGATGTTTTTCCATTTATAACAATAACAAAAACAAGTTAAGGAACAGGCTCTCTGTTGATGTTATACAGAGCATTCTGATGGTGAGATATTTTCTCCAAAATGAGGGCATCTCTTGCGTTAATTTTGTACCCACGGAGGAGATGATCTCTTTGTTCAATGAACAGTTGTACGATCACATCAATAGCGAAATGGACAGCGCGATAGCGATCACCTGGGCTGTGATTTAGATTTTTGGATTGGTTTTATTTGTTGGACTGTTGGTTTAAAACATATATTTCACTTTTTAGTAGAAGGTAATAGGTAGGAGTTGACACCTAGTTATATCTGCAGTTTTTGCTCTTGAAACTATATACCTTCGCATGATCTCATTCTTCAAATAATGATCTCGTTGTACTGCTATTTTAGATTAGAAGTAGGTTGTAGTATGGAGTGGATACCTGATTTTATCTGTAGTTTTTGCTCATTATAACAATATACGACGTATATTGTACGTTCAGCATGATGTAATGTAGTGCATTAATTCTCCTGTTCTGACATTCCGAAAAATTCGCACAGCTCCTCAATCCAGGCTATGATGATACAAAGAGGTGCGTATGCCTTCGGGGTTTTTCTAGGGATTTTCAAAATGGATTTAGGGTTTTTTTTAGGGATTTTTATTTCCCCGCTCAGGGGGTTTTCTGAAAAAAAAAAAAAAAAAAGTTGGCAACCGTGCTGATTGGTTAGTCTCTTTCATGAAACATTGCCATATTTTTGTAGCCAGTAGTAATGATTAAACTTGATGTGATGTTTTATTGGGCATTCAAACTTTTTCTATTCAATTTCCAACGCATTTTTGTTTAATGTACCTGAAATAGTAATCTTCTGAGACAATTATGTGATTGATTAGTCTCTTCCTTGAGGCATAGCCGTATTTTTATGGCCAGTGGCAATGATTATTTGGTGGTGATGATTTTACGTGATGTTTTATTTGGCATTAAAACAACAATTAAAAAAATCTGGACTCTACCCTGTTCTAACGAGGGAAGTGTGAGTTAAAAATTTTGTATTTAATGACGGGAACAGTAGTCCCTTAACGGTACCCCTACAATCTGTAATTATGCTTTCGAGTCTGGTGCTCACTTTCGGGAGCCAAAAAATTTTTGTTGCCCGAATGCAAAGTTTCCACTCGCATTTTGCGTTTCATAGCCTACTGAACAAATTTGGTTCCGTGTCTGTCGGTCTGTCTGTCTGCCCGCATTTCCTTGCTACAGCCATAACTTCCACAATTTTGAATGAATTTAGCTCATATTTTGAGGTATTATGCGGATAACGTCTCTTGAAGTCCCATAGAAATTGCGTCTTAATATACTCAGCTGTACGCTCTGCGCATGCGCTAACGTGAAATTCTTGAAACAGGTATAACTTTTACAATTTTGATTCAATTTCTGGGCAGTGGAAGCGTGCTGGGCCCATAACCCAGAGGTCCGTGGATCGCAACCACGCTCTGCTACCATGTAATACTGGAAAGGAATTCTTATACTAATTCTATCTTTCTTCGGTTATTTTCTTGATTTTTATTCCTTACTTTTACTCTATTAATCACTATGGTTATTTACATACAGATATGTAAGGTTCAAGAAACAATAGGTACACAAGATTTCGATAATAGATTGAATTTTCATTCAATAATTGTATTCATTTGCTCCAAGAATAACTATGGGGCTCATATGAAGGAGGAGGAGGTGGAAACAATTAAAATCGTTTATTTTTATGAAATAGCACCGCGGGGGTATTACTTAGGTAAGGAGTTTGGTTAATAGGATGGATACGGGATATTAATATCAATTTGATTTGAATACAATGATAACTTTGTTCCGTTGATAGCTGACAGATGGTGAGGTCTATCACAAGCTCATATGATAAAGGATTATATTTTCTATCTTATAATGGTGTCACTTTGATTGTTAGGAGTGTGTCCTTGGCAGTGTATTCTGTTCCTATGCTGGTCACTGCTCTGTCTAGTTTGTTGGTCTGAATGCTCGCTACGATATCATCCCTAGAATAGAAAAATATCCTACATCAATCCTTTTTGAGTAGTTTGACAAACAGATCGCGTCCAAGTCTAGCTCAGTTGTAGCGTCAGTCCCGGTCCGAATCAACAAAGGAGTGGGTAGTGGATTATTCACAGAATAATAAACCAAAATCTAGATGTAACTGGTATACTGGATGAGGGCTTAAAGGACCTTTCCTACACTCTTCCGATCCAGCTCCAGTACGATCTTGCCCCGAAAATCGGAACGGTGCGGGATCGGATGGGGGATGGGGGAGACCCTTGTCTCGCCTCCCGCGTCCAGCATCCCTCCAACCGCCAGTCGCCTCTCGAATGTTCAACAGTGTCCTATGACTGTGAAGGAAAATGTTAAGAATTTTAGCAACAGGGATTTGGCCATGGTGGCACTTGGTCTCGATGATGAAGATGAAGACAATGGAAGGTGTTTGGTGACGAAGAACCGAAATAAACGCAGATTCTGGGTGCACGCTGCTTGGCAAAGCAGACCTGAACAAGGGGAGTTTTCAACGTTGCTACCTCATCTTTTGGGCGATGAAACCAAGTTCTATCAATATTTTAGAATGTCGATGTCTACTTTCAACTTGTTAGAAGTAAAAGTAAATAAAATGTTTGGTCGTATAGTACCGGATATTCCCTCACGCACTCAATCAGCTCCTCCGGTTTGATAGACATTGTTATTTAATTTTAGTTTGAGAAAACCACCACAAAACAGCACGAACAAATTCACTAGAGTTTGGACAATGAGAGCACGGCCGTCCTGCACCCTTCCCGCAAGCTGGACAACGAATAGATTCCGATTCCGGTGCGGGATCGGAAGCGAAATCGGAGTCGGACGGGAGTGCGGTCGGTCGTGTGACGGAAAAGTGTGAACCACAGGGTTTCAAGTTCGAATACATTGCTCTCTCCGACGCCCGTCCGACTGCATGATCGGAGCCGGATCGGAAGAGTGCAGGACAGGTGTGTCCCGGCCTTTAACTCTAGAGCAAAAGTACCGCAACTGGTGTGTAGAATTAAGGAGTTCCTATGTCTTGCAGCGCAAATGTTGAACTCAATAATGCATAAATCGATTTTTCAAGTGTGCAGCTTTCTTGAACTCCTGATATTTGCATTTCTCGTAGGAAGGTAGAAAGTATAGGTACTAACTAAACGAGGTTGTTGAAAAGATTTTAGATTTCATGGCTGTTGAAAGTTAACTGCCTTCTCGAGAAGAGATTGCTCCATTTCATTCTAACTCCCCACACTTGAAAGTTTACTGGGTCAAAATCTTCTGAATGAACTCGCCTGAAATAGAAAATACAAAGACGATACTTGGGAAAGGAAGAATGGAGGTTCTCAAGGGGTAGAACGGAGTAATGGACGGGAGGTGAGGGGCGCGGAGGTGGCTGACAAGGCCCAACTTATACTCCACATCAAGTTTCCTTGGAAACGCAACGTTCCGGTTGAGAGAAACTGGAAAAAGGTTACAACTCTCGCCACTTCTCGTGGCTCCTTCATCGCTCGAGGAAAAGCGATTGAAATTTAGGAGTTTCTTTTGGATTGGGTCTCGGACAGACCACGAAAGAAGTACCTAACAACGTACGTACCTGTAGGGACATCCGACATGAATTTTTATTAATTTATTATATTTTATTTATTTAAGATATTAATTTACTTTTCTCTCCACAGTACGCCCAAGCTAAACATCACATTCGATAACCACACAAACTCGTAGCTACAGGAGATCAATCACCCTACTCCGCCACCCACCGAAAGCAAATGGTCGCTCTCCGGCAAAAATTCTGAAAATCTTTATACCTATAGGAAATTTAAGGCTGATCACGAATATAACTATATTCCTATCTATCTTAGCTATTTTCAATAATGAAACTTAGAAAACGATCATGAAAAAGAGTTTAAGGTAGGGAAGGCCGATAGTCGATAGGACTATCGATATATCGATAGTTTCACACGATGATGTTTGGGAATACGAAATAACTCCGCCCGCTTCCCTTGAAATTTAAAGATTCACTTGGAGGAAAGTTAATTCATCCTAAGAATTGAAAGGCATCATTGAATGGGAACAACAGTGGATAGGTCAAGAAAACCTCAGGGGGGTGTCAAAAACCTGGTTTTTATTAATATTTAACGAAAGGTATAAGAAGGTAGAGAACTCGAGCGTAGGAAAAAAGATAATGGCGATCCGCCGGTCGTGAAGACACGGTCTTTTTAATTTAACTTTTAAATTTCGCCGTATTAAAAAAAGGACATTTTTCCATATTTCACTCTTTCCTACTTGAAAATATTTATGATTTACCTAACTCATGTATACCTTAGGAACCCACTCTATATTTGATTTAAGTCAATATTATCTATTTGAATTCAAACAATAATTATTCTTGAGCTGAGTTAATGTAGGTACAAGTATTTTGTACAGGAGGGTGGGACCCCGTCCCCATTGAACGTGCAAATAGATGCACGTTGGAAGAGGCTGATCTATTTGCCGAGAACGGGAGTAGGGTCCAGGCATTCCTTTTAATATTCCGTACTATCGATGATATTGATACTATTGATAGTTAGTCACCGATAGTATCAAACTATCGATAGTGTCTCACTATCGACTATCGGCCTTCCCTAGTTTAAGGGCGAACAAAAATAATTATCTTATTGATTATAATCGATAAACCGGTATCGATATGATACTTTATAGATTTAATCTAATAATCTAATAGTAATTTAATAATCCCAAATTCACAGATTAAAGCTAATTAAATAAATCTAATCTAAAGTTTATCCTGTCAGGATATTTAGGATCGGAAATAAAAATAGGCGTTAAATCAACAGTTCCTTAGCTTCCTCACTCCATAGCTTCATCCCTGTCACGATTCACTTCTTTTACTATCTTGTTGAAGTGAGGCAAAAGATTCCTGTTTAGTTATTCAAGAATCAATGAAACGTTGTGCTCATCAGAACCAGGAAAACCGGCAGTGTAAGCTTTAGGAGCAGCGCTTGAAATGATTGTATACTCCGTCATCTATCCCCCCCCCCTCCCTCCAACAGAAATTTAAAAATTTCCGAGGTTAGTTGCACAACTAGAATTAATTGAGATCGAACTTGAAAAGAATCATGAAAAACGGTCAAGGATTGTGGGCTGGGCAGTGTTGAAAAGATTTGTCATACACAGTGACAAACATAGCCAGACATACTCCTATAGCGTTTTCAGGGATTCGCTCTTGAAATTTTGTGAAAAGAATTATTAAGTAGTTATCTTTTGTCTAATCTTTGTGTTCTCCTAGATTGATTCTAATAGTCCTCCCTTTACCAATGAAGCCTTACCTCAGAGGAACGTCTAAAACCTGTTGAGAATAAGAATTGCCCCACTCCAGCTTGTCTTATCAATATCTAGGTTCCCCATATTTGAACGACTTGGTCCAATTCGTTGGGCCACCTGTTGGGATTCGATACTCTCCGACCCCGCGATCTCTGAAGGAGGACCGATGAGACAGTAGCGGAAGGAGCCGGTCCATCAGGGCTGATCGATATGGGAGGACGGACGCGGGAAGGCAGTCGCACGATGGCCCTCACTCCAGCTACAGGTAACCAACTCTTCCTCCGCTATCCCTCATCTCCTCTAC
Source organism: Creontiades dilutus (assembly GCA_031894815.1). Taxonomy (NCBI): domain Eukaryota; kingdom Metazoa; phylum Arthropoda; class Insecta; order Hemiptera; family Miridae; genus Creontiades; species Creontiades dilutus. Next base: position 103,900 of record JAVIWC010003001.1, on the reverse strand, counting down.
CCAACACTCCGTTACTATTCTAAATTTCTATATTTCCTCCTCGAATTCTAAAATACAATCAAAACCACCCCACCCGTCTTAGATTCGTTAATCAGACATAATAAGTTGTTTCCAATGTGATAAGTAATCCAACACATACAAATCTTGAATTAGTGAGTCTTTGGCTGGAAGAAATTTTATTTTATCGAACTTTCTGGAAAAATAAAGCCATTGCAACGGCTCCGTAATTCTAAAACAAAGCGTTGCAAATTATAGCACAGAGGTGCATTTTTGAAATCACGTATTGAAACGTAAACCAACAACTTTTGAATATGGGTTATACATTTTTTTCGCTGTCTATTAACAAAATTCGATATTGAAAATAGTAAAACAAAATCCGTTTGTCAGGCGTATTCTGTTGAAACCTTTCCGCGGAAACTACTGGACCAAAATTTACAAAATTTGACTGAAAAATCCAACATCAATCCGCAATGTGCCAGTAATCTTGGTATCTTGATCAATCAATCTAAGATAAGAGTTGACCTAAGAAAACATCAAAACCTCAAGAAAGTTCGATGTAAGAGAGTAGTTTTTGAAATTGTATTTACGTAATTACTAGTTAGGTAATCGAATGAGAACACTCTGGTTAATGTAAGATCATTCGTTTCCTCTCGATTTGAGAAACTATAGAAATTGTTACACATGGGTTCATTTCTTAAGTACTTATTAGAATAACCCCTCTGCATATATCATTGATCCATGTACCTACGCTAGACATAGTAGGTGGTACATTTTCTAAATTCGGCGCCTCCATATCCCTTCTATAAAGATGCAAAAAGAGCTTAATTCGAATTTCAGCACGTTAGATCAATTAGGAACGTAACTAGCCACAAGGGCCTTCAGCTGAGCGCTGATCCCCTTACCTTGTATTTGCCTTCTAGATCATTAAAAACAGTTGGATGACTTCATCTTACCCTGTGATCGGCTAATCTCTTTCTTGTCGGTTTAGCGGCTTATAGCTAGGTCATACCGCTATTCTTGAAAAAATCGTTTTTAACGTATTTACTACAGTACTACAGTATGAAATTCATTTCTCACTATTTTAGAAGCAATACGTTGTTTTTAGACAGAAAAGCCAATATAGAATACCACATATAATTTATTCTAAATAAACATGAGTGATTAAAAGTAAAAAAACGCTGCAAATTCTTTCACTGGGGTTTATTATTCAATGATTCATGATTTGAATTTCTACTAAGCTTTGGAGTGTGCGTGTTTCACAGGTGATAGAGCGATTATTGAATTTCAGGAGATACGCATATAGCACTTAAATCGGTTCTCAACCAAAATACCTATTTGGATTGATCAGTTGATCATATTTGTGTGCCTCCTGAAATTCAATAATCGCTCTATCACCTGTGAAACACGCACACTCCAAAGCTTAGTAGAAATTCAAATCATGAATCAAGCCAATTGAATAATAAACCCCAGTGAAGAATTTGCAGCGTTTTTTTATAGAGCGATTACAATGGAATGATATTCTATTTGAAAATTTTAAATTTCGTAAGACGGAGCATGCATATCAGAATGCTTCAACCCGTGTATCGGCTATAAACCCTTTTAGGAGTTCACTCCAGTATCCACATTCACTACATCACTAGGTTGCTGCGATCAAAACAAAAACAAAACAAAAAGTTGTTGTTTTTGTTTTGATCGCAGTAACCAAGTGATGTATTGAATGTGGATGCAAATGTTGGCACCATTAATCGGGTCATACATCGGCAATGGCTTGAGTATTGAATAATAAACCAAAAATTTGACTTATGCTAATTTTCATGATTTTTCTTTCACAAGGCGCTTGACGTCTTTACGTATCGCATTTTAAAATTAGCCAGCTCACTATGTGGGTTCTGGTGGTACGTCTTTGCAGAGATTCCTGTTGTGCTCCGGCCAAATTGGTATGTTTCAACAGAGGCAGTTGTAAAACGATTTCCTCTTTTTCGTATAGGGACAAAATACAAGGTGAGATAAAATACGAGGTTGACGGAAATGGTTCGTTTCACTCGCTAATTTGTTGTTATTGCTTTCCCAGAATCAAATCGTATATTTCTGTCACCCACCAAATCAAAATGTAAAACTTCCAATTTGAAATGGAAAACCCCCAAATTCATGTGTAAAAGCTCCAATTTGACGTGAAAATGCTATATATGCCCAGTGTACAGCACTTGCACCCATCACCAGGAACTGCCAGGTAATTACTGGGTGGGCGTTGACATCCCAGTCTGTCGTGACGACCATGTGTCGTCGACTCAGGTCTTGAGTCAGTAACTTCCTTCCACAATTTACTCTTAGCATTTTTCATGACTTCAGAGATTGAGGGATAATTGCTAAAAACAATGGTGTACCAACCAAAACTGTACAAATACATATCGTCTTTTTAGATTGTAACAATGAACGAAAGAAAAAGTAAAAAATTTACAATTAATCGAAAAAAATTGTTGGTTAGGCGGCTTATCGATATCAGGTACCGCCAACTTGTTACAAAAACAGTATTTATTTGCAAACGAAGAAGGGCGCATTCTCCTGAAATTCAATAATCGCTCTATCACCTGTGAAACACTCACACTCCAAAGCTTAGTAAAAATTCAAATTATGAACGCCAATCATGAGCCAATTGAATAATAAACCCCAGTGAAAGAATTTGCAGCGTTTTCCTGAAAATTTCAAATTTTCTGATTTTTCATGAAAATTATCAGAATGTTTCAACCCGTGTATCGGCTACAAAGCCTTTTAGGAATCCACTCCAGTATCCACATTACTACATCACTACACATCACTGCGTGTTTCACAGGTGATAGAGCGATTATTTAATTTCAGGAGATATGCATAGAGCACGTAAATTTGTTCTCAAACAAAATACCTATTGGATTGATCAGTTGATCATATTTGTGTGCCTCCGTAAATTCAATAATCGCTCTATCACCTGTGAAACACGCACACTCCAAAGCTTAGTAGAAATTCAAATCATGAACGCAAGCCAATTGAATAAGAAACCCCAGTGATAGAATTTGCAACGTTTTTTCTGTGAAAGTTCTAGCAAGGGTCATGGTGAGCTCATTCAATTAACGTACGTCTATGAATAACGAACATGAAAACAATAGTGATATTTTGAAAGTTTTCAAAATTCAGGTTTTTGATATTTTAGTACTTCTATTCCACCCTTCATTGTTGTTTGAAATCGATACCGAGAATAATTCAGTCCCAACTAGACTCCTTTCCAAATTCTGAGATTAATCCTGAATTAAGTGATTTTTTATGTATCGTTCCAAACGATAAGTCGACGGCATTGACAAATAAAAAACAGCTAAAAATCGTAAAATTTGTATATTTTGCAGAATTTTACTCAAAACAATTTGTCTACCATGAAATCACATTCGGTTGTTCTTCGGAGCGATTAGTACGATCGCCTTGCTCTCCCAATGGGATCTTTCAACTAGCACTTTAGTGGCACCAGCCCCGTAAGGGGGGTGGGTTACTGGACGTGCATTTATGTTGTTAATAGTTAGACAATTTAGCAACTCCACTACCTACCCGTAGGGTAACAATACGTCTCATCCCCAAAAACATTTGCTTACTATAATTTTCTAAATTTGATGCCTTCATGTAATTTATATGTACCTGTTCAGAATGATTATGGACCTATTTTTGAAATGGGAAGTGTAGATGGTGCTTTATTGTACAAGTCTTTGGTACCTACTAAGGATCCTAGTGCAGTTGTAGTATTCAGTCGACCTTGTGTCCGTCGGAATGTGTTCAAACCACCGTAACTGAGAGGTTGAGGTGAAACCAAAAGGCGACGGCGGACAGTTTAGGTGGGTAACCTTCGCGTGCGGTTATACAACCGGCTATGCGATTGAATGCAGACTGAATCCAGGATGACGGCCTGTGACATTTATCGGTGCAATGACAATCTGATGAACATGAAAACAATGTTCTGGTTTACGATTAATTGTGGCAGACAGAAATGCAGTGGGACCTGTTCCGTCATGCACCAACACCTTCTAACAGTTAGGTAGTCCACATGTCTTTAACAACATTCTTGATTACATCTCCCCTTGAATTCCGGGTGAATTTGTGCCTATTTCGAAGGTCAAGTATGCATTTCACGTTGAAGGTAGAACTTTTTTCTTTACTCCTGCTCGAATACAAAACTTTCCATCTCACAAGTACCATCAGTGTAGAAGACGTGAAGGTCTGAGAATCCGCGTGCGCTATCGTCAATATCGATCAAACGTCATCGACTTTGACTTGGACGAAAGACCACCTTCAGTTTCCTCTTATGCAAGACAAATGCGAGGTGGCGGTGCCCTTGGAACAGAACCAGCGGTTCGTTGAGCAAAAGACCTTTCACAATGTAGCGGGCAGACTCCATTCTTACTCACCTTTCGTAGTACGAGCTGCATGAGGTCCCGTAATGAGATTCTCTTGATCACAAACTCTAATTGGCTAACCGAATGAAATCCCATTGAACTAGCCTGAAATTTATTCGCTCAAATGTTGACGTTAAATAGCACCGACTTAGCTAATATTATTACTATGTATGCACTATCGACATATAATATTATTATACTATCGTCTTGATTTAGTTGTTCAGTTTGAAAATCTAAGTATTTTTCAATCGACGGTCATCGCTCTGTCACCAGTAACTCCTTAAGCCCTTTTCTCTAATCGTCCTCTGTGCCTACGAGAAAAATGCTACGCTCAGCTACCCAAGGAAAATAACAGAATACAACAAAAAGTAACAGTTACCAGGTTTATTTTTCACCGGTACAAGTCTCATCAGAGTAGGAATATCATCATCACAAAATAGGAAAAGTCGTCACAGTCATAAATCGCCATTGGCGGTTAACATTCATTTTTTAACAGTCTTAATTTTGACCTTCTCCCCCACTTTTTAAACTGACAGGAGACCGTCATGGCCACTGTCCAGTCGGCGAATATTTTTTCATATATTCTCTCCCCAATCTACCTAACCGATGAATTTTACGATACCACGAGTGCCAAACAACACGACAACCAAAGACCACATACTGGGAGACAACTGTGTGTACTGCATTGCTAATTCGAAATCGACGGCAGTCGAAGGAGGATTGGGAGTAAAACCAGCATTAACACTTTGAAATGAGTAGTCATGTCAGCATAGTTTTTTTTTTGCCTAGGCGAGACGTGACAATCTGGAACCGTGTGTTCATGGCGGAGGAACAGGGCTCTATTTTATTTCTTGCCACAAACATTTATTTATTGACAAAAACACCAAATATTACATGAGGCCATTAATAAGAAATCAAATTTAATGAGGCTTATACTATTATTAGTTTTTTCAAAATAATATTAATAAGTTTTTGTCCACCGAGGTCTAAGTTCAGATGAATTTCTGTTCCCCGGTGGAGTTCTGTTCTTGCTTAGACCTTAATAATACATAAAGTAGCACCTCACATCAACCCTATGGCTCTCGACAAATCAACATTACAGATCAACCCATTGTTTTATCATTTGACAATAGATGAAGCAAATGTTTTTTAAGCGCTTTAGCAGAGTAAACATTACTGACATTAATTTGATTGTCGAACAAAAATTTAAGTGCTGCAATATAAGTATTTCGCCGATAAAGTTCTTTACGACAACGGAGCAAGGCAATATCAGGAGTAGCTGAAGTTCCAGTGCCCGACAATATAGATACGTGTTCAGCCCTGATACCATGCAAAAATACCTGTAAGCATGATTCTACTAAAAAACATTCTCCTCACTTTACAGACCGCGAATTCGGAATACAGCTTCGTAGAAGGGTATCTGAATAACTTCTTCACTAATATTTTAATTATCGCATTTTGCACTACCTGAAGAGGATTAACGTGGGTGCGACAAGAGCTTCCCCAAACCGTAATTCCATACTTGATGGAGAAAAAGCCAGGCCGAAATAAACCGTCCGCAGCTGCGATCTAGTCAGAAAGTTCCCAACTGTTTAAAAACTAAAAACAATTTACTGAGTCTACTTATTAGGTTACCAATGTGCGTTTTGAGCATCAGATTCCCATCAAAAATAATTCCCAAGTTCTTGCAGTTTTCATTATATGTCCCGTCAAGAAAAGACGAATGAATCTTCAAACTCGAATTAGTTGGATTTAACAGTTATCCAGGGACGATCCTCCGTTGTTAGAAAAGAAGAACTAAACTTCTAGGGTTGCAAAAATAAAACACCACGTGGGACTCGCTAAATTCAGTTGTGGGGCTGACAACGATCCGCCTTTGGGGTAAGAAGAAGACCAACTGAGCAGCGATTCTGATGGGCACGCAAACGAAAGGAACGACCAGGACTAATATGGTCTGTCATACATTGCACAATCCACAACAACAACATCTCGACAGGGAGACAAAGGGCCCGCTTTACTCAAAAGATATTTTCGGCATCACAAAAAAAAGGACGAGCTAGAAGAATTGGCTTCCTGGGCCACAGGATGACAGTGTTGAGGCTATCAGTTCTGAATCGTTTCGAAACGCGAACTGCTTGGAGTCCATGAACAGTTCTCATTGGTTCTAGAAGGAACCTAGTTCGATTCTGGACTAATCCAGGAATGTTCGCATGAAAAGAAACGATGAAGTTGGCTCGATGATGAAGAGGATCAGCTAATGAGGGAAAACCCCTCGGGCTTTCGGAAATTGAGCTATGACGTTGGGCATATCCCACTTTGAGAGGACGATGAAGGTCCGTTACAGGAGAGCATTAGGTGGAAGGGGGCTCTTGTACAGGCGCTATGATTGTGCCCCGCGTCTCCCAGTATCAACTCAGTCCATTAGCACCCTTCGCGCCGTCAAGGTACGTAACGTGATTCCCGTCGCCCGAGTTAAATCAATTTCAAACGCTTCTGACCCGCTGTCATCTTCATCGTCTCTTCATTCATACAGGTAAATACTCTTATATATACAAACCTTGTGTACCACCAGTACAAACAATGCAGTAAACCTCAAACGTCACATATACCATTGATGTTCTTACATATATTTAACAATATACACCTCTTATTGTAAATTTTAAGACGTCGACGGATACCTGTTCACATTTTTACGATTACGTGCACTTGAATGTCTTCAATCCAGAGATGACTGCGGTCATGATCATGAATATAAATATGAATAAAATCATAATTTTGAATTTTGTGGTTATTATTATGAATACTTTCATGAGTATGAGTACGATTACAATCATGTTCACAAACTAAAGAATTGGTTAGTTTTATCGGTATTCAATTTTTTTCTGATTTTTTCTTTTCGAAAAATCACATTTTGTTATTGTGATTTTCAAAAGAGTCATAAGTTATTAAAAAAAAGCTTTTCAGTAAAAATTTTTTTTTTGTGGTATTTGCCTGTTGCACTGCCCCCTGCCCCATCCTTAGTGTTTCTACACAAAATCACAAATTTCTCTTGTAATTTTTTAAAATATTAGGTACACTTTTTAGAGAAAATTTTAGCTTTTTAAAAACGATTTTCAGTCAAAATGAATTTTAGTAGTTCTGCCCTACTGCTCCATCCGTGATGTTTGTGCTTAAAATCCCGCATTTTCCTTGTTATTTAAAAAAAAAAAATTATTATTTATACCGGCCCTAATACAGTGGCGATGAACCCCTTAAAAATTAGTAATTTGTACTGGAAATCGTTAAAAACCGATGATTTTTTATTTAAAAAATTGTTTTTCTTCAAAAATTGTTAGAAAAATTTGTGATTTTGAGTATTAACAGCAGGGGCGATTCAGTACTCAAGGCAAACAGCACGAAAACATGGTAATTTCGAATAAAAATAATTATTTTAAAACTTATGATTTTCGGCAAAATCAAAACAAAAAATATGATTTGCGGAAAAATCACAACAAAAAAGTGCAAGTACGATAAAATTATACTCAGTTTGTTAATATGATTGTAATTATCATCTTTCGCATATGTATAAACATATAACCCATCAAACATCATTTTCTCAGTCTATGGTTGGCTAGATCGCGCTGAAATTTCAACCGTAGCAGGGAAAGAACTGTCTGATAATCTCATATAAATTTAAAGGCGACAGTATCAAAAGAAGCTATACTTCAAAATGTTTCTTTTCATTACAGTATAAATACAAATAGATTAAAAACCGTCAAATATTTATCTGTTAATGACGAATTAATTTACTCTGCGACTACATTAACAATTTCATAACGCAAATATGCAGCATCGGCTGTTTTATTTAACCTGTACAACTGTTGTTGACATTTGTTGCCTCTTTGGAACAAGTCACAAACAATGACAACTTGTAAAACGACATGGATTAATTGGTGAGGTTAGCTCAAAGGCAGATTTAACAGATTTATTTTTGATAATCTTTTTAAAATGTAGTTAAGGTGAGTAGTGAGCTGCGAAGACAATAACTCACGGCCTTCTGTTTTGAACAGATAACATTGTTGATCACTGCGCTGATTTGCAGTTGAAGTTTTAGGCTGATGAATGTGATTGCATGAAAACAATTTTAAAGTGGTGCTTACTTGATTCCTGAGGCTTTTTTCAGCTTTCTCTTTAAGACTCCCTGAAAACATTGTTAATAATTGTACACCGCATAAATGTACGATCTGCAGTTGGGCTAATTTCTACGTTTACTCTTTTCAAGTGCTACAACACGTTGTCGAAATAGGGTGATGCGCAATGATGATCACAATTGAGGTCTGGGTCTAATTTCCAAGTTTTATACACTTGTACTAGGAAAGCTTGAAAATATTGATGTGCTAACGCGCTGATCTGCAGTGATCTGTTGGGCTAATTTCTAAACTTTTCCTCTCCATTTGTTTTGAAAACATCATCATTGATGAGGGTGATCATCACCCGGTGATGGCCTCATGGTCTTATTGCTAAGCTTACTCTTTTCGGCTGCTAGACCACGTTGATGAAATATGGTGAGGTACTGGTTGCCAGCGACGTCTGGCTTTAATTTCCAAGTTTTACTACTGGGACCGTTTGAAAATATTGCTAATGCGCTAACGCGCTGATCTGCAATGACCTTTTAGGCCAATTCCCAAGTTTCTCCTTACCAACTGCTTGAAAACATTGATGAAGGTGCTGCGCTAATGGTATAACTTCTAAGTTTTCTCTTTTTTGACTGCTAGAACACGTTGATTTAGGATGGTGAAGCGCCGATTACCTGGGAGGTCTGAGTCTAAGTTCAAGATTTTGTACTGGGACCAGTTGAAAATATTGTAAGTGCTATAAAGCCCTGATCTACAATTACCTTTTGGGCTACTCTAAGCTTCTTCTTTTCAACTTGTTGAAAACATTGATGATGGCAGTGCACAAATGGTCCAGTTTGTAAGCCTTTTCTTTTCAACTGCTAGAACACTTTGATGAAATATGTTGAGGGGCTGATTGCTTGCTCCAAGTACCACATTTTTTCATACTGGGACCGCTTGAAAGTATTGTTAACGCGCTAACGCCCTGATCTGTAATGACCCTATATGCTAATTTCTAAGCTTCTTCTTAAACTGTTTGATAACATTGATGATGATGCTCCACAAACAGTATGATTTTTACTCTTTCTACGCTCGTTGTTAAAATACAGCGAGGGTCTGATTGCCAGGGCGGTATGTCTGGTTTTCTGGGTCTAATTTTCTTGTTTCCATACTGGGACCACCTGAAAGCATTGTTGTTGTGCTAACGCTCTGATCTGCCACTTATTTCCTTAACTTATGGTCCTAATCATAGAAGAAGACTCTTCTCATATGTCCTAATGTTTGAAATGTTAGATTATACAAAAACAAATTAAGACAAACAGGGTACTCTTATATATTATTCCCTTTGAGTTCGTATGAGGAATCATAATCGTTGTGTAATGTGCTAAGTAAGTTACGAGACGCATATTCGAGTAATTTCTATTTTACCGATGATGTTGAATTTTGAAGTATCTTCTTAAATGGGTCTGATAGATGAAAAACCCCACCTGCTCTCCCTAATTCTAGGTTATGTATTTAGAACCCAGCTGCAGAAGACCTCAGTCTTTCGAACCTGGACCGCCCTCCCCAAAGAGGGAGATGTGTATACCTTAGATGTACATGTAGGTAATCAAGATTGAAATAGTGAACGTCCTAGTAATAATTCAATGTATTATTTCTAATGACAGAACGTTAGGTGACGACTGAAATAGTGTCGTGTGTGAATAGGCGTACCCGCATTGATGGATGTAGTTTCAAACAGTAGGTGAATTGAGTAAGTCAGTGACCTGCAACTGTGAGTTGGAACAGTGCCTGCCTGCTCCTACCTAATGATCTGGGCTGTGACCTCTCACCATCGGTCGCTCTAATCACTGCATTTTCGTTGTCATTGAGTTTTCGAAGGGCACCCGAAAAGGGGGTCACCTTTCACTGGAATCACGCAGACTCCCTGCGTGGAATTCCAGTCCCAATTAACGAATTTCGGTGGAAAGGTTAGCGTCAGTATTGGAAAAAAAATCTTTCATGGAAATCCGCATTTAGGTAACCTGAATGTATACCTGACACCTTTCCATGTATGTATGTAAATTTGCACTTTCGCACTGTTTATCTCCCGAAGGTTATCAAACTAACTGCTCCGCCGAGGAATGCGTCGAGGCGAGCCAGTAGAAAAAACGGGCTTGAGACAAACGCATGTCGATAGGAAAAATACCGCGGATATACCTACCTCTAATTAACGAATTATTTGTGTATCGTGATGTTGTGGAAAACACTTATTTTTCGATTCTTTAGTGCCATTATACTATAAAGCATCGATGTTGTGTTTTCTTTATTAACCAGCCCGCGCGACAGTCCTACAAATCGAAAAATCATTTCAACAATGTCAAGTACAAAAACGCTGCAAATTCTTTCACTGGGGTTTATTATTCAATTGGCTTGCGTTCATTATTTGAGTTTCTACTAATCTTTGGAGTGTGCGTGTTTCACAGGATAGAGCGATTATTGAATTTCAGGAGATATGCATGGAGCACGTAAATCTGTTCTCAACCAAAATACCTATTTGGATTGATCAGTTGATCATATTTGTGTGCCACGGGAAGCCTGAAATTCAATAATCGCTCTACATGTGAAACACGCACACTCCAAAGATTAGTAGAAACTCAAATAATGAACGCAAGCCAATTGAATAATAAACCCCAGTGAAAGAATTTGCAGCGTTTTTTTAAAACCCCCCCCCCCCACAATAAAAACTCTATAATTTATCAAGTCCATTAGCACTCGTATTGCTTCAAAATTTCCCCAAATCCAAATTTAAAATAAGGAGCCAAAGGTAGAATGATGTAGAGGAGGCACACAAATATCATCAACTGATCAATCCAAATAGGTATTTTGGTTGAGAACAAACGTGCTCTATGCATATCTCCTGAAATTCAATAATCGCCCTATCACCTGTGAAACACGCACACTCCGAAGCTTAGTACAGATTCAAATCATGAACGCAAGGCAATTGAATAATAAACCCCAGAGAAAGAATACTTATTTACCCCACTAATAATATTGAATAATATCTACCTATATATCATCAGCGTTTCATGCATATCAGAATGCCTCAACCCGTGTATCGGCTATAAACCCTTTTAGGAGTTCACTCCAGTATCCACATTCACTAAAACTCGACGCTATCGGCATCACTAGGCATTACAAACAAACAATAATAAACCAAAAAACGCAAATGTTGGCACCATAAATCGGGCCATACATCGGGAATGGTATGACCAACGGCCAACGTGAGGGGCTCATTCGATTCCTCGAGGTATGTTCTTAGAAATAAGTACACATTTATTCCGCCTTGACTTGTTTTGAGGTTTTTAGGGATTTTACAAAACTTTGAAAGCCCTTAAAGGGCACTTTAAATTGAGTGAGAGAGCTGGCTCAAGAATTGGGGCGTCGTAGGACCAAGATGGATTTTTCCTGAAAATTGCAGTTTTTTTGCTCCAGCCGTTTGGGAGAAATCGTGCGTAAGGCGGACGGCGGAAAAATTTTTTATTGCAGATTCGGATTCAAATACTAATGAGCCCTTTGAAACGTAAACCATGAAATTTTTAGAATTTTGTTTTTTCAAGAGCGATTACAATGGTTAATTATTGAATAATAAACCAAAACTCTAAGAAGGACTTTTTGTTGGAAACTAGTTGTAGAACACGTGTGCGAAGTTTTCCGGATCATACAATGGACACGCTGTATACACCTATAAAATAGCGTTAAAATCTAGGATTCATTTGAGAATGCTTCAAACCGGATTCAATGGAGAAAATTTTCATTAACAAAATGTTCAAAGCCATTGCAATAGCTTCATTTTTTACGAAAATTCTCTAAAAGACTTGTATCTACGTCGGAAAATACCAATAGTTTTGGAGAATAAAATTTTGGTAGAGAATACGTTGGAAGAAACAAGGCGCATTTTTCGGAAGTATATGTTAATAGAGAAACTGCAACGAGAACCAATTATTGTAATTGGAGGACAGTAACCGGAAATTCTTAAAGTTGAAGTTGTCAATTTATGACTTACAACGTTACAAAGCGTCACACAATTTGCAAACCGACTTACAAAAAATTATTGTCATTAATTATTTTTACATGTTAATTGTTTATGATTTATTGGTTTTGAAACGTGGGAGTTGCCCGTGCTCCAGTTTCCCTGCTGACCGGTTTCAAGGCTCCCACAACCCTTTCCAACGTTTCAAGGACCTCACTATTCCGGAACTACTCAATCCTTCGTCCTTGTGTTAGTTGGGTGGACAAAAAAAAACTCACGCACAATTACGCAACTTTAGATTCCTTTCGGGGGTCGACCGGTGGATTACGCACACGAAAGGTGCGGAGGTAGAATTAAATCGAGTATCCGGTGAGCGAATTATAACGATGTTGACAAAAAAAGGTGCGTGGATGGAGAAAAAAACCTGCCACTTGCTACCGCCTTTCCTGTACAAGTTAAACGATTTGTGTGACTAATGTAGATAGAGACGGCAACCGGCTAACACCATACTGGGGAGCGAACGGATGCAATTAAGACAACCCGAGGGATACAGTTTAATACACAGAAATTATACTTATAAAATCAACTAAAATCCGCTAAACTAGGTACCTTTTAATTTCCAAAGCTTTTGACATTTTGATATTTCTAGGTCGTCCCTAAGAAACAAGGACGCCTATTGGGTGATCCAGGGATATGAGATAACGTAAATATGGGGAAAAAACGATGCAAATTCTTTCACTGGGTTTATTATTCAATTGGCTTGCGTTGATGATTTGAATTTCTACTAAGCTTTGGAGTATGCGTGTTTCACAGGTGATAGACCGATTATTTAATTTCAGGAGATATGCATAGAGCACGTAAAACCTGTTCTCAAACAAAATACCTGTTTGGATTGATCAGTTGATCATATTTGTGTGCCTCCTGAAATTCAATAATCGCTCTATCGCCTGTAAAACACGCACACTCCGAAGATTATTTAGATATTCAAATCATGAATGCAAGCCAATTGAATAATAAACCCCAGTGAAAGAATTTTCAGTTTTTTTTTTTTATGGTAATCAGAATGCTTCAACCCGTGTATCGGCTACAAAGCCTTTTAGGAGTTCACTCCAGTATCCACGTTACTACATCACTACGTCACTAGGTTAGTGCTATCAAAACAAAACCAATAATAAACCAAAATAACGCAAATGTTGGCACCATAAATCGGGCCATACATCGGGAATGGTTTGAGCTACGGACCTGGGGAGGGCTCATTCGATTCCTCATGGAAAGTTCTTCAAAAAGAGTCTAAACTTAGGCCGCCTTGACGTTTTTTGAGGTTTTCAGGGATTTTACGAAACTTCGACAACCCTTAAAGGGCACTTTAAATTGAGTGAGAGAGCTGGCTCAAGAATTGGGGCGTCGCCGGACCAACATGGATTTTTCCTGAAAATGTCAGCTTTTTTGCTCCAGCCGTTTGGGAGCCGTACGGCGTACGGACGGAAAAATTTTTATTGGAGATTCGGATTCTACACCCTTTGAAACGTAAGCCATGAAATTTTCAGGGCGGGTTAGAATTTTTTTTTCAAGAGCGATTATGATGGTTTATTATTGAATAATAAACCAAAATACAAATAAGAATCTATCTATCCGCCACTCAGTGGAGAGAATGACAAATTTAGGTGGACAGAATTATATGATTTCATCTCACGGAAAAATGCTAGGTGATTCTGAATACACCCTAAAATTAGGGAGTTAAGGGTGGTAAAATTAGTTGAATTAAGATCGAAAACACGTTAAAAATCATAAAATTGAAGTAACTCAAAAACGAAGCCTCTAAAAAAAAAAAAAAAATTCTGAGAGGCGCTTTTTGTCAGAAATTAGTTGTAGACTGTACTCCTAGCCTGTGTCAGGTTCCTCAGGTTGTCATCCTGTATAAACAAGTTGATGATTATATAATTTTAATTGATTTATATTATTTTCTTGCAGACCCCGTTATGGATCACACCACATTCAGGGACTTCGCCAAGGCGATGGCGGACTACATCGCCGATTACCTTGAAAACATCAGAGACAGGTCAGAATTCACCAACCCATCTAGGCCTATCTACTGTAATAATAGTAATTATAGTTTTATGAAACCCATAAATCATGTTCGAGGAAGATTAGATTGAGGTTCGGCGAAACCATAAAATATCCCAATTCCAATGTGGACGAGTTTGTTTAGCTCAGGATTAAGCCTTGAAAAACACCTAATTTCAACGCTTCATGGGAAAAACACACGTTTTTGAGGTCATATGGCACGTTTTTCAATATTGAATTCATATAATCATATTAAGGAGTTTGAGCGGGGTATTTACGCCCCGAGTAATTGCCTAATGATTCAATTATGTTGTCATTGGTAGCTTCTGACCATTGCGTAACATGTACGGCGCTTTCTAGGCGAAATTGCTTAGGATACACCCAACCAAATTCAACAACAATCAGCAATTCAACTGAATATCATATGTTGGCATAAATATTGATGCTGAAGTACTCATCCATAATATCACTGAATTGAGTTGAGTTAATGACTTGTAAAATATGTTATGTCGGAGTACTGCGTTAGGTGGTGTTGTGGAGCCAAATTATGAATTAGGGTTTGTTAATGAACAAGTTTCTGCAGTAAAAATTAAAATTTAATATCAAATCTTTGTCTGGAAAACTCATTTTCCAAGTAGCTATTGCAACAATAACGCCTAGAGTGGGGCATTTTTTTTTTTTAGTTCCGTCATCCCACTCTAGGCGTTATTATTCCAATATCTGATGCTGGTTGAAAGAGAAAATACAATTTCAAGAAAAAATGCCCTGCATTTCTGAACTTTGCCTAAACATTCTTTATTAACAAAATTGGTTTAATGGGTGATTCTCAAACTACGGCCAAATTCGTGAAAATAGGGCAGTGCCGTTCAAAACCGTCTGACTTTCTACTTGTCAACCTTATCTGCGTACATTAAATCTATTGGTCAATGCAGTAAATAAATTTTATTTACTGCATTGACCAATAGAAAACCCTCGGAAGGTAAGATAATTTCCATGTTTTTTTGGAGTTGAGAAACCCTTATTTGTCATTGTCATGAACTACAACTGTATCGAGGTTCCCGATGTCGAGTTGGTTTTTCGAGGTGAGGTTTTTGGAGTTGGTTTTTCGAGTATTCTACCTGAGATTTGAAATTACATGAAATTTCTCTCGTCTTCAGTTAAATCTGAAGAGCAGCTGTCAAAGGGTTTTCAACCCTTGCTTCATGTTTTTGATGCCCTAACACTGCACTTCATTCAAGTCACTTTTGTGTAGGGTCATTGAAATGGTCCAAAAAGAATGTTTTCCCGAGGGAACGAAACGGGGATTTCCGAGGAAGTTCTTGTTTGGGTGATAGAAATGACTCACAAGCAAGGGCACACCTTTGAGTCACCCTAAACGGTAGGTGGTGTGGTTTCTAATCGAGCGAGAACATCTGAAAACATTTTAGTGTGTTTATTCAATGTAATTTTAATGGCCCTAGTCGCTCACCTATTATGTTTGATCCCGAAATTTCCTTTCTACTCTCTTGGGAGGATGTATCACGTTGCATTCGTAAAACCAACAAAAATTCTGGTAGTATTGGAAGAATCTCTGTTATAAGTCCGAATTATAATTGCCATGTAGGTGAAAACAAAGTAAAATTGTCATTGTCATAACCCAAACAGTCACGCCATTGTTATGACTTTTATCAAATTTGAATTTCGCGGAGAATAAAGTGTTGAATGACTGGGCATCGGAAATACATCCAGGGAGGCCAATTAAGTGATAAACATCAAAAATAGAGGGCTCATTAAATTAATAAAATTGGATTACTAATTGATTAAATGTGGAGTTTGTCTGTCAAAATCGTTCTATCTAAAGTTGTGTACTCTGCAGAAGCTAAAAATGGCAGAACGCTTTAACGTGATTCACCCAAAATGTTCGGAGTTTACGAGAAAAAAACCGTTTTTCTCTGTTTTGGACGTAGACACTTCAGATATTGTGCCCCCTTAATTGACTCTATTCTAGTTCAGATTAAACGGTTGTTTTAGAGAGTTAACGAACCTCTCGTTGTTTCTAATGATCGAAATGTCCGAAACGGGATGAGAAATCCTGATTTCTGACGGCATTGGACGGGATTGAGGTTGCAGGAGCAAAGCGCTAGCTAATTCCGTCCTTGGGGCCGAACGATTTCTTTCATCATCGTTTTCCTACCAGCTTTGTCCTTTCTACGGAACCTGGTGTAATCATCGCCGAGCTTATCTTCACAAACATTTCCACAGCCTGTCCGACAGAATCCCCGCTGGTCTGTGGCCTGAATCTCTGAAATATTATCGTTTAATTATGACGTTTTAATACACACGGCTTTAATCTTTGGTAAATGCCGCTCTCCAGAGATTGAGTGTACAACTAATTTGCTACATGAGCTGCCCTGTAACTTTTTAAAATTTTTACACGCCCACCAGAACTGATCTAGTGGGGTTTGGGATAACGTCAACATGAAACAAAGCTGCAAAATATTTCACAAAGGTTTATTATTTTTAACCTCTCCCCCCTCCCCTCTGCAACTTTTCTTGAGTCTTTAAAACGAGAAAATGAAAAGATAGGATTTTATAAATAGAAATTTGCACCGTTTTCAACATGTTCCCGATTAAAAATGGGATTTTATGAGTTAGATGAGCTCGTACCGGTCTGGGCTTCATCCCAATCCATTTTTCGTTCAAAATTACTAGAAATGTCACCCCACTGGCATATGTAAATACAAAACACTGGAAAACACGTTTTTGACCAATGTTTGGCTTGTAACATCTATCCAGTTGGAGACCGGGCTGACTACTAACAAGACCCCAAGAGCAGTCCACGTGAGGAAAAATAAATTAAACAAAAAAAAACCTTTTATTTAAATGCCCTAAAAAGAAGGAAATAATTTTTTACTTACAAATTTTCACTGTCTATTCATAGCCTATATACACAATTCATAACATCATAAAAGCTTGTCGCGAGATTTAGGCTTGTGTAAATTAACTAGTTCCGAGGTACATATTTCATTGATCAACTTATTCCGATAAGTTTATTTAGGTAAATACTTACAGATACCTTTCTAGTACCTATTTACGCCAACGTCGTACGGTTACAAATATTAACTGTCTACTTATAGCCTATATTTATGGTCTCTACACCAAATTTCAGAGGGATTCCGAAAAGAGCTTGTTCTTTTTTAACATGCATTTTTTCTCAACTTTAACTTCCTCCCAACAAGCCCTTTCATTTGAAACTAATATTCAACAAGCCCTTTCATTTGATACCAATATTGAGAAATGCATTAAAATCACTATTCCGCCTTCTTTGATGTTCAAAATCGGGTCGAACGATTCCACCCTAACATCCTTACATACACTATATTCATAGCTGGGTTACTTGTATCATTAACTGAATTCATTTTGTCTCATGTCATTGCTGACGACGTGACACGTGGATCGCATCGGACCTCCCTGGGGACAGGTTGTCCGAGCGAGCTGGGGCGTCAGTCCTCTGGCTGTTTACTTTCAGTGGGAGTACTGATTGCCCTGGTTCGAATCCGGCTGGCACCAATGATTAGGGTCAAAATCCAATCAAGTGTTGTATACCTGTCCTGTCGTTAGACAGTTCACCTCTGATCTCGATATCACGTGAATCCAAAACGCTCCCAACCCAGGGGCGTGAGGCAACGGGAAGCCACGAGCGAAATCGTCAGACCTAGTTCCGATCCTCTCTGGAGGACGGCTGGCGACGTCCGCGACACCTCCGGGTAGTCGTACGAAAATCCAAGGTGAAATTCCTTGTTTACTTTACTTACTTTACTCCTTACATACATACATACTTGCAAGTTAAATAAAAGCTTTTAAAAACGAATATGTTTTTTCTTTTATGGGCCGGACGGCAGACGGACATTGCAGATTTTGAATCTACTCATTTGGAAATGTAAAGGGACTATGTTTGAGGAAAAGTGTTGTGAATTTAAGGGGACATCAAATTTTAACGGAAAAAAATTCGGTGTTGAGCCGGGTACCACATCTATCACAGAAATAGATTCCTGTCTTATGCCATAGATACAAATGGCACTGTTCAAAATCAGCACTATCAACTCAAAGAAAGGTTTATTATTTAAAGAATAATGAACTAAAAGCTACCTCATGGGTAAACTTTTACCACCTGCTATGCTATAATTTTAAGTTGAAATTAGCGTAATCAAGTCCAAGAGGCTACTTTTCTCCCAAAGCTCTCTCCACTCTTTGTGGGGTTAAAACGACTTTACTATTCAATGATTCATGTTCCTCAATGTCTTCGGGGATGAAAAATTCATTTTTCATCTTCCGTACCCCATTTACCGACTGCCACTTCTCTTTGCCCTTCGATCGTGGCATCTACGCTTGAACGAACTTGATAGCTTGACTAAACAGAACAGAAATAACGTAAGTCGAAGAAAACTGGGACTCCAAGGTAAAAACCTCATCTATTACTAGGTACAAATGGTTGCCGTTTCCCAAAAAGTTCAACTATTGATATATCATGGGGTCATTCCATACCCAGACAAACTCCAAATGTACCGACCCCCTCCAATTTTGTTCATACTTGGTGTAGTTGCTTCCATTAACGGACAAAACGCTGCAAATTCTTTCACTGGGGTTTATTATTCAATTGGCCTGCGTTCATAATTAGAATTTCTACTAAGCTTTGGAGTGTGCGTGTTTCACAAGTGATAGAGCGATTATTGAATTTCAGGAGGCACACAAATATGATCATCTGATCAATCTGAACAGATTTACGTGCTCTATGCATATCTCCTGAAATTCAATAATCGCTCTATCACTTGGGAAACACGCACACTCCAAAGCTTAGTAGAAATTCAAATTATGAACGCAAGCCAATTGAATAATAAACTGAAAGAATTTGCAGCGTTTTTTTAATGCAAAAATACTAGTATTGCGTTTCTATTTAAAACAAGCCAATTGAATAATAAACCCGAGTGAAAGACTACTTATTTACCCCAGTAATAATATTGAATAATAATATAATATTGAATAATATTTACCTATATATTATCAGAACGCTTCAACCCGTGTATCGGCTATAAACTACAAGTATCCACATCGGCTATCACTCCAGTAACCATATTCACTACAACTCGACGCTATCGGCATCACTAGGTTACAAACAAACAATAATAAACCAAAAAACGCAAATGTTGTCACCATAAATCGGGCCATACATCGAGAATGGTTTGACCTACGGACGTGGGGAAGGGCTCATTCGATTCCTGATGGTATGTTCTTCAAATAGGTAAATATTTAGGCCGATTCGACTTGTTTTGAGGTTTTTAGGGATTTTACAAAACTTAGACAGCCCTTAAAGGGCACTTTAAATTGAGTGAGAGAGCTGGCTCAAGAATTGGGGCGTCGTCGGACCAAGATGGATTTTTCCTGAAAATTTCAGATCTTTTGCTCCAACCGTTTGGGAGATATCGTGCGTACGGCGTACGGCGAACGGACAGAAAAATTTTTATTGCAGATTCGGATTCTACACCCTTTGAAACGTAAACCATGAAATTTTCAGGGGGGTTAGATTTTTTTTTCCAGAGCGATTACAATGGTTTATTATTGAATAATAAACCAAAAAGGCCTGCCAGGTCAGTTCCTCCAAAAAAGAGCGGTTTTGGAAGCTATAGCAGTATGACATTTTGTCGATTTTTTAAGACCTAAACATGGTTTTTTGACTATATCTTCGGTTTCAATCTATCAAATTAGGCGTACGCGGTCTGATTTTCTTTGTAATAAAGTAAAGAACGCAACGGACCCTGCAGAAAGCCGGTATGAGCGTCCGTTTTGTTTTTCTCGCGGATAACATCCGCAAATATTAACAACGCGATTTTTCCCAAGTCGCTCAGTACAATTGGGCGTTCGAGGTCTTGAAATGTTCGTAATTACTTGTCTTACAATGCCCCCAACGGGTTTTGTGTGTTATTTTCATTTGACGGAGTTATAACGATTTTAAGGGCTATGCACCGCCATTATTTCACTTTATTTCGCCTTTTATCGATGTAAAGCTGAATTATCTCGAAAACCGTTCAAGATATCGAAAATTGTCATACAAGAAAAGTTGTAGCTCTTGAAATTTCCATTCGGATGGACAAAAACCGTTTAGCGCTTTGAGCAAAAGTCAGTTCATAGTGAGTAGAGCTCCAATTTGACCCATAAGGTGCAGCACTAGTTTGACACGTAAAACTTGAACTTTGCTAA
The DNA here is from genome assembly GCA_031894815.1 of Creontiades dilutus. Classification (NCBI taxonomy): domain Eukaryota; kingdom Metazoa; phylum Arthropoda; class Insecta; order Hemiptera; family Miridae; genus Creontiades; species Creontiades dilutus. Next base: position 83,087 of record JAVIWC010003001.1, on the reverse strand, counting down.
TCTAGAAGGTTTATTGGAACAGCAAGGGGTCACAGGGTGAGGGTAAAAAAATATTGAACATCTTAAGAAATTTATTGGTTTATTATTCAATAATAAACCATTGTAATCGCTCTTGAAAAAAATTCTAACCCCCCCTGAAAATTTCATGGTTTACGTTTCAAACGGTGTAGAATCCGAATCTACTATAAAAATTTTTCCGTCCGTCCGCCGTACGCCGTACCACGATTTCTCCCAAACGGCTGAAGCAAAAAAGCTGAAAATTCAGGAAAAATCCATGTACGTACGTCCGACGACGCCCTAATTTGTGAGCCAGCCCTCTGAGCAAATTTAAAGTGCCCTTTGTCAAAGGGTTGTCAAAGTTTTGTAAAATACCTAAAAACCTCAAAAAAAAGTCAAGGCGGCCTAAATTTGTACTAATTTTGAAGAACTTTCCACGAGGAATCGGATGAGCCCCTCTCCAGGTCCGTTGGTCAAACCATTCCAGATGTATGGCCCGATTTATGGTGCCAACATTCGCGTTATTTTGGTTTATTATTGTTTTTGTTTTGATATCAGTAACCTAGTGATGTAGTGATGTAGTAATGTGGATACTGGAGTGAACTCCTAAAAGGCTTTGTAGCCGATACACGGGCTGAAGCATTCTGATAACCATAAAAAAACGCTGAAAATTCTTTCACTGGGGCTTATTATTCAATTGGTTTTTCGTTCATGATTTGAATTTCTACTACGCTTTGGAGTGAGCATGTTTCACAAGTGATAGAGCGATTATCGAATTTCAAGAGGCACACGAATATGATCAACTGATCAATCCAAATAGGTATTTTGGTTGAGAACAGATTTACGTGCTCTATGCATATCCCCTGAAATTCAATAATCGCTCTATCACCTGCGAAACACGCACACTCCAAAGCTTAGTAGAAATTCAAATCATGAACGCAAGCCAATAGAATAATAAACCCAGTGAATGAATTTGCAGCGTTTTTTATTATACATCTGATTTTCGAGTGAATACTGTGCCCGAGAACTATTGTTCGATGTTAAACGTGAAAAATACAAGTTTTACGGGTCAAATTGGTGTTGTACCTCATGGGTAGAATTGGAGCGGAATTAATTTGATCGATTGGAACTGAAGATATAGTCAAAAAACCATGTTTATGTCATAAAAAATCGTGAAAATATCATACTGCTATAGCTTCCAAAACCGTTCATTTTTGGAGGAACTGACCTGGCAGGCCTTTTTTATTCGTTGATGGAAGCAACTACACCAAGTATGAACAAAATCGGAGGGGTCGGTACATTTCGAGTCTGTCTGGGTATGGAATGACCCCATGATATAACCACAATTTAAAAACAACAAAATCAGAAAGGCGAACCTTTAATTGATAAAAAGCACTTGAATTGAGGAAAATTTTGACCTAATAATTTGTCAAACGATCATGTTATGGAGCCAAAACAAAACTTTGGGACTGGTGATGAATAATAAGGAATTTTCATCATCAAATGGTCAGTCCGGTAGAATCATTGCCTGTTAATCTGACTGATGACATATTTTCATTACAGGCGCGTGCTGCCGACAGTCCAGCCCGGCTACCTCCGTCCGCTGATCCCTAGTGACGCACCGGAGAGCGCAGAACCGTGGACGGACGTTATGAAAGACATCGAAAGGGTCATCATGCCTGGGGTGAGTGAGCCTTCACTTCGCTATCTCCGACTTCAATCACCTCCCAACTTCGGTACAGAATTGTGGTAATTACTTGTACGTGCTTTAGAAATTCTTACGTAGCAGCGAGGCTGCCGCTGCATGCCATCTACAGGGTGTCTACGAAACAGGTCTCATTCCTTCAAGAGATCGATTCTACAACTAATTTGTAACAAAAAATTCCTTATAAAGTTTTTTCTTTAAACGCTTGTATTCAGAGTTATTACTAATAGTAAGTAATACCAATCTGATTATTACTGCCTGTCTTTTCTGCAGCAGTAAAATCAGGGGAATCGGCGATTCCTCCTCGACCTCTAAAAAGTATGGCGATCCCTCCGGGTCAAAGTGATTGCCTTTTCTTTCAGTTACTCAATTCCTCCCGCTTTGCAATCCTCCGTGTATTCAATTCCTACCCACACAGGTATAGGTCAGTTTGCTTTAAACTTGTAACCTGTAAACTTTCATTTGTTAAAAGTAATACGCGGAGGCACAAGTGTTACACATTCCGATCTATTTGTCCACTGATCTATACTTTACTAGAAGGATTGATGTAGGATATTTTTTTTTTCGTTTTTGAGACCAGCGTTTTTGAGACAGAACACATCCGAACACACATCGAAAGTGTGGGTGTGGCGGGGAGGAATTGATCACCATCGGCTCAATGATCTGCTTCCCACCTGGAGGAATCGCCATCTCCCTCAGACCGTTACGCCCATCCTTTCACTTTTACGGGGAGGAATCGCCTGTTGCCCTAAAATCAAATGTTTAATCACAAATAGTTTGCTTTCAATCATAGGCGCACAACCTATTGCTGCCAGACAACCAAAGGAGGTATGAGTTCTGGGAGTGGTACCTCAGTCAGTTCCCTTACCGAAGAGACCATGTGTTGTGTCAATTTGAGGATCGAGAATGACACCATATATTGGATTCAGCGTGGAAAAATTATAAAATTCAATGTCAAACTCATTTTTTCAAGACGAGTTATTTTTCGCTCTATAACGTCAATTTGACCGTGTGAAACTACGTTTTTCTTGTCTCAAACGCAACTTTCTCCTCCAATCAGCAAAGTAAAATCAAAATTGATTATACCTCCGGAAATCTGTGATTCTGACGCGGTTTTTAGTTCAATATCTCAAATTATTTGAAGATTAAGGGCTTTGGAAAACGGAAAGTTTTCAAAAAGTTACTAAGTTCACTTCTCAGGTTGCTTTATTCCCCGTTAAATTCAATTGAAAAAATGTATTTGGTATTGGATAAATTGGAATTTCTTAAATCTTTCCAACGGTCTCTTCACATTTAAGATTAATCTGGAAATGAGGAAACGTAAAATCTATGGAACAAACCTAATTCCCCAGGTCATGAAGGAATATAAGGCAACGAAGAAGCTGATCGACTAGCTAAAAAGGGATCAGAGTCCAGCCTGGACAATAGAATTCTGTTGCGAAGAAGCGGAGACAGCTGAACACGTACCTACTCTGCGACTGTCCTGCTTTTGCATCGATAAGATTCCGGCATTTCGGAAAGGGCCCTAACACCCGCAGATATTGCCAAGGAAACCTGCTTCACTTCGTGAATGAAAAGGCCATAAAAAAGATTCTGAAGTAATACTGGGAAAGTGTCACAATAGATCAAAGTGGTTTTTCCATATCGGAAAAAAACCTAATTCCTACAGTTTTCATTCGATTTTGAAGAAATTTCTAGCAAATGCGATGTTTAAGCTGTAAATGGCTCCCGATAGGTTTCATTGATCACGAATACATGACAGTGCACATCCACAAACGTAAAATCCTACCCTGCATCATTTTCCTCAGGTTTTAGTAGTCCGATCGCACTCAAATTTTGAAAGTACTCGGAGAAGAACCCTTCTACTTTTGCTTTTGTCAGAAACCAAACACAGAGCAACTAACCATGGAACGTGGATGTCAGCACAAGTCTGCATCAGGCTAAGCCAGGGCAGCATATTGAACTGTGAGATTCAAATCGTGGTTGAGCTAGTGGGTATGTCAGGGTGCTTTACTGGGTGCCACTGAGTGGAGTGTGCTGTGTCCAAGGAGAGTCTCATTAGGGATCTCCTGAAATGCCTTCAGCATCTTTTCCATCTACCCATTATGCGTTATGTAAGCTTGAATCGATGCATTTTCCTTAAAATATACGGGGCTCTTTTGTGCTGTGGAGCAGCAGAGAGGAACCCTTACAGCCGAACAATATCAATAAATGGCTTACACGCCTTCTGAGCAGAAAACGTTCGACATCAAACGAAGGGCTATGTACCAAGAGTTCAGAGAGTAAGGAACCTTCAGCCTAAACTGATTGTGGACTTAATTGGGATAACATACTTTTTTAAATCGTCCGTCAAACAGTCTGACTGCTTTTCACCTCAATATCCAACTCCGGAGAGAGTAAACATGAATATTTATAAAGACTGCTAGATGATAACAATATTTGATAAGCGATTACCTCATACTAAAACTCTTCTTTAAATTATGTAACTCGCCTCTATCTTATTACCGGCTATTTTAAACCCGTTGAAGTCGGCGACACGGCGGAATTCGTGCGAATCCCGTAATGCACTTGATATTTTTAGAGAATAAATCTTTATAATCAACAAATCAACTCACGAAAACTAACCCGAAAATTTTTTTTTGCGTCAAGATTATAAAGTACATTTTGAGAAATAAAAAGCATCCAATTCTTACAAAAAGGTTTATTATTTTTATTAATTAACTTTCCAACGCGGATCACCGGACTATCATAACTGCACTGTACACCCATGGATAGTGCTTCCTAGAAGGTGCACTCAGAAATGCACGTAGAAATGCAACTAAAGTATAACAAGATAAAATGAAATGGAAGCAACAAGAATGCTCCTGCTAGTTCCTCTTAACTGAATTGAGGCTTTAGAGATGGCATAATAGATAGTATAATCTATAGCAGGGGTCTCCAAACTACGGCCCGCTGGCCGGATGCTGCCCGCGGAAGGATTTGGTCCGGCCCGCCGCCCGCGGAAAAAATGTATGGATGGAAAAAATTAGGCTACCGCCAGAATGTGAAGATTTCAAGGGAATCGAGAGTTTTTTCAAACAAATGATAACGATTTTTGGTTCAACGTATGTTTGCGAACAAATCTTTTCAAAAATGACACATGTCAAGTCCAATCCAAATTTGCTAATGACTGGAACAACAAACTTTGATCTCGAAGTGGAAAGACATTGCAAGCGAAAAACAATTCCACACAACACATTAGATTATTAGTTTTTCCAAAAATAATTTTTTGAATGTAATAATTTTAAATAAATGAATACCTAATATATTTCTCTTAAATTCTTTGTTTTTATATTCCTGAAAATAAAATTGTTATTATTTCTTATTAAACGATGAAAAACTAATAACCGTGGAATTAAAAATATGTATTTAATCACTAAAAACCTAGTTTTGGTTCCTATATTAGGCCTGATTTTGAATTTGTCAAATTCGTCTAGGAGTGTTTAAAAACCCTGTTTTCAAGTGCCTGACTTTCAAAATTATCCATTCCTGAATAAGTTTTAGTTGAAATTAATTCAATCGTTAATATTTTTTTATTGAACAACGAAAAAGTAATTATGGAATTTAAAAAAATACAATCACTAAAAACTAATTTTTTGTAGGTACCTACACTAGGCCTAATTTTGAATTTGTCAAACTCGTCTAGAAGTGCTTAACCCGCACCACCACCCCAACATTATGATACGGTCCTTCTGGAAAATAGTTTGGAGACCCCTGATCTATAGTATCAACCGTGCTACTTGGGCTGTCGCCAGCTTAGACCTCCCGTTCAACTTCAAGACTCTGCATCCCGACCACCGCTCACCTGACCGATTTTTCAAATGGTGAGCGAACGGATGGTCGTACACCAACCCGAGTGGTTTCATTCGGTTCACGGATCTAATTTCGATCTGAATAAAACAAAAAACTAAACTTTTTAATGTGAAGTTTTAGAGATTTTGATTTGTTGTCATTGTTTATCCTTAAATATTATCCGTCAGAGTTGATTGATCGAGATACCGTGATTACTGGTACATCCCACATCAATATTGGATTTTAAAGACAGATTTCCTAAAATTTGGCCCCTTAGGGGGGGTGTTGTACGGCGGACGGACGGATTTTTTCAATTCGATTTTTAAAATCTTCATATCTTGAAACGTAAAGCATCAACTTTTAAGAGGGATTAAAAAATGTGCAAAGGTTCATTATTAAAAAAGAATGAACCGAAAATCCGTCTACCTACTGTCTGAAATACCCTCCAAATGGTGGATCAAGGTTTATGAAACAAGGATCAAAAATCTCTTACGGCCCTAAGATTAAAATGCTCAATTTACGTTCAGGCAGGGCATATTTATACACAATCTGATAAAAATTTGTATATTACAACAAATTAATGTCTGGGCAGGAATGGGAACTGATTTTAGCTGGGGAACAAGATCGCCGATTAGGCCGTAACTACAGAAAATTTGATCAATCTCGAGTGGTAATCAAGTCTGGTTTAGTGTGTTGTACGACTATCTTACAACACCGAATGTTAAAGATTTCTAGTTTTTATAGCTAATGAAATGCTCAAAAATGAAATTCTTGCCGAGTTTCGATAAAATTCGACTTTTCTCTCAAACTATTCTATAATCCGGGATACTCGCATGGTTTTGTACTTTTAAATGGAAGCAGCTAGAATTTTAAGAATAAATAAACTAGTTTTAACGACACCACACTCTTCAACTCTCAAAAAGCGTCCAAATTTTTATGTTGAGTCCTGTTGAGAATATACCATATAGGACTCAACATAAATTTGTAATATTATTACAAAACAGTGAACGCAAAATTTCGCCAACCAATGGGGTGTCCGTAATTGTTATGAAACTCACGCGAAATACTAAAGGCCAGTGACTGCCAATTATCAAGCATTGAAGGGGCCAGAAACAACGTCTACTGATAACGTCACTAAAAAAACACCAATTAGACTTCTCGAAGTAGAAACATCTCGAGAAAATATTGCGAAGCCTCGCAACATATATTAGGTTTCAGTTCTCCAGGCGTTATCGCTGCAAACTTCACTGTTTGGAAACTGAAAAATCTTTCTTGTCCTTCCCACAGTTGGCTGATACTGTCTCGAATTCTACACTCTCTGAGAAATCTCTCACACCCAACCTAATGGTATATAAATCATTCATGAATTATAATGTATGACATAATGCTTGGGCTTCCTCAAGTCTCACAGCCCCGAAAAATTATGAAAAAAGGGAAGAGCTAACAAAATAAAATATCATTAAACAAACTCTCGAGAAGTTTGAAAACACAATTTGCCAACAACATGAAAACGGCAGAAAGTAGTTGGTTTGTTGAGTTGTTCAAAGTTCCTTCGACCAGTTCCCGTTGGCCGAACGAAATTCTCATAGCTTCCGAGTCATCCCATTTGTTTTTTTTTTTTCAAATAAAAATTTACCACTCGCATTTTGAATTTACACAATTCTGAACAACTTTCGTTTCGGCTTGTCTGTCTGTCTGTTGGAAGTGTGTGATTGTCTGTCATCAAGTCCTTGTAACGAGCTTAAATCCTTCTGTTTTTATCGGATTTTGATAGAAATCATCATGGGATGTGCAGGTTAGGCTATTGTTAGTTCCCTATGAGATTCATTGTCCATTATTTAGAGAAGCTGATCCTTTAATTTATTGAAATAATAATGAAAAACTCCGATGTACTCGTAAATACCCAGTCCATAGCCCGATGATTGAAAAAAAAAAAAAAAAAAAAAAAAAAACCTTGAAAACGAAGGTAATAAGGTCACATCTGTCTACTGAATGAAGTTATCCACTTTCTTTGGATTTGAAGATATTCATTATTTCTGGAAAATATCAAGTGTGAGGTCATTTCATACAATTCGCAATATGAAAAGACGTGAATCACATGCTAATTTTTTTGAGAAGTATTTTGATCGTACATTGAAACCACTTAATTTGGATATAAGTCTAATTATACTCTTTCGATTGAACTGAAGAATATATGGCACCGACAAACTAGCCCAGAACCACTCATAACCCAAATTTGGTATCCCAATTCTAATAAATTACAAAGATATTCAATTATGACCGCTCTGTGGCGGTCCTGTGCCATAATGAAACGGTCTGATAAAAATATAACAATTTCAACTCATGTGCCGCTGCATTGCTGTCCTGCGAATCTTGCAGCAACCTCATACATCTTTCGAGATTATATAAAACATTTCAAAAGTTTTGCACTTCATTATGTCTTGACGAGAGAGCCATGAGCCACATCCAACTTGGCAGACTATTTCCTTTCATGTTGCCACTTCCTATATAGTAGGAGATTGATGATGATGCTTGATACTTGATTGCTAGGTTGTTGATTGTTTTTTTTTGTATGCACTGATTGACGTTTTTAAAATCTTACAGGTGACGCACTGGCATTCACCAAGGTTCCACGCCTACTTCCCAACTGCCAATTCATATCCCGCAATCGTAGCTGATATGTTGAGTGACGCTATCGCCTGCATTGGATTCACCTGGGTAAGTACTAAATATTATGAGTATTTATAACTTGCAATGGACACCGGTATTTCTTTCTCTCTTCCCAACTCTTGAAACTTTTCAAATGTTACTCCATTACAAAGTCCACACGAGCATTGAATAAATGAAGTGAAATGCCGATTACAAGTTATAAGTATCCACCGATTTAGATGGTAGAATCAATGATTGATTTTACTATTAATTCATCTGAAACTGTTAATCATATTTGCTTTTATAAATAAATCAAGGAATTATACGGCTAAAAGTTAAAAAACATGGCACATGCTCTAGCAGCCGCTCACTACTACGTAATAAGGGAGTAGATATTGTTGTTAACAGTCCATCGTTTACGGTACAGTTCCTCAGATTCCACTTCGTAAAAACGATGCTAACCAAGTACATGAATAAAACTTCGCTCATTGATGGTTCTTAGTGCTAATGTTGTTTACTATCTATCAATTATGATGACTGGGGATAGTAACCGCCACCTCTGGGAATAGTTACGAGCCGTTTACCGTCATGGTTATCCGTTGGGTGTTGCAGGCATTAACGCCTCATCCTTGGAAGGGGCTAGGAAACCTCTATCACCTCTCATATTACATGGTAGCAGAGGGTGGTTACGATCTATAACCTCTTTATATTTGACTGTGCTGACGACCCCTGCCACATTCCCTCGAAAATCCCCCTTATTAAAAACGGCTTTTCAATAAATTAAATAAATTGCCCTTTAATTATTAATTATTATTGCCACCCCCCCCCCAATAATTGCGAGCCTTTTCCCCATATAGCCCCCCCTCCCTGCCTTTTTTTAGAACCCCGGGAGTGTGATACGTGACGGATATGTTGAATTCCCCCTGCCCGATTCTTCAAACTCTGAGGATAGCCTGGCGCCGAAGCGCGCCGTATAGAGTCCTGGTCATCCTGTATTGCGGGTATTAATCGCCTCTTCCCTTGGAAAACCATCCCATCACCTCCCCTGTTCCACAACCGAGGGATATGTCTCAGCATCTTCCATACCTACAGCGGCATCGGCAGTAAATAATAATTATTATGCGTAAATTGAGAGCTTTCCAATGAACGCTGAACGATTTTTGTAAGATCTCAAATGGTAAAGATAAATTTCCTTAGCAACGACTTGAGATAGTTGGTCGTAAGTGGAAATCATTGCCAAATTTCAAGATTGCCCCTCGTTCCACCTTTGGGTGTCGATTTTCGACAAGTCAATCCAAGGCTAAATATGTTCCACGCTAGAAAAAAGGTAGATCATGATGAAATTTGGTTATTCATATAAAATTCTAGCCTAATTGTCCACTCCTATTCGATGTTAATGGAAGGTTTGTCAATAAGTTTCACAAAAAAATCGAAATCAAGAAATATTCCCTGTAGTTGTGTGATACATTTCGGTTCATTGGGCCTTGTGGGTGTTTGCTACTGGTCTATAGACGTATTTACTAGTTTAGTGAGCATTCCCATACATGAAGTTCAGAACAGATGCCCCCATGACGCCAACAAGAGGGCAGCAATCGATGACGGTGCTTTCTCTTAGAAACAATAGCTCCCGATACAAAGGGAGATGGCGAATGACATAATCTTCCCAGCTTGACAAACAACCATAATAGCGACTATGTTGCAACTTTACTTAGATATTATCAATATTTTGATTGCCAACGAACCGTGCAGGTTACATCCGACTTGAAATTCTTTGTTGGACAAAGCACGTGAGAAAAAACTCACCTCATATAATTGTAAGTACTAGAGTTGGGAAAAATCTACTTAGAAGTACAATGTGCGGGTATAATATTCGAAAAAATTGTAAGTACAATGTAAAGTAGTTAATTGATGTACTTGCACATGAAATAAAATTAGTTAGCGCAGGTACTGGTAACCTACCAGCGGTATCACGAGGTATATGGCAGGCAGTTCCATCCCGTTGGAACCACAATTTCTAAGATATTTCTCTCTAGGCTTTACCAAACTTCCGTTCTTGAAGAACACCAAAATCGATTAGAGGAATAAGAGAGATTATTCGTTGCAAAGTTGCGAAACATTATAGAATAATAGAGGAGAGAGAGTACCGATCTTTGCTATTTACAGGTAAAGGAATTTCGAAATTCTGTTTTCTTCATCTGCACTGTAATCTCCGTCAGAAGTACTACACAACTTCAATGTAAACGATGATAAAGGATGGGTTTTGATAGCCAATTAACCAATATATGATTTTTCTGTGAATATTTACGCAATTACCCAATTTGAAACTAGGTACTTTCCGTATTTATTGTAATGCAATTATTACCCTTCGAAATACCCAATTGGTATGTATCATACCGTAAAACGCCAAAGTGCGGTGAATCTTAGAATTCACCAGAAAACTCTGGCGTTTCTCAATATTGTTGGTGAAAGCCTGAAATCCATATGAAAAACACCATTTACCGCTTGACAGTTAGTTCATCTTAAATAGACTGACCGATTTGGTAAGAAGCCCGAAAACCTTTTTAAAATTCGGACTTACCCGAATCTTTCTCGGTGAATGTGTAGTGGAATCGTAAGATTTAACAAAATCAGTAGGCAAAAGTTCGAAACACGCTCTCTGATTGAAATAATACTAGCTTTTACCAAACCTCCTAAGAAAGTCCTAAGATTTACTGGAAAACGTCCGATTTGAGAGCCAACACTGGGCGTTTACAAATGCTATTGGGAAATGGTAAGATTTTCTGGTAAATCCTAACATCTACCACCTCAGGGTTTCTTGGTAACATATACCAATGGATAAATTTGATTGACTGTAAATCTGTGTCTTTGAATAATCGGATCAGATACAAACAAATGCAAGATGCTCTACGTCACTCGTGAATGGTTATTTGCTAATGTCCCACACTGCACTATCAGCAAGCAATCTCAATGGACGTGCTATTGAACGTGTTTGACATTTTATGTCTTTACTTTGCTACATAAACTCGGAAATGTAACACGGGCAGTCACGAAAAAATCGTCTCGAAAATATTTCTGATGGTTTTCGCTTACAACCGATTCGTAGCTGCGGATCATTATCTTCGACATATGTGATCGTACAAAACTCGTTCACCACTCATTTGAAAGCAGTTGATTTACTTAATCTTGTTACGTTAACCCCTGGACATTCGGAACCTCAGTGACCACCCGATGGAACCATATTGTTTACTAACTGTGACAGTCCTGTGAGCGGTGATGATTGTGTCTTTACAGTTTACCATTCGTTGCTTCGGAACCTCAATGACCAAACGATGGAACCTAACGTAGTTAATAATCTAACGTAGTTATCATTGGTCCTACAAAACGGCACTCGTTGGAACTAGTGCGCGAATATCGTTTACGCAAAAAGCTGCTTATGAATACTACATTATCCACAAAAGAAATTGAAATTGGCGAGGTACGTGATACATTTATCGAGACGCTTCATTCTCTCGCCGACGTTGAATTTGATAAGCGTTTTACATCAAAACTGACCTCCAATTGGAAGTACGTGGTGTGTGTCCGGGAGAGGACATGAAATGTCCCTCGTGGTTGCGTACTTGTACGAAAGCTGTTTTTTTAATTCAAACGTATTAATGTACCTACGCGCTGGATGTGTTTGTATCTAAGATAAAGAAGAGTGTTCATCCGCTCTTCAATCTGAAAACCTTGAGCTCCAGAAATTTGATAGAGATGCTTCTAGGTGGCGTGGTCAAAATTAATTTTCCTGAACCCCCCCAATGAGGGTTTGGTGTACCCACAAGCCAAACTGGGTTTAGAGAAGATGTTTTTTTTTTCAAGAGTGGCCCATGGATAGGTAGCTATAACCATTTTCATAATATACCAAACTATTCTGTGCAATAATGGTGAAAATATTTATTGAGGTGTAGCGACGAAGAAAACACGAATAATATTCTCGACCGTGGAATCGCTAGGCTAAATCCTAAAGCTGCACCGGCTGGAATGTGGTAAGGTAAGAGAGCAACAGGTGCGCCGGTTTTATTATGACTTCCCGCACGTTCAGTCCTTCTTTTCCCCTTTCTATATCTCCGCCTCCGCATCTTCCTCCTCCTCCTCCACATATTAGAACTACAGTACCGAGAAGTAACTCACACGGCTGATTTCAATAAGGTACAGCTACACATGATCCAAGTACATTGAAAGTACTTGCAAAGTACAAGTGCAATTACATGTGCTTACAATTCCACTTTTCAACCAGCAAAACTACATGTGCCTGCAATCCCGAGTACGAGTACAAATAGGTACATGTACTTGTAACTGTCCATAACATGTAAGTAAATCTACCTGTGTAGAAATGCTAGGATTATCTGGTAAATCCTAAGAATCACCGCACTTTGCCGTTTCACAGTAATATAGCCGTTGTGTATTTCAAAGAATACCTAATAATCACAATACAATAAAGACGGGAAGTGGATAGTTTTAAATTGGTTTATTGCGTAGATATTCACGAGAAAATTATATTACATTGTTAAATACTTGGGAATTAAACTCTACCACTTATCATCGTTCAAATTGAAATTGTGTGGTACTTTTGACGGATAGAGCGCACAATGATACAGATGAAGAAAACAGAACTTCGAAATTCCTTTAAGGTTTCGTAACAAAACTGCCCCACACAGCGTTATATCATTTTAGGTCGGTACTCTCTTTCATTGGATGAAGTTTGGCAACTTACAATTTCTCTTATTCCTCTAATCGATCTTGGTGTGCTTCACGAACGGAGGTTTTGTAAAGCCTCGAAGTGAATATCGCAGGATGAAACTGCCTCCTATATAGCTCGCGATAACGCGGGTAGAAACATATCAAGGTCGCATTCTCTTAGAACGTTCGTGACCTGACGCCGATAGATTTATTTCTCTGAAGGATATGTGAAAGCTGGGTGGTGTTTCCAGGACAAAACAAGGACGAATAGAAGGAAGAAATTCGACAATTCCATAAAACAGATGATTCTGTCAGTGAAACCAACATTCCCCTACAAATTTTCTCGTCCCATATGCCTGACGTCGTGAAATACATATACATTTGGAGGGATTATCATGTTTCTGAACATTGTTTATAAAGTTTATCAAATAGAATGGGACGTACAAATGGTTTTTATGAATGTCTATCGGGAAACCCTTGCTGAGCATGAAACTTAAGATTCCTGCCCAAGGCTTCTGGAATTCTCACGATTTTCCTAGGCTAGTAAATTGCCTGTTACCAACCATAATGAGAAAAGTTCGTGACCCAAACAAATCGGTTTGAATCGTTCATGAAGTAGAAGGATGTTTTGGAGGTTCTGACCTAGCTTAAGTTATGCGCAGGAACTCTTTGATAATTTTACAACCGCTCCCGTCAAAATCACTGGACAGTGGACGTCGAGAAGGCGTAACTGTCGTAGATCCCCCAAGGGGGGCTACCTACTTCAAAATTTGGTTTCTCTGTACGTTCATAGAGGTGCACTAACTATCTAATCTAATAAATCTCAAAATATTGACCGCCCCCGAAATTACAAGCTCAACAACTCTTCCGCTACAAGAGCGACAAATGTCCATGTCATCACTCTTCAAAATTCGTTTCCATGTTGGATTCGAACTCCGGACCTCTCCTTTTGTGCTTAATATTTCGAAATTCCTTCTTTTACAGATTGCATCTCCCGCCTGTACAGAACTGGAGGTTGTCATGCTGGACTGGTTGGGAAAACTAATGGATCTTCCCAAGGAGTTCCTCGCCTGCTCTGGTGGTAAAGGTGGTGGAGTGATCCAGGTAACATTCTTTAAATAATGAGTGTGATTTAAACTGTCTAGAAAACTCTAAATAACCCTAGAGAACTTCAAACATGTTTTCAACTAGTACTTGTTCGTTATAGGTGATGCGAAATGGCACCCCTCATTGAACTATTTCACCTTAAAAATGTGTAAAAACAGTTCCTAAAAGTTGTTGTGTACAATGGGAGTAGGCCACTTCAAAGTCGGATATAATTACAGTCAAAAGTACACATGCAAATTATCCAGTTATTCATAGGTTACTTACATCGCGAACCGAATCCCAATAATTCCCACTAATTTGGAAAATAATGGAAGGATTTGAGATAGTATGTATTTCTACTAAGTACCTGAACTGGATTCTGTATGAACAGACTCACAACTGAAAACTGTTACAAGAAATAGAAATTAGCGTGATTGAGGCAATCTAGGCGTACTTCCACCAGTGGTGGATCGTAGTATAAAGTTCTGAAAACGTTGAATGATCTATTCACTGGTTGGATCTGTGTTGTCCCACATGGCTTGAGTATTTGATTGTGACGAAGTAGCTTGTTACCAACGGTCCTTGTGGAACGTCGTCTGACTAGCCAGTAAATCCTTCCAAGTTTCAATGTATCAATTCTCTTCTTTTTGACGTTTTGCTCCTTTTTGTACATAAAATAATATAACCCCACCACTGAATAAGTAACTAAAACTTTCAAATTGAAATGTCTAACAATGATTGTTGGATATTTAGTTAGGGCCGTTAATTTTTCGAGAAATTCCGTCGAGTTCGAACGGTTCAAAGCTGAACAAAATGAAAACAGCGATTGCTTTTTAAACGTTGTTAAATGCGTTTCAAGCATTGTTATCTGTAAGTGACCTTACTAACCTTCAAATATTTGTTGATCTCACAAATATCCCATGTGTAATTTCAAGCGTTTGAGTTTGATCGATTGAAAGGCCAACAATTTTATCCATTTCATTTTGTTTCTTATGATCTATAATTACCTATGTACGAATTGAATGTACGTAGGTCCAGTATTGCTCTCTCTCTCTCTTTCCATCTCTCTCTTCTCTCTCTTTCTCTGTCTCCCTCTCTCTCCATCTCTCTCTCTCTCTCTCTCTCTCTCTCTCTCTCTCTCTCTGTCTCTCTCTCTCTCTCTCTCTCTCTCTCTCTCTCTCTCTCTCTCTCTCTCTCTCTCTCTCTCTCTCTCTCTCTCTCTCTCTCTCTCTCTCTCTCTCTCTCTCTCTCTCTCTCTCTTCTCTCTCTCTCTTTCCTCCTTTAAACGTAATCCAACTCTTTATGGAAAGTTGTCTCTCAAATGCTCTGCATATTGAGATCTGACAAGTTATAATAATTTCAGGGAACTGCGAGTGAGGCTACATTGGTTGCTTTGCTTGGTGCCAAATCCAAAGTTTTGGCCGAAATGAAGGAGAAAAAACCGAACGTTGATAACTATGAAATTATCAGCAAGCTCGTGGCGTACGCATCAGGTGAGTGGTAGTAGTGATAGTATTTCAATTTCTATTCATGTGTTTAGCTTTGGCAGCAATCCTTTTTAATGCCTCACATGAAGGTTTTTATCAACAGTGTGCTCTTATTAATGTGTGCTCTTAACGTGTAAGTTCGTGCTTACCAGGGGAGGCGAGTGATAGGAGCATGTGTATCCGAGCCAATAAACGAAAAATAACGTTGCGAAATCTCGTCATCCTCATTTGAAGAGTAAGTTGGTTAGTGACAGACGATTGGATTACGCTAGTTGAGTCAACACGCGAAATAGAACGTCCTAGGCTCTCTGGGGAGTGCTGTAGCGAGAGGGGAACTATCAGAAGCGAGCAGAAGCAACTGCAATTCCTCTGAATTAGTAATAGTGAGATTCTGTAAGAATTTCCAATTTGGAATTGACCAATCAGAGAGCGTGAAAATTCGAAGAATAAACAGCCTCATTTCGGTGCTTCACCGTGGTGCTTTTTCATCATCGGACTCTGTTCGCTGATTTTATGTTGGTTATCAGAGTTTTGTTCACTGCTCTCTACCTATCACTTTGCTTTCTGCTCCTTCTACGTTTCTGAAGTTCCATTAGAGAACATTTTTCATGTTCATTCAACGACTTCGTGTTTGGCTATGAATATCCCTAGTTGATTTCCGTACACCCCCACTCCTTGAGTTTCATGGGAGGAACTGCCACTGGTGCCTATTATAATGAACATTCTACCTTCTACTTAGGCGCTTTTTGCAAAAGTTCTAGAGTACTATTCGGTAGGAGCAGATATTTCCTTTTGTCTCTCTGTGTAGAGTATGATAAGTAAAAATATAAGTGCTAATTATGACAGTAAGGTATATGACAGTATTGGTTTCTGGTATAAATGTTAGGTAAGAAACGAATGGGAAACCTTTACTTTCATGAATTTTATGATCTCTGTTTTTGTGTCAATTTTCCTAATGAAAATCAATGGGCAAATAATTACAGGTAGAAGTGGTTCAATCTTTTAACTTAAGGCTTACCACACCAATGGCTTCATTAAGTCAATATAAATTCTTAAAACTAAAAATGCATGGCTTTTATGATTATTGGTTACGGTATCTACTATATCGCTCGTTGTTGGACTGTTTTACAATGACAAGAAAATATCATTTTTAAAAGCGTCTCTTACAAGTCCGTAAGGGTTTAAGTAAAGATTTCTGGATAACACACTGTTTGAGCAATCATATTCTTGTTTTCAGTTAGATCTAGATCTAGATGGTGTCTTCACCATGAGGAGGATCTGATATACGATGTTCCAGAAGTAGCGCAGAAAGTTAAATTGTAATAAAAAACTCAATTTTTGCCCCATCTGAAAATTTTTTATTTGAAAATATTATGTAACATCTCCGGTTCAGGCATGAAAAATGACATCGGGCACTGAACATCGGGTCATTGACATTTTCAATCACCTGCTGGCAGGTCTCGGATCGATGGTGGCAATCGTTCGCCTTACTGCTTCTTTCAATTCCGGGATCGTTCGAGGTTTATTCACATAAACCTTCGATTTGATGAAGCCTCACAAGAAAAAGTCGAGAGGGGTGAGGTTGCAGGGCCGTGCTGACGACTCCTGCGTCCTTCGGTGTGGGATGATGAGGTTCGGAAAATTTTGTTGCAAGAGTTCGATGGTTCCGCGCTACCTGTGGCAAATTGTCCCATTTTGGTTTCAACACGATGGGGATTTAAACCTCGAACGATCCCGGAATTGAAGAAAGTAATAAGGCGAACGATTGCCACCATCGATCCGAGAACCTACCAGCAGGTGATTGAAAATTTCAATGACAGGGCCGTTCAGTGTAGGCCCGCTTTAGGTGGACATATGCCCGATGTAATTTTTCATGTCTGAATCGGAGATGATACAGAACATTTTCAAATAAAAAATGTTCAGATTGGGCAAAAATTGAGTTTTGTATTACAATTTAACATCCTGCTCTACTTCTGGAACACCCTATTCAATGACTTTTGGCAATGTTTTACTTTTGCATCAATAATGTGTCGTATCAACTCGAGATTGAAGAAGGCAAATCATCGAAAACGAAAATTTTGTTATAGCAGATGTGTGTGTACATTAGCTAGAAGAAAATATAATTGTAATGACACAATTTCCAGTTTACACGTTATATTATCACAAAATATTATCTCATTCAGAAATAATTCACATCTTCCTATTTTCCTCCCTTCGTTTCTATGATCCTTTTCTCATAGTTCAGTTGATGCCTGCGGAGCTAGTTAAGGGGGAACGTACAAGGCCAGTTTCATCGTTAAACTTGTAGATATTGTCGAGGAATAAAGCATAGTGAAACTCTACTAATTTCTGTTTTTATGTAACGAGATTTACACCATGTAATAACGAATACGCAACGTAAAGACAGATACAAGAAATGCAGGTTTTTCAGTAGTCTATTCAGTGTGGATTATAAAATAATTTGATTGTTTGGGGATCCTCTTCCAGTGCCTTGGCACGAGGGTGCCAGTCACAATAAAATCAACGATTCTATCAATATCTAAAGTGTGTTTATCGTCTTTTGTTTGTAGAACAAGCTCACTCGTCCGTTCAGAGAGCAGGCCTCCTGGGAGGTGTGCAGTTCAGGTTGATTCCCGTCGACGAAAAACACCGGATGCAGGCGGCTCCTTTGAGGGAAGCGATCAGAAAGGACAAGGAAGCCGGTCTCATTCCTTTCTACGTGAGTTATCTGTCGTTTTATCTACCTGTGTATTCCGATATAGGAGTCCTACTTAACACTCAAAGAGAGGCTGCGATAATGGGCCACTATCCCACAGTTCATGCTTCATATTTGATGAGTTTGAATACCGTATCTAGGCTCATGAACTCTCTCCAATTGAAATACATCAACAGCATTTGCAGGGATCGTGCTGGTCGAATGATTTTCAGTGCTCTAAAACTGTAGCGAGCAACGACTTGTCCTAAGAGAATCTAATCGAAAACTACAATAAAATGGTTCAACATAAGGAATCCAAATGTTTATATTTCTTAGAAATTTCATGGAACATCGGTTGCTTATCTTTTAGACTTACAAGATGCCACACACCGCTTACAGCCCTGAACCCCTCCCCCCTTTCCCCTTAGAAGTAACTTTCTATTACACTAGTTTGACAAATAGATCAGAATCTTTGTTAAGCCTCGTCCTACGTGAGCGGGAGTCGGGCGATTTCATCGTTACTGGCGATACCGGCGATTTACGCGTGTGCAAGCGTTTACGGCGGGAATCGCCACTAGTGTCCTATGTGCGGGCGATGCCGCGAATGGAGGAGAACGCGTTTTAGTAAGGTTAGTTCCGTACCTACCTTGTCAATCAATACGATGAGTGTTTTTTCTGAATTTATTACAGAGAGTGACGATTTGCGTTTTCCTGAAGAAGTCCAGCTCTGCTCAATTACATTTCCAATAAACGTTTGCAGAGGCAACCATCTCATGAAATTTTTCAATTAAAGAACTAATTCGGGGAATTTATAACTCTTCAGCCTGTTCTTGTTTTCTTATTTCGTTGGTGAGAACAACAACTTTGTTCTGACTAACCTCCCAAGCACTTGAGAAACGATTTTGACTCCTACAGATTTGGACAACTCCAATAACCTTGTCAACGGATGTAAACAATCGCGCGTTTGTAGCGGGAGTAGCGAGAAGAAATCAAACCGATTTGATTTCAAGCCGCGTGTTAGCGATTTGCGATAGAGCGTGTGCACGCAGGACGCCCAACTCTGTTATCATAGTTTGATCGGAAAATCGCCCGCCCCGCAAAAAACGCTGAACCCATCCGACCCGCTGGTCTCGCTTTGTTCCCGCTTACGTAGGACACGGCGTTGAGGGTTGAGAAGAATTGGAAATTCCAAATCCTACGTCCAAAGGATAAGAGTGGGGAGGCCTTTCCCGGCCTTTCGTAAGGGATTAAGTACCGAATGTTGAGCCTATTGCAATCTGAACGGAATAAAAGTGGACATCTCCACAGGGTTCAGAATAAATACCACAAAAAACTTTTTGTCATTTTGTTTTCAACATTTAATAGTTTGCTATGCTCCTTACTAATTATTTTAGCCTCAATAGTCAATAGGCATCTGTTCTTCGTCCAGTCATTTCTATCATGATGCGCTAAGAAAGTGTAGTTACCACGTTGCGTCCTATTCACGCCTTTATAATTGGCTTATACGTATTAAGGTGCGTTCAGCTGTATTATGATGAATAGGTAGGTAGTTACGGCACCGGCGATCTGAAATCAGACGGATAAACGTTTATACCATTGAAAAAAATGGCTCGAATTGTATACCATAACATATCAAATTTAATCTTAAAAACGAGAAACCGGCAGTTTGATTTGATAGGGTCCGGGACAACATTGTATAAGATAGCCACTGGAATAAGATGGCTCTACTTGAACAATTATACAATCATGAAATAAAAGAAAACAGTGAAATCAACAGCACATAACTATTTTTTGAATTGAGGCTAGTGTCTTTGTCAAAACTACGATTTTTCAGGAGTACTTAACGATGTTAAAAAACCCTTCGTTCCCCACCATCGTCTACCATCGCCTGCTCGTCGTCGCTGCTTCGATGGACCACCAGTACCCATTATTAATCCGACCTGGAATCGTTGTCCCTCTCTTCTACCCCAAAACCACGTTTCTTACGCGATCGCCCGTTTTCTATCCCCTTTTGGGTGTTCGAGCTATTTTTGCGGTGGTTCACCTGTACTTGTGGAGCACCACTTTTTTGTCTGGCCAGACCGTGGTATATCGAAATTACCCAGAAGCCATCTATATCGCTGTTCCCTGGGTTTCGGTTGCTGAATCGAATTCGAACATTTTCGAGGACTTACGAAGAAGAATCTTCCACGGAATCTTTTCCTGCTGATGAATTCCCGTTCCATCACTTGAGGTCAGTCCGTTCCATCGTCTATCTCGTCCATAATCGAGTCTCCGTTGCTTAAAACTAATTAAAGTGCACAACACGAATAAAGACAATTAACTAAATCTAAAAACATAAATTTATAAAAATAACTTAACTTAACTAATAACTTAACCTAGGTTTTTTCATGCAAACATTTAAAAACAAATATAATTAACACTTACCTGGAGCTCCAATTAACAATTTACATATCTATATTATCTGTTTTATCATTTTATATTGTGATATCGATAATTATTATTTGCCATTTGTTTCGCTTCCACTGCCTCATTTACTTAATAAATTGTTATTTGTGATTATTTATGTTTATGCGATTTATTTTGGCCAACCACGCATCATTAAGGGGAGCACGGAACATTAGGAATCGTTAAGGGTAATTAGGTGCAACTATGATGAAGACAGAGAGAAGGTTGATAGTGATTCGTAATTATAATGAAGTAACATTTGCTTAGGTTCTGTGGCCTGTTCTTTAATTTGATTCATAACAATGGTGGTAAAAAATCTCATCAGTAGGGCATTAAAGCTAACTTCAGATAAATACGAACGGAAAATAAACAATTTTCCCCTACTAAATACTTTTCCTCTACTAAAGTAATTGACAATCCAACCCCCGCAACCGTATTCCCCATTGCCAATGTACGTATTAACCAAGAAGCCATCAAGGTCTCGGCCAGTGTTGAATGAATGAATGAATGAATGAATGAATGAGAGCCATAGGGCGGACCCTGTGCGGCTGGGGGGGGGGGGGGGTTGCTAATCTTAAATGTCGTTATCTATTGCACAACAGACTTGTTATTCGTTAGTAACAAAAACAATTGTCCTATACAAGCGCTACTTGAAACTAATATTTACAAATTGATCTTAATCTTGTGAATTGTGGCCCAAAGGGTGAAAACCGATATTAGGATACATATATACTTGAAATAATTGAATTACAGTTTTCAGATCCTACTGATATTAGCCATGAAAATATCTTCTTTTTAAAGGCAGAGCGGGTAAAATCCGAAGGTAGTCTCATATTATCAGGCAAAGAACGAATCAAAAGAGGCATACAATAGAATATATGTTTAGACGTACTCCATAGACGGGTCTTCGGTATGGGGACAACAACTTATTACCTTTAGGAGTACTTAGTGGTACGTAGGAAAGAAGCTAAATAATTTTTGTAGTTCTCTGATTGCAACTCAAGTACTTTACCCTCTACATTGCTTCTTTTTCTCCAAATAATGATGTCGAAGGGTGCCACACTCTCTTACCGCGGTCACACTCCTCTACCATTTTTGAAGTCGAATTTGACATCATTTTAAATTTGTCAATTATTGTTGATTATCAATTACCTCCTTCTTAACTATTCTTGATACATATTTTGTGTGTAGCGAAACAACCAAAAAATATGACAATTTAGCACTCACTGCTGACAGTAGGGAGACATCCAGTTGGAAATATCCGGCAGCTGTGTACTGTATAGAACGAGATGCTGTCAAATGGGACTTCAATATTTCCGCCTGAAAAGATGAATTTTAGAGGTGGTATTCTGGCTAAGGAGTAAATTTAACCTTTTGGCAATATCCCTGTTACGGATGGGTAATTGGATATCGCTGTAACACTTGGTAAATAAGTTAGCTATACCATTACAAATATACGGGTGCGATATTGAATTTTGAGATAACCTATCCTACTTATTCCCTGCAGAATGCTGGGATGCTCTGCATCCGTGCAAGCTATTGAACAATTTTTTCGACTCGGATATAAAATTTCCTACTTGCTTTTCACCTTTCACAATATCTTGCGAAATCTGGCTTTTCTGGAACTTCTGGCTTTTGCATGTCTGCAGTAAGTGTATGCTTCTTCCAAAATGAACTTGCTGAATTACACTCAAATAGTTCTACGTTTCTCAGGTTTATAATTGTCGACAAACATTAATTTCAGGAAATCTGTATTACATACCATATAGCTGACTAATTTTTCGCAAAATTTGAAAACTACTCCGATGACGATTTACTAATTCCATATTTATTGACTGTTTTCCCAAGTATTTACATACGAATTGTGTCAGTAGAACATTAATGCGTTCATGTTGTATCGATAAAATACACGAATAAATGAGTCGTGTAGGATAGGATAGGATATATTAGGAAACTTACTGATTTATATTGAAGTGAATCTGGAACGAATATCATGCTGTCTCGAATCGCGCAATTGTACAGTTTTGCCTGGTAACAGAATCAAAAAGCGAAAATCACTTTCAATACACCCTTAGGTAATGTTTTTATTTATCACTACCAATCATTGAATGATGTCACTGATTGGAAAAAAAAATCCAAGTTTGCATGGTACTACTATGACATTATTAAACGACAATTAACTTAAAAAAAAAAAAAACGAAATTGTTTTCGAGGAACCAATCATTTCTATAAGGGAAGATTTTAGGGTTAAACAAGTCTGCAAATGAACCAAAAACATTCTTCTTGCGATTTACAAAAACCATTTGTGAGCATATCATCCGTAATTGTTGAAGAAAGTTCTGCAGTAAAACATTCCGTTCTTTTCGAGGGATTTCTGTGTTTAACCATCATGAACCTCCTGACCACCTGTACTTACCTGTTGGTTGGTGGAATCGAACGACCAAAGAACGCCGAATAGCGCCAGAAAAAGCGTTGCACATATAACGTAAGACGTGACTTTAGAGAGGATTCTATCCGCGTATTCAACGTAAGTGAACGAGAGGTACAATTCTGAAGTGGAACCGAGGAACACGTTGACTATAAGCAGCAATAAAATGTCGTTGTACGTCTTGTTGACTAGACGACAATATTCGTAGGTGTCGTGGTAGATGGCTAAGGATTTGAGGAACGTGTTCTTCCCTTTGACCCAAATGTTGATCCTGTTTTGAAAGACGTAGTCCCTGTTCCTGGCCGCGACCATAACACCGACATAGGTGAAAGCTCGTATTTCCACCAGCTTACACAAAGTGGCGGCCCAATAAAACATGGAAGCGGCGGACGTGCAATTCGGCCAAACTTGCCAGTCGTATAGAAAAGCGCTGGTTACGAACGTAGCTGCTAGTCCAATAAACAGTACGTCGTCGAAATAAGTCAAACTTGACGGAAACTGCACAACATCGTGGCCCAAACTCTCAACTCGTCTGATGAGAGACACAGCTGATTTGTAACACGTAGCTATTTCTCGTCTATGCTGCACAGTTAAATACCCACAACCTAATCCACAAATCCAAATAGACAACGACTGAGCACCGTATGTGAGAAACGCTTTTGTTAATTCCAGCTCTCTCTCGATTTGCGCGCTCCGGACTAAACACAATCCTAAGAAACAGTTTATGGATATCATGAATGCAGCAGATATTTTATCAATTTTGAAATCCTTTCGAAGCGGAAACGTCCCCAAGCACTTATTAATCCGGAATATATTCGACGCACTCGATCCGAATACATTCAAATTCAATCGTTTTGTATCTCTGCGGTGCCTCAGTGGTGAAAATTTCATGATTCAATCGCTTACAAAAACGACACTGTTCCCGACTAATGACAGAAACCGCTTAAGATGGATCGCAGTCGATTCTACTAGTATTGAGTCCTACTAAATGACCAACGTTGCTATTTTTTAGTAAAGTGACTACTTTACTTTATTGTCATGTCTAATCAGAGATATTCATCATAACGGTAAAAATGTTCCATTTGTGGCTGCTTTTGTACAATGTTTGATTGATAGATGAAATTTATTCAATGAAATTGTCACAAATGCATATTTAAACGCTGCAAATTCTTTCACTGGGGTTTATTGTTCAATTGGCTTGCGTTCATGATTTGAATTTCTACTAAGCTTTGGAGTGTCCTTGTTTCACAGGTGATAGAGAGCGATTATTGAATTTCAGGAGATATGCATAGAGCACTTAAATCGGTTCTCAAACAAAATTATTTGGATTGATCAGTTGATCATACTTGAGTGTGCCTCCTGAAATTCAATAATCGCTCTATCACCTGTGAAACACGCACACTCCAAAGCTTAGTAAAAATTCAAATCATGAATCATTGAATAATCAACCCTAGTGAAAGAATTTGCAGCGTTTTTTTCAAGAGCGATTACAACGGAGAAATATTCTATTTGAAAATTTTAAATTTCATAAGACGGAGCATGCATATCAGAATACTTCAACCCGTGTATTGGCTACAAACCCTTTTAGGAGTTCACTCCAGTATCCACATTCACTACATCACTAGGTTACTGTTTCCCTCAACAGTACCTACTCTGGTGACCATTATTGACCCTCTATATCAATAATTGATATAGAGTAATAATTGATATTATGTGTATTGTTATACAATATTACGTATCCACAAAACGTCAGCCAAGTTGGGTATGCCACATAGCTTCCTCGTCTAGAACGTATAGATCTTTTTAAATGTTTTTTATTATCTCGATAGACGTAGAACATCTTTTTCACGATTCACGGAACTGACATTCCGCGGGACATATTTCGGCATACATAAACGCGTTCAACAGATTATTCGATATGTAACGCCAATCTGTTGCTTAAATTCTAAATTGATGAGAGATTATGAGATCTTTCTTCCCTCACTATCCTGAAAATCTGAGAGCGATCACACCTCTAGAACCTGAGAATTAATGCTTGGCGGATTTTATGTTTGCGCATGCGCATACTGACATATTAATTTTTGAGTATCGAAGCTCATAGGGGAATGAGAATTTTGGTAAGTATGAGCCGTGAATGAATGGATTTTCCATTACCCTCTCCATCGCTCTTCAAGACATCAAAATATTGCACAGAGATTCATTGATTGTCAAAAACACACTCAATGACAAACACCTATAGTTTTTCGTTGCTGGCTTGGGCTAAAACGGACATCTATCGCGTTATTTCTTAATGGGTTTAAAAGATCGTGTGCAGACATTGCAATATTCTCAATAAACATGTGAAGTACCTCTTCTTTTGTGGAGTCTAAAGTACTCAGGAGGTTGTACAACCCTGTGAACTGTATGAAGGTAATTGTCAAACACGACATAGTTGACAAAAAGTCTGAATATTCAGCCGACAGGCTAAAGTACATCACCGTCGTGCTGGTTACAAATGTGTTCGTCACAATCATCAGCACCATGCTAGAATACACCGCATTCAATTTAGTGCAGTAATCAAACGTTTCATCTCCAATAGTGAGAGACCTCACGAAATTTCTATTCCCCGAAGCCCAAATGTTGCTTCGGTTCTTCAAAATGTAAGAGCGATTCAACTTGAACGCTAAGACCCCGACTCTTGCAAATGCCGATATTTCCGCCAATTTTGTTAAAGCCATGATCCAGAATAGTAAATTGACAACCGAGCAAACGTCAGGCCACGTCCACGATTTATACGCTACGATGTAAGATATAGTATCGAAGATGAAGACCACTATTATAAATTTCTCAAAGTTGTTCAAATCCGATGGAAACTCCACGGCTTGATAGTTGAGCGTTTGCACTCGCTCTATCAACGTCGTTGCTCCGATGTAACAATTTCTGATTCCATCTACATTGCGAACTGACATCCACGTGCAGGTCATGGAGGTAGCGTAGAGGCTCACACTCTGCAACGTGAATGCCGTCGATGTTTTAGTTGACGAAATTTGAAATTCTTGCGTAGTATTTATGCAAAATAAAATCAGACCGAATATTGTATTGACAACAGCGATCGCTACGTAAACTGGATCTTTTTCCAAATTATTGTCGAAAGGAAACACGAACAGTAACTTGCTAATTCGAAATACATTCACAACTTTAGAACCAAAAACGTCTACACTGCCACTGTTCTGGATATTCTTTCCGAACATTGTCACAGAATTATGAAGCAATGAGGTTTGATTCTTTTCTTTCGGTCTGAGGGTACGTCTATCGGTGACGTGAAGACTACACGAATGTAGTTGAAAGCTGGAAAAAGTCAATCACTTCCTGGCATAAAACTGGTCGTGAGTTCGAATAGAAAATGGCTGTATCGCCAATGTCAACAAATGTGAACCGATAAATGCAGCCCATTAAAGCATTCCTCTGTAAACGCCTATCGATCCAGAATGATTGATGAAACCACCGGTTAGTGTGATATGTCCATTAGTATTACAATGTATTACAATGTCACAATGACCGATTTATGCAGATCGAATAATATCTCTGCAAACCAAAGATAATGATGCTTTCAATCTTATCAAAGAACTACATTTAAAGCTGTCAAGGTGGATGCGGCACTATCTTCTTTATACTAATGGAATGTGTCAAAATATGAACAACAATCAAACTAACATTCTGCATGTATTCTAGAAGGTAAAGGAAAAAGCACTAGTTCAGGAGTTGGTCGGTTGAACTCCTTATAGATTTTTTGTTATTTAAGTTGCATTTCAACACGTAGTTCCTACCTATGAAGTGTACTTGTATTTTTCGCTGGGCAAGATCAAAATACAGTGAATGTAACAAATCAAGATGACGTTAAGACAGTTTCGCTGTTCATATATTACGTTGAGTAACACAAGAATTTTCCCCTTCCCAAGCTCAATCAGAATAGCATAATAACAATGAAGTTCCATTTACGCTTATTTCTGATTTATAACCCAATCCCGCATGTTGGAATTCTGAATTCCATGGATGGTCATTGGACATTACCGGTTCAGTTGTAATCATAATAGATAGATGTGCCTGATAATGCAAACATGAAGACGTTTTCCTTGCAACATTCGTGAGAGTCACACAATTGTGACATTGTCTGACAGAATGTGGCGTTAAATGTATTCGGATTATCCAGGCAAATCCTAAATAAAAATCTAAAACATAAAATTTTACGATATCCGCTATAATAAATATTTCACCATAAGCTCTGTGTGTGGGCTTAGATTTGTGCCCTAAATGTTGTCGCCGGTGCCCTGAATTTCCTCCGTTGAGTATTTATTGAAAACTTGAAATTCTGAAAACGAAGATAACAGTTTTCACAAATGAATCGCACTTGATGTTTTTTTGTATGTGCCTATCGTTTGAATAACTTTTCAAAGTATATGCTGAATTAATAGTATTATTTAGTGAGCCTCACCAAAATCTGTCAATCCAAATTCATATTTTGCTCTAGCTATCGCCAGCCATCCTGAACCCCATAATCACTGTTGCACCGACTGAAAGAACAAGAACTACAAAGACTTTAGTTTCAATTTTATGCTACTTTCCAGGTTGTTGCGACTTTGGGAACGACGAGCTCTTGCGCTTTCGATAATTTGGCTGACATCGGTCCCGTCTGCAAGGAAGAGAACGTGTGGCTGCACATTGACGCTGCTTATGCAGGTCTGTAGCTATAACCTTTGAATTGAAATCCACTCTGTGTTCATGATGTAGTGTAAAGATGCTTGGTGCATGTATAAAACAACTTCTAAATAAGTCGGAAATCTAACTATATCAACTTGCAGTATCGTTTAATCTCTTATCTTATGTCATTAAAACCTTATGTCATTAAAACTGTCATAACTCCCTCAATTTTGAATACAGCTCAAATATGATGACACTGTTGGAAAGAGCTTTAAATTTTCTATCTGGCTGATGCCATAAAACATTTTTTTATTGCATTGAAGATGTGCAATTGCTGGGCGAAATGGCAGTTTTGTCAAAATCTCAAAATCACCTGTTTTTCATTTCGCCTAGAAACCCCATTAATGCTTGACGCAGAACTGTGCAGGCCTGGTAAAACGTGCGCCAAAATGTCAGCTTTCCAACGGTGTAGTCGTTCTGATTTTTAAAAACATTTTTAGTTAAGGAAATGGTGTTTAACTGGAGAAAAAGGTGTGTTTTCTGTTAAAATTGAGGTTTTTCCACAAGTCTCGACGAAAAAAGGTTGGAGGCGGGATATACGTAACTTTTCTCGCTGAATCGAATGTTGACAACACCAGACCTCTCTAGTGACGATTTAAGTTAGTTTTGTCGGATGCGTAAACCCGTTCGTTTGTGAACAGCGCCTACGGCATTTCTAAGCTGACCGGCCAAAGTGAAGATAATCGAAGAGCCGAAAGACGGCTATTGTTTGTGTTTATTTACGATTGATTCCGATGAGTTGCATTCATCTTTGTGTGGACACAAAATCTTATCAATCCAGGCTTCCGTATCATTACCAACTCTTCCCCTTTCTTCTCTTTCCTCGCTGTATTTTCTTCAGTGTGGTTTCCCTATTGCATATTCCCATTCATCATGGTTGCGCTATAGCTATTGAACATAGCTGGTACTAGTAATAACCAAAACCTAAGTGACAAAAAAGGATTAGTAGGTAAAAAATATTATCTACAAATATTTTTTCCTCATACTATCCGACGTGTTCGCAAGGGTGTGAGTTGTACACAGGAGGAGTGTGACTCCCTTGCTGCTTCAGAAGCATTGCAATTTTCAAAACCGTATATAAAAATCATGTCAACATACTCACTTGCGGTGTAGCTACTCTACTGAAAGCAATTCATCGCAATAAATCTTAAATGAACACAAACAATAGCCGTATCTTCGATTATCCTGACTTCGGATGGACAGCATAGGAATGCCGTAGATGCTGTTCACAAACGAACGTTTTTATTCTTTAAATTAATTTTCATTTTTAATTTTTGAATATTTATTTTTTGGTTTTTATCTTAAGAATCTTGTTTAAACTCTAACTCTTTATATGAACTCGATTTAAACCCCAATATCTTACCATTGTCCTACAACTGGATAACAAGTTTGAGTAAGGAAACATTTTACTAAAACTTAATTTGTTCAGAAGCAACCATTAACATCAACATTGCAACACCCAATGCTACGGCCAAATCAGAATGGGGTTGGTAATACACGGCGCACAAAGCAACCCCTCCTTCAAGACCGGGGGGTCGTGAGGGTCATTGCATATCTTGCCCCTGACAATGGCTCCTCCGTAGCTTTCCCAATTTTCAAACATTAGGTCTTCTTTAGTTATAACTGGTGTCCCAGGAGTTATGCACAATCCAACTCCGAACAAAAAGGCCTTCTTGCAATTTTTTGCCTCGTTTCCGAGTTATTCGCAATTTAAGATTTTTTCGTGTTTTCGAGCTATTTTGGAGGTAGCTCAAATTAGATGACACCGTTCGAAGAGCGTTACATTTTCTATCTATTTGATGTCAGAAAATATTTTTTTTATTGCATTGAAGATGTGCGATTGCTGCTCGAAATGGCAGTTTTGTCAAAATGCCGTTTCTCGGCTCTTTGATAATCCTGACTTTGGCAAGACAGCTTAAAAATTCCGTAGACGCTGTTCACAAACGAACGGGTTTACGCATCCGACAAAACTAACTTAAATCGTCACTAGAGAGGTCTGGTGTTGTCAACATTCGATTCAGCGAGAAAAGTTACGTATATCCCGCCTCCAACCTTTTTCCGTCGAGACTTTTGGAAAAACATCAATTTTAACAGAAAACACACCTTTTTCTCCAGTTAAACACCATTTCCTTAACTAAAAATGTTTTTAAAAACCAGAACGACTACACCGTTGGAAAGCTGACATTTTGGCGCACGTTTTACCAGGCCTGCACAGTTCTGCGTCAAGCATTAATGGGGTTTCTAGGCGAGATGAAAAACAGGTGATTTTGAGATTTTGACAAAACTGCCATTTCGCCCAGCAATCGCACATCTTCAATGTAATTAAAAAAATGTTTTCTGACATGAAATAGATAGAAAATTTAACGCTATTTCCAACGGTGTCAACATATTTGAGCAGTATTCAAAATTGAGGGAGTTATGAGAGTTTTAATGATTCAAGATCAAAAACAAAAAAACGCTGCAAATCCTTCCACTGGGGTTTATTATTCAAATTTGAATTTCTACTAAGCTAAGGTAAACCATGATTTTTTCCAGGGGGGGGGGGGGGGTTAGCATTTTTTTTTCCAGCGATTACAATGGTTTAATTGAATCCTAATAAAGATAAATAGTTGGAAAGAGCTATTCAAAAACTTGCAATTTTTATCTGGTGATTATTCAATCGAAAAATTTCTGGAGCACGTGAATCTGTTCTCGCATTTTTTTGTTCGGAGTTAAAATTCAAATCATGAACGCAAGTCGATTGAGAATAAACCCCAGTGAAAGAATTTGCAGCGTTTTTTTATTGAACCTCAATCCCCCCCCCCCCCACAAAAAAACATCTATAATTTATCAAGTCCTGTGGTGCATTGCGTTAAAACTTCAAATCCAAATTTAAACGATGTAGCCAAAGGTAGACAGATGGAGGGGGCACACAAATATCATCAACTGATCAATCCAAATAGGTGTTTTGGATGAGAATCGATTTACGTGGTCTATGCATATCTCCTGAAATTCAATAATCGCTCTATCACCTGTAAAACACGCTCCAAAGCTTACTAAGATTCAAATCATGAACGCAAGCCAATTGAATAATAAACCCCAGTGAAAGAATACTTATTTACCCCAGTAATAATATTGAATAATAAACCCCAGTAATAATATTGAATAATATTTGCATATATTATCAGAATGCTTCAACCCGTGTATCGGCTACTAACTTACAAGTATTCACATCGGCTATCACTCCAGTATCCACATTCACTACAACTCGACGCTATCGGCACTACGTTAACATCACTAGGTTACAAACAAACAATAATAAACGAAAAAACGCAAATGTTGGCACCATAAATCGGGCCATTACATCGTGATTTACGGACGTGGGGAAGGGCTCATTCGATTCCCAATGGTATGTTCTTCAAATAGGAAATATTTAGGCCGATTCGACTAGTTTTGAGGTTTTCAGGGATTTTACAAAACTTTGACAGCCCATAAAGGGCACTTTAAATTGAGTGAGAGAGCTGGCTCAAGAATTGGGGCGTCGTCGGACCAAGATGGATTTTTCCTGAAAATTTCAGATTTTTTGCTCCATTTCAGATATCGTGCGTGTGCGGCGGACGGACGGAAATTTTTTATTGCAGATTCGCTACACCCTATGAAATTTTCAGGGGGGTTAGAATTTTTTTTTTCCAATTACAATGCTTTATTATAAAAAAAAAAAATTTTAAATCATAACTCGAATAAGAGACATTTTTGTTCGGAAATGAGTTGTAGAACAAACAGAAAACGGAATAAAAAAAATATTATCCAAAACGATTTTCTAGTCAGATTCCGATTTCTGGCAAGGTGTGATAATGAACTCAAGTACTCCCAGAAGCATTGTCAATAAAAACATCTATAAAAATCACGTCAACATTACGCACTTGCGTCCTGAAAGCAATTCATCTAAATCGCATTGAATCTTCGATGCTGTTCGTGGCGAACGTTTTTATTCTTTAAATTAATTTTCATTTTTAATTTTTGAATATTTATTTTTTGGTTTTTATTTCTTGTTTAAACGATGAACTCGATTTAAACCAATATTTTCTTACCATTGTCCTACAACATAACAAGTTTGAGTAAGGAAACACAAATTGTTCAGAAGCAACCATTAACATCAACATTGCAACACCCAATGCTCCAAATTTCAGGGTCGGTAATACAAATGGCGACAACGTCGATCCTTCAAGACCGGGGGGTCGTGGATGGGTGATTGCATATCTCCCCTGACAATGGCGAGACTCCGTAATTTCCCAATTTTCAAACATTCTAGTTACCCAGGAGTTATGTACAATCCAACTCCGAACAAAACAGGCTGAAGCTTAGCCTTCAAATTTTAACGTGTAGCCAAGAGCAGATTCACAAATTCATCTTTGATCAATCCAAATAGGTTTTTGGATGAGTGTCGATTTACGTGGTCAGTTCAAAAATCGCTCTATATTTAGTGAAATCATCCAATTGAATAATAAACCCCAGTTCGAAAGAATACTCTTAATAATGAATAATATTTGCCTATATATTATCAGAATGCTTCAACCCGTGTATCGGCTATGTTCACATCGGCTATCACTTATCCACATTCACTACAAAACGACGCTATCGGCTCGGACATCAAAACAAACAATAATAAACGAAAAAACGCAAATGTTGGCACCATAAATCGGGCCATACATTTTTGACCTACGGACGTGGAGAAGGGCTCATTCGATTCCCATCTAATGGTATGTTCTTCAAATAGAGAAATATTTAGGGCCGCTTCGACTAGTTTTGAGGTTTTCAGGGATTTTACAAAACTTTGACAGCCCATAAAGGGCACTTTAAATTGAGTGAGAGAGCTCGCTCAAGAATTGGGGCGTCGTCACGAAGATTTTTTCCTGAAAATTTCAGATTTTTTGCTCCATTTTTCGGAGATATCGTGCGTACGGCGGACGGAAACATTTTTTATTGCAATTCGGACTCTACATTTGAAACGTAAACCATGAAATTTTCAGGGGGGTTACTTTTTTTTTCCAGAGTTACAATTTTATTATTGAATAATACACCAAAATTTTAAATCGCTAATAACTCGGAAACGAGGCTTTGCTAAGAGACATTTTTGTTCGGAAATGAGTTGTAGAACACGCAGAAGTCGGATTGTGCATAACTCCTGGGACACCCTGTATAAAACGAACCTGACTGTATCTAGTCAGATTCAGATTTCTGGCATGGTGTCTAATAAGAACACTCTGGAAGTATCCAAAGGAATTCGCAAGAGTTTACATTGTCCAACCATAGGTACCACACTTTTAATTCCTTGCAGTTGTGTGGGAGGATGTCCTGATTGAATGCATTATCAAGTTAATTGAAAATTACAATGATGTATTATACTTTACCTCCTATAAAAGAAGAGAATGGTGGGGGAGTTCTACGGATATACGGATAATATTGGCGAGGAACACGAAGTCCAACTTATTGCAGAATACGCTCGTCTAACAATAATAATAATCAAATGTTGTACGTATAAAAAGACAAACAATATGATCCAATAGTCAATCCGAATAGGTATTTTGGTTAAAATGTTTTCAGTAATGCATACTGAAATTCAATAAATATGTGAAACAAGCAAAAGCTTAAAATTTATATCTGATTGAATAATAATGAAAGAATTTGCAGCGTTTTTCGCATTTAGTTCTAGTTCTGTCATTTGATGAAGAAATCACCTTTGTGACAGCTGGATTCAATGATGAAGTAACCATGATTAGCTGATTACGTTGTGGTCATAATACCAGCAATGATTATATTTAAAGAGCGACTTTTATAATTAAATACCAGTAAGTACATACTGAGTAAATATGAAGCTAATTTATATCTGATTAATACCTAATTTGTCTTTTGATGAGGAGCACCTTTGTGACAGCTGGATTCAATGATGAAGTACGTTGCCACCATGATTAGCTGATTAGCGTCTGGTCATAATACCAGCAATGATGGAAATTTAAAGGCACTTCCTAATAAGATGCCTTCATTCTATCGCCTTTTGTATTTTAAACAACGGGGTTTCCTTCTAGTTGTCTTTAGGGAAAAACTCTGGATGTGGAAATATTTCATGATAATTATGTGGCTGGTAGTAAGCAGGTTATCCGAGAGTTTGCATAGGTTATGAATGATGGAATCATCAACATTGTAGCATGACGAACAAAGGGCAGGGTTGAATTGAGTGGTCTGTGGGTATTGTGTTGGTGAGGAAGAAGAAATCCAAAATTTCAAAGAGTTGAGGGTCATTTATGATGTTATCAGTTGATTTTGAAATAAAGAGTCTATACACTAGTATACTTATCCTCATTGCGGAGAATGAAACGCAGGATAAGTGAATTTTCATGAGAAATCACTGGGGTTTATTATTCATCGGGTTATGAAAATGATCAGCACAATCGAATCAATCAACATACTGTAAACACGCACACTCCAAAGCTTAGAAGAATTTCGAGGTAGGCACGAACAAACGGCAGGGTTGAAGTCATGAGTGGGATGAATATGAAATTGGTGAAAGAATTTACAAGAAGTTATTTGCAGTTCCCTTTAAATCCAAAATTTCAAAGAGTTGAGGGTCATTGATGATCAGTTGATTTTGAAATAAATAGTCTATACACTAGTATACTTATCCTCATTTGTGGAGAATGAATTTTTCCGCAGGATAAGTGAATTTTTTTCCTGCATTTGGATTCATGAGAAAAAAAAAACATATGTAATAGGTGATTATGATTTCCCAACGCTTTCATAGATATTTAAAATGATGTAATAACCTGTACTTTACAACTATATTAACGTTGAGTTCAAATTCTACGTATTTATTTCTAGGATCGTCCTTTATATGCCCGGAGTACCGCCATTTGATGGAAGGAGTTGAATACTCCGATTCGTTCAATTTCAACCCTCACAAGTGGATGCTGGTCACGTTCGATTGTTCCGCTATGTGGTAAGATACAGAACCTATTTCAAAGTCAAATACGATATGTTCATGACAAGTTAGGTTTCTACCTTCAATTGAAGCGAATGGACTATCGTGAAATTGGGTTTTCTTCGGATTTGTGATTTGATCGTAGTGGGGGCTGTAATAGGTTAGATTGATTGTAATTTCGTCCAAGGAACCAGCACAGATAGGCCGGACTCCACCTCAAACTAACATCTGAGTCAGCTTTGGCTTCGAGCCTCGAGGGCGCTGCAATTGCGATTTCCAATCTACGAGTACTAAGATTTCAACAATGGGAAGATTCATGGAAATGTTCAAGTGGTCAATAACTAGGCACACAATGTAAAGACGATTCGCATAATCTGTGACAATCGCAAGGACTGCGATTTCAAGCAAACTCCTTTCTACCTATACTAACGTAAAGTTACTAAATCTGATCAAAAGTTTAGTTAAGTTGTTTTAAAATATAAGATAAAGAAAGTGGTTTTCTAAAAGAAATTATTAAACAATCACATAAAAGAGGACGGAATCAAAAAGGAACGTGCTTGGTGGCATTTTGCTGCCCTTCACATCTACTTTCACCCGAATCTTTTCGTCACACTAAATCGTATCCTTAAGAAAAACTACTCATTTTGAATATGGGATAAGGCGTGTTTGCTTCCAATTTTTGAAAACTGCCTCCTTAATTGAAACTGTCTCTTAATTTGAATGTCATGCTTCTGATTGAATCACAGAAATGATTCATTCATTGATTCTAATATGTCCAATTTGTTTGACAGGCTGAAAGATCCTTCGTGGATTGTGAACGCGTTCAACGTGGATCCTCTGTATTTGAAACACGACATGCAAGGGTCCGCTCCAGATTACAGGGTAAGAGTGCAGGATGAAATTAGAAAACAATAACCAAAAACCATGAACTAATACAGGGCAAGACAGAGTTACACCAGATTTAAAGATAGAGTTAGTCCAGTAATCGTTGAAAAGATCTCAATGTATGCTTAAATCTGTTTGAAACGCTTCGAAAACTTGACACTTCCTTGAAAAGTTTTGTTAATAAATGATACACTACAATTCTCAGGGTACCTTTAACAATGTGATTAGGTCGAGCCCATTATGTATATAATTTTTTGTTAGTACTAATTCAAGGCGAAAATCATGACGAATGGCGTTACGAAGGGATGGGATATTGCATTTTCTGGAGGTTGTTTTCTGGTTCGGATCGTCTAAAAGGGTTATTTCCCATTCACAGTAATACAGGTTTTCTGGAATTAGGTTTTTTCGTTGAGCCCATCTCAGAACATCCATCTGCATAGTTTATAAGCTAAATCATGATCTCTGAATCGTAAAAGTCCATTTTCTACTGAATTGTAGTGGATACCAAAGAGGTTTATTTTACAAACAGTTAATATGGTAGTATCTAATATCTCTTACATTGTTAGAGAAAACCACCTACAGTTCTTGACTTGACTGTGATCTATTGACTGTTAGTAAAATGTTCCTCAACATTCTTGCAGTTCAGAGCTATCCGAGTTTTCGGTAATATCAGGATAGCCCTATTAACGAAGTGAGACCACATCTCCATCCATTTTCGATTTTCCATTTTGGGTGTTTTGTTTTGATATTTGAGGAGTCTAGATGAATATACAATAGTGTACATTAATTACATTATAAGGTCCATGGTAAAGGGGTATCTCCCGTTCACAATAACATTTTCAGGTTTCTTCTTTGTCATCTTCTTCCTTTTCGGTGAGCCCATCCCAGGCCATCTATCTGCATAGTTTATCTGCTTAATCATTATCTCTAAATTGTAGAAGCCCATTTTCCACTGAATTGTAGGACCACCTACCTTCTACTACCAGCTCTCACATCATTAGCAACTACCTACGGTTCCTAACTTGATTGTAATCGATTGATGGATAGCAAAATTTTATAGAATTCCAAAACATTTGAGTTAAAGCTGAGGTTCTTCATCTTTTCTGCAATTCAGACAATGTAAGACTTCGGAATAAATCTAGAGCAATCTCAACGAGTTTTCGGTAATATCGGGATGGATGTAAGTAACTAGTTCTGCCATAAGTTATGTTACTAAGAAAATTGCATGAAGACATCACTTTTATCTTAATTCTCAGCTGTTATTTTCTTTTAAAAATATAATATGTTGTAAGGAGGTAAAACGTCGAATCACTCAAAACGTCAACCTTTTTCCTTCACATGACTTGTGATCTTCAGGGCAAATCACCGATGGCTATACGCAGCACTTCCTGAGGGAAATTACTAACAACATTCGCCAGAAACGATTTTAAACTCTCCAAATTACGGAGGCTTCGGCCACAAGCCACCAGCCTAAGATGAGATTGAAAGTGGTAGTCCAATGGGTTCATTTCCAGGCTTCCTGAGGGTGGCTGGACAATCCGACATGGTGATGAATTTGAGAACGTTCGACCCTCATGACATGAATCTGAGTTCTGCTGAAAGATCCTGTGTTTCCCGCGAACAGTGTTTGGGGGCTTCATTACTGAGCGGTGATTTTTAGCTCCATAACTAAGATAAACACTGAGTCCAAACTAGGCTCAGCGTGAACTCGTTTCAGCTGCACAGTACATCAAATGTTTTTAACAAAACTCATGGCATTACTAGGTACTAAACGAAGTGAGACCACATTATGGACTTCAATATTGGTTTTATGGTTATTTAAAAGTAGGAGCTTTGTTTTAATCTTAAAGGAGAGTAGGTGGATATCCACTTAGTGAATAGTTTACATTAATTACATTATAAGGTTCATATGTATGATTTTCATTGCTTGGACAGTGACATAACTATATGAATGTCCTTGAATTTACTAGCACTGGCAAATCCCTCTGGGAAGAAGGTTCAGATCGCTGAAGCTCTGGTTCGTCTTGCGTCTCTACGGAGCCGAAAACCTGAGAAACCACATCAGGAAGCAGATCGCCCTCGCTCACGAGTTCGAGCAAATGGTTTTGGCCGATCCCCGATTCGAATTGGCTGCCGATGTCATCATGGCGCTGGTTTGCTTCAGATTGAAGGTACCATCAACCTTTTGTACTTTTCTGGAATTGAGCAGACATTTTGTATTGACTAGTCCAAAGAGATACCTGTTGTTATACGGATAGATACTCCCTAGTATGCCAAAAACTTTGGGAGAAAGTACACAGTATTTCACCTAACCATCATGAATCAGAACTTGAGTGACGCCAACCGCGCCACATCACCTCCACTAGTTGCCAAGAAATTAATTTGTAGTGGATTTATGATTGAAGTTTTCTTCAACACAAATACCCAATTCACTCCATTTTGTTTCAACTTTGAGCTCTTACAGCTTTGTTTTTCAATGCTCCCGGATTGTTAGGTGATAATTTTTGTCTAATTCTGTTATAGTAAGCATATGAGTGACAATTCGCTAGGTTTTAATCTATATAATCACTTTATTTCATTCTTCAGGGTTCTAACGAGGACAACGAAACCCTCCTGAAAATGATCAACGGAAACGGTAAAATCCATATGGTGCCGTCCAAAATCGGCGGGACGTACTTCCTCCGGATGGCAATTTGCTCGCGGTACACCGAGTCCGAGGACATCAAGGGGTCTTGGGCGGAGGTCCAAGCTATGGCCGATCGATTGGAGAAGGAAAAGTCCAAGAACTAAAACAACTTGTATTCCTTATCATAATATCTACCTATAGATATCATCTTGCCTCGGTATTGTACATTCGTACTCACTCAGTATTAATTTAAGGCTTCTCAAGGCTTACATATTTTGTCATCAAAAACTGCAGAGTTGGAATATCCAAGTAAACTGGTACTTCATGTACTTTTCTTCAAGTGTTTGAGAAAATGTACTAATATTTGACAAAATTCGAGACACCAATAACGAGAATGGCGAGGCATATCTGTACAAGGAAGTACTTGACAAGTACAAGCAGAATTATACATGTACCTGCAACTTCACACTTTAGTAGGTACAATTATTTGAACTCAAAACACTCAAGTAAATGCTTGTATCCATAGCACACAAGTACACGTACTTGCTTTAGGATACCAAATCCCTCCCCATCATTCTAGATAGTATTCTAGGTTCAAAGAGAGAATGTACTTGAAGCCACCCGAACAACAAACACTTGTGTACTTGCGATTTTACGAGTATTGTTCCTTTACTTCGTAATTGTAAATTTGTCCAACTCTGTTACAGAGCTCTGTTACAGAATGTATGGAATCTGTTACTTTCAAATGAGGCCTAACATTCGTGGACCCATACTGTATACGTGTATATGAAAACTATTCATTTCTTAACATAGATACTATGTGTTTTAGTCCGGCCGTTAAAAACATGGAGAAAACTCTCCTTTTTCTATTTTTCCTTTATATAAAGTAGTATCGTTTTTTTATTGATAGAAAGATACTGGGCAACTACATGTATTATAAATCTCATAATAACCAACAATCCTACTTCGACAATACCGGCCAAATAAAGTTACTACTAGCACCTTAATTCATGTTTCCGTTTTAAATGTACAAAGGTGCCTACCCTCGGTTGACTCAACCCATAACTACTTCTCCTAGCAGAAATTACTTTAATAATTCCGTTTATCACCTATGTGATATTTTTTTTCTATTTTCGCGGAGATATCAGGATTATCGCCTGCAGTGCTAAGTCGAAAAATGTCATTTCATCGAGAAGGCAAGAAACAGTATTGAAAACTTTGAGAGAATTGATATTTTGAATTGGTTGGCGCACAACTTCATCTGTTTCCGTTAATTATAGAAAACCTTTATAATAAATTCTTAGTTATCTGACATTGATTAAGTAAATAAATATTTAAATATTGCTTCCTCACTACCAAAGGCAGAAAAGCCCTGGTTGTGTGCGAAAGGCCAACGAGGTTTTTCTTTACAAAATCAAAATTCCCACTTTTTTTATTCATCATTCTGTGGTCATTCATTTTCACACTAAAACTATTCCAAGTTTTGGTATAATTTTGATGGAACTTCCAAGGGTGGGAATGTGTTTAGTATTGGGATGGTGCACTATGAATTTCATTGCCGATGCTGGCATTTCTGTGTGCTCGGGCAAACTTGATTCCGTATAACCTCGATTTCCGTTCATTTTGTTCAATCTCAGGAGATAGTTGTGTACAGTTTTTAAGATAACATCTCTATAATTTATCATGATTGATTTAGTAATAACTAATGAGCGTGCGTAAAACTAAACGTAGTTGACTCTGGCAGAATCCTTGTCTAATCAACCGATTATATATTGTGAAAATTGCATGTATTGTGCGGGATACCTCCTAGATGGTTCAAAAAAATTTGATTCCTATTTGTTCCCATAATTTATTGTTTCTATCAATGTTATTACATTGAACAACTAAGTAAGTGTGTTGCTGGTATCATAATGTGAATGCCCGCATGGATCCAGTCAAATCCAAATCAGATTACTAAAAAGGTCCAAATTCTATTGGCTCCGTTAATCCAGTTAAAGTTTGAGAATGTTTAGTTGCTAGCAATGTTAGTGGCTACCTATCGACCATTTGTAGCTGTTAAATTTGCAAAAACCATGAGCAGAATTTGCTGGTTAAGCGCCAATAATTATTACCGTTTATTTCAAATGTTCCTTCCCACGTACTCGTATAACTCGCATCACCAATTTGCATTTAATTGATTTTCATATAATTTAGCCTACTCTAATGATATACTTGGAACAGAATTTCATTTCACAAAGTATTTGTGATTTTCTCTAAAGAGAAACAAACGAGTTGGAAAACTCCGCAGCTCTTACGTAAAACCTTCTAAAAATCCCCTAGAAGGTTCTCTAGATATTTGATTTCTATTTGTTCCTATAATTTATTTTCTCTAAAAATGCTAAAAAATTGAACAACTAAACAAGTGTATATTGTGCTCAATCTTCCATGTGACGCTGGGTTCATGACGGCCACCCTCATGGATCCTGGCAAAATCCAAATCAGATTAATAAAGAAGTCTAATTCTGTTAAATATTGGACACCGTAAATCCAGTTGAATAAGTGTCATTTTTTTAACCGAATATGTCATCATCGAAGTTTGAGAATGTCTAGAGCCCTAGCAATGTTTGTCTAATCGACCACTTGTAGCTGTTGAATTTGCAAAAAACATGTGCCAGAGTTCGCTGGTTTCCATATAATTCAGCCTTCTCTATTGGTTCACTTTGGACAGAACTTTGTTTCTTAAAGTATTTATGGTTTTCCTTGAAGAAAAGTGGACCATTTGGAAAACTCCGCAGTATGCAAATACTCTTTTATCGCATCCCTTTCTACACAAAACCTAGTTAAGTTGTTCCGAACTTCATCTCTGCTAGAAATGACTTCGGCCGAACTCTACCGGGTTGATTCCACGAAAGTACCTCAAGGTCTAAACGCGTTTGGAAGTAGGTCAGAACCACCTGTTGAGCAACTTGCGAATCCGCTACCAATAGCAGGTATTTTTGTGAATGTCATTCAAAGAAATGACCGATCTCGTATTTCCTCCTTTTTTAATAAACTCTCAGGTTGAACACTAACTGTCAAACAAACTAAAATTACCCTCAGAATACCAGTTATGTTGGAAAGCATCTTCCGAAGAGGGAGACATAATTTTCACT
The DNA here is from genome assembly GCA_031894815.1 of Creontiades dilutus. Taxonomy (NCBI): domain Eukaryota; kingdom Metazoa; phylum Arthropoda; class Insecta; order Hemiptera; family Miridae; genus Creontiades; species Creontiades dilutus. The sequence continues at coordinate 41,708 of JAVIWC010003001.1, read as the reverse complement.
GATTTCTTAGAATCAACATAGTTAACATACCATACTATTCTAGACTCAATCGTATAAATTTGAACATTCTTCAAATAATATCGTTAATTGAAGGGTAGAATGTAAAGAAATTCGAAATTATATAACAGAAGACAGCTAAATTGGTTCTTGACAATTTCTTTAACAAAGTTACATCAGTTTGATGTAAGTTTTTATTCAATGTTCCACTCTAAAACATTTCTAGTGCATTAGCATATAAAATGAAATGACTGTTATATCACGTTATAATACATGCACATAATAAGGAACTGTATTGTATTATGAATAATAAATATTGTTATTATAAAAATCTTATTCTGCTCTACGACCTTCGCGTTGTGTGCTGTAGCAACCATTCTCGAATTTTTACTGCTCTTATTTACCGTTTTTGACTCCGTAGATACCATTTTATTTTTCAGAAATGTTCCATTTTCGCCGTTTTGAACTTTTTCTTTTACATTTGGCCTTACAATTGTACCAAATTGACAATCCTCGGGTAGCCGAGTAGGAATTCATCATTGGGTCCAATTGAATCATCAATGACTAAACATTGACTGTATTTCACTTGATAATGAATGATAATAAGGTAAAATAATGTTTTTTGAAAGCTTACCAGTAAAATACGCTTATAAAATTGATGTTTATCGCAATCATGTAGTTTTTTAAGGTCGTTATTATCTCTGAGTACATACATGTTCTTGAAATTGTTTGTAAATCCGTATTGACAATAGTAGATGTAAAGACCGACTTAGCATGTTGAATTATCAACGCATTGTTCAACCTAATGTACAATTTTTGAATTGTCGAAGCAGCTTAAATCAAGCATACGAAATTGTGAGATACAAGCAGGTTCTGTGAACACAATATTGAAGTGGAATATGTCTTACTTACATAAGCTGACATATTTATTACAGTAATTTGCCAATCGCATAAGCATAAGGTGTTTTGACTAGCTCTTTCTCCATTACCGGGCCAAATTGATGTTGTGAATACATCGGAACTTGTAAAATATGTAATCCAAGCGAAAGGGTGAACTCAAAAAATGAAAATCCACCGTTTTTAAGTACATTGAAGAAGTGGGTTTGGGTGAGAAAAAATTGTCCAACAATTTCAAGACCGAGTAGTCTTGAAATCACATCATCTTCGATCCATCAACCGTTCGATTTTGAGTTTGCAAAATAGGACTCCAACAAAATTAAATTGGAAAGAGAAAATCTTCCACTTTTCGATGGTGAAACCCTTTTTTCAATCAACTGTATATTTGACCTGAAAAAATTGATTTTGTAATCTTAAAAATGAGTTTTCTCCAACGGGTGTTTTCGATTTTTTAGCCTCATTTCAAGGTATCCACTTTTACAAAATCCATTTTAAAGAGAATATGCAATATCTTGTATACTTCGAACACGTTTATTTGATTCCTAGCTTATTCCTAGAAGCCTAAAGCCTTCTTCAATTTGATGGTTTTGGAAAACAGCGTCCACCTTTTGTTCTTCTTGAACGAAATACTTGATCTCAATTTGACGTTCTCCATTGAAGCTGTGATTTTTGAAATATAATCCGCATTTATCAGCCAAAACTCATCACATTAATCGAGCAGTTGTACAAACGCGTTTAGAACCATTCGCGAAAGGTTTTCACATGACACCATCTATAATAAGTACTTAGATGATTAATTATTTAAACTGCATAATTATGGATGTGGTTCGGTGTGATTTCGACGAGTCAGTTGGAAAATTTGTTTTCACCGAGGGGTACAACATACTAAAATCACTGGGGTTTATTATTCAATTGGCTTGCGTTCATGATTTGAATTTCTACTAAGCTTTGGAGTGTGCGTGTTTCACAGGATAGGGCGATTATTGAATTTCAGGAGGCACACAAATATGATCAACTAATCAATCCAAATAGGTATTTTGGTTGAGAACAGATTTACGTGCTCCATGCATATCTCCTGAGATTCAATAATAGCTCTATCGTGTGAAAAACGCACACTCCAAAGCTTAGTATAAATTCAAATCATTAACGCAAGCCAATTGAATAATAAACCCCAGTGAAAGAATTTGCAGCGTTTTTTAATGTAAAAAGACTAGTATTGCGTTTCTATTTAAAACAAGCCAATTGAATAATAAACCCGAGTGGAAGACTACTTATTTACCCCAGTAATAATATTGAATAATAATCCCCAGTAATAACATTTACCTATAATATATTATATTATCAGCGTTTCATACATATCAGAACGCTTCAACCCGTGTATCGGCTATAACTACTACAAGTATCCACATCGGCTATCACTCCAGTATCCACATTCACTACAACTCGACGCTATCGGCATCACTAGGTTACAAACAAACAATAATAAACCAAAAAACGCAAATTTTGTCACCATAAATCGGGCCATACATCGAGAATGGTTTGACCTACGGACGTGGGGAAGGGCTCATTCGATTCCTGATGGTATGTTCTTCAAATGGAGTAAAATTTAGGCCACTTCGACTTGTTTGGAGGTTTTTAGGGATTTTACAAAACTTTGACAGCCCTTATAGGGCACTTTAAATTGAGTGAGAGAGCTGGCTCAAGAATTGGGGAGTCGTCGGACCAAGATGGATTTTTCCTGAGAATTTCAGATTTTTTGCTCCAGCCGTTTCGGAGATATCGTGCGCACGGCGGACGGACGGAAAATTTTTTATTGCACATTCGGATTCTACACCCGTTGAAACGTAAACCATTAAATTTTCAGGGGGGTTTGAATTTTTTTTGTAGAGCGATTACAATGGTTTTTTATTGAATAATAAACCAAAATGGTCGATTTTTGCTTTTCGAGTTCAACCTTTCTCCTGGGATACGACCTCGGCTTATTTTTCTTGTCTATTTATATCTGACTCATTTGTGAATGTTTAATTTAATTTGAAGAAGGGAGTTTTTTTATACATGATTTTATAATTTACAATTCGGTTGATACCCAAGTTTTTGAATTTTCCACTATTCACTTATTTTTTCATCCGAAAGTTTCATTTTAACATAAAACATCGTGAGCCTTCTGACAATATGACATTTAAGAACGATTCCCTATCTATAGGTGCTATAATTATGTAATGCACGTACATACGTAGCGGTGATAGTTACCAAACTACATAATTATTATAATTAATCCTAATTGTTAATTGTTAGTATTATATCAATCGTTAGACATCGCTTTTGTAAATATTATAAGTTTGGTGTAAAGAAATGCTGCATTTAATGCAATATCGTCGAAAGTTTGACTAATCAAAAACTACCTACCTAACTATAAATAATCATGGATTTATTTCCGTGTAAAGCTATTTAGTAATCATGTAAATGGTGCAATAAAATGTTACTGATCAAATTTTTTGAAAAACAAAACGTTAAAACGAAAACCATGTAATATTATTAATTATTGAAGAAGGACCAGATATTTTGTTTCAACTTCGACCAGTTACCAACTTCTATCTTCAAAATATTAAATTTTATTTCATACGTCATTATAATAAATATTTATAATTAATATGTAAAGGATGAAATACAAATGTTTTGTAACTTTATTTTGTCATAAAACTTGATTTATTTACTTATGTGCTGGCAATGCAACATTTGTCTGCTTATTGTGAATAAATTGGCTTATAAATGAACTTCCACTGATTCGTTCTTTGTTATTCCTATTTTTCGCTTTGAAATTTTGAAAGAAGGGTACCCAAAAAGAATTTTGCCGAGCTGTCGTTGAAAATTTAACTGATTCCTAACGGTTTTGGGGGGGCCGGGGATTAGGGTTTTCAGTGAGGTTTATTGAAAATGAACGAATTCTATTTAATTGCCTGATTTCCACATTTTCTGAAAATGAATGTTTATAGTGTTTTTTCTGAAAGTCACTAATTTTTCAACTTCTTTTTTCGAAAATTTGCTAATATGCAAGTTTTTTTTTTTTTTTTTTTTTTTTTTTTTTGCTTAATGGACATTTAAGATGGACGGCTAAAAGAGGAGCAGATGGCACGTTTTTCTCTTTCTAATAGAGCCTGTCACAAATGTCTATCAGGCGCCTATGTTGGTTGGTCTATTAGATGTCTGTAAACAAATGATGATAACCTTGACGTTTGTTTTTTAGCATAACGTAAAGACCAAAAGAACAATCGCTTTTTTTATGCTTATAGGAACATAAATAAAACTGGACAATAAGTGACAAGTTGCAACAATTTTTAAACTATAACATAAAAATATGAAAAAAACTACCAAAAATGTCTTTAACACTGAACTAGCAATGATAATTATTTAGACCAGCCAACATCAAAATATTTTTCTAGTTTACAATTAAGTATTTCTCTCAGTCCAAAAAACAATAATTAAACAATTAATATGATTACAGGAAACATAAGAAAAATAAGTGTGCTTGCCATACTGCAGTATCGTGACGTTGGATCAACAGCTATCAATGTCAAGTCGATAATTGTCCATAGACGTCAAAAAGACATCCTGTAGAGGACAAGAGGACAAAAAGACAAACTGAAGAGTTTAAGAAGACGACTTGTTGATGTGTTACTTAGATTCGAGTATTACTAAACAGATAGTAGGAAAATAAAAATTTAACTGGACGCTACAGCTTAGAGATGTCCTGAAGGAGGCTGGTCTTGAGGATTTGTGGTCCCAGAATGACGTCGCGGTGGTTAGAGGGGCAAAGGAGAAATTCCTGTCATCGCTTCTTTCTAACCTGCACCAGGCTGACCTGAACAAGGCTGCTGTTTCCTCGTTTAATTATTGCCCAAGAGGTTCCAACATTCAACCCCTTCAGCGTGAACCTTACCTTTCCAGCGACCACCCTTTGTTCACTAAGAGACTTCTGGTGCGCCAAGATCAGGTGCGCTGATCCAGCCTTCCGTAGAATAGTCCTTCACCGGGTGGTTAACCGCTTCGACGGCTCGCAAACATGTACGATTTACATGCCCAGATCATCGATTCATCATACATGTACGAGTCCAGACACCCTTTTTCATATGCTCTCTACCTGCCCCGTTTACAATTACGAACGTTTCAAGTTTTTTGGCTCCCCTCATTTTGATGAAAATTTCTTTCGCGCTCTTCTCCATTTCAAAGACAAATCTGAAATCACTAGGATCGTAGGGTTCCTGCAGACAGTGCTCAGGCAAAGAGCGTTCACCATAAATGAAGGCTTCATCATAGCCTAAATATTCTGTAGGCGTATGCCTATTTCCATTGTCACTAATTTTACTTGAAGTTATGCTTTAATTTTTATGCCAGTTGTTCAATCCATAATCAATTTTATTATTAGTTGACCCAAGCTGTATTTTCTGTTTCATTTTATATACTTGTATTTCTGCACATTTCTGAACGCGAACTCTTGTGAAAAACGTATTGTTTACCACAATAAAGTCGTCTTCTTCTTCTTCTTCTTCTAGTAGGAGAATAAATTTAGAAAGTCTTTCAGTGTGAAGGAGTTGCACTTGCCTCTTTTTCAGGCGATCTACAGGGTGTCCAGTGTAGGATCCAAAAAACTTCGCACAAGTGTTCTACAACTAGTTTCCAACAAAAATTGTCTCATAGAGTTTTTTTAGAAGCTTCGTTTTCGAGTTATTTCACTCTTAAGATTTTTTTCGTGTTTTCGACCTTACGTCACTAAAAAGGCCGTAACTCTGGCGTTTTCGAAGTAAATATTTGCAAATCTAAGAATGCCTTTGGAAAGAGCACTGGATTTCCTACCGTTTCAGTCTTGAACAGTAATTTTTAAAGAACGATAAAGGGTGAAAAATGAGCCTGAAAAGTACATTTTTCCAAATTTTGAAAAAACAATTTTTTTAATGAATCATTCATCTACCACAAACCTACAAATGTGGCAGAACTCAAGCATGAAATTCAACGAGCCCTTGGCCAAATCGATGCAGATGTGTGATCGGGTTATGGTGAATTTCATGGACAGGGTGATTGCGTGTAGGGCTAGTAGGGAAGGGCATGTGCCCGATGTTCTTTTTCACGTTTAATCCTCAAAATCTCCTGAATGGAATAGTATAATTTTGATGTCATTTTGTGTACATGGTACATTACAGTTCAGCGAATTAATTTATAAATATACATATGACGTGGAACATGTAAAGTGGACTCCACCCAATGGTGGGCCACAAAGTAATTATTTATTTAACATATACCTATGAAAATTAAATGATAGGTTATAACAATAAATATCTAGCTCCAACTGGTAACAAAATAACTATAGTTGACAACAGTAACAACATTCCATAATATAATACAAAATCTTAATGCCCGTTTTCCGCGAGGTCAGTATGCCACTTCTAACCTTCTAAGATTTCTAGGAGTTTTCGTGTATTCTCTGTATTTCGTGCATTCTTTGTTGGTGTTTGACGAACGCGTGCTGGAGAACCTCTGGAATGTCCAGATCTTTATGAATGGTTTTGTTGGTGACAAACCATTCAGCATTGGTGATGAGACGTAGAATTCGATTTTGAATCGTCTGTATTCTTCTAATGTGCGAATCTGCTGCTGATGACCATATGACGCGTCCATATTGCCACACTGGTCTGATGAGCTGTATATATATAAGCTTTTTAATTGGCAAAGACATTGTGGGGCTGGTCAACATGTGTCTAAGCAAGTACATTCGTGCACGTGTCTTTTGAACGATTGAGGAAATATGGGATGCCCACGTGAGCTTTGAGTCAAGCTTTAACCCGAGGTATCTCGTTTCTCCAGTTTCTAATATAGAGGTGCAATTCGAACATATGGAGCTCTGTGGGATGTTTCTGCGGAGGTTGAATTTGAACAGTTGAGATTTGGAAGGGTTAACTTTTACTCTCCACTTGGTGCACCATTCCTCAACCGTTTGGGCATAAAGCTGTAGGTTCTTCTGAGCAACTTGATCACTCAAATTAGTGAAAAGGACCGCCACGTCATCAGCGAAATGAGTAATTTTCATTGCATTGCTATCAGGATTATCATGGGAATACACCAAATACAAAAAAGGGCCCAGCACGCTGCCTTGGGGAACCCCTGCGCAAATTGCTGTTGATCGGGACCTAACACCGATCGTGCTTTTTTTGTGAAAATAAATAAATTTTACAGCCTTGAGATGTAGGTACTCAGAAACCTATTACGGAGGTCTCTCAATGTGTATAATGAACCTTGAACCTTCTTGACTATTTGAAAGACATGATTTGCCCAGTTTAGACGTACATTAATACGTCAAGGTTACTAACAATTTTACTGGGCTGAATAACGTGAGACAAAATTGAAGAGACGGTAAAGAGGACAAGTCATGGGTTTCTCATTGAAAGAAGTGAAAACAAAGTGAATTAGGTAGAACGGAAATTGGTACCTTCCTTTGGCGTTCTTGAGAAGTCAAGTTCGTTCCTTATGGACTTCCTTCATGAATTCCACTCATCTATGATACGGTGATAGGTACCTATAAGCGCCAATGCCCGGTTTTCCCAGCCCTATTGTTCCGTTCGGGGTGAAGGTTGGTCGGAGACGAACCTGGGAATGGGGCAGATGAGGGACCTTTATCGTCCTTGTCGCTTAATAGCTTTCCCGCTATCACGGGACGTACCTACCCACTATTTAGTCGCTTTGCGTCTACTAGAAATTGATGTAGGTAGCCGTGCCCGAAACAAGGGATCATATGTGTAAATTTATTGGTTTCGTCGTCCCGATCAAACTTATGAACATAATTATTAGTATTTATAAATCGTTTTTGAACTAGACCAAATTATTAATCGAACAAAAAAGGAAGAAAATCGGCTGAAGATTCCAGAAAATTTGAGCGCTTTCCGACATCGAATAAAAAACTTCCGAGGTTTATTGTACAAAAGAGAGTTGTTAGGAAAACGCGCCATCAAAGAAATGTATATATACAGGGGTCCCACGAGTTGTTCCCCCCTATCCTAAAATCGTCCAAATGGGAGTAAAGAAAAAAAAAATTTTTTTTTTTGAATCTGCATAATATGTAAATGCTACCATTATTGTACATGTTTTTTAATTGTAGATAATGCATGAATACTTTTCCTTCATTCCGTGAAAAACTTTTTTGAATCAAGAGCTTTAGTGTTCGTGTTCGTGTGTGCTATTGTGTATTCTCAGTTTTCGGTGCGATTCGCATGGATATTTTAAGAGTCATTGGCACCGTTTCTTGATGTAGTATACCATTGGTCAATGGCGAGCTCCCCACATCAGCTCAAACACGATTGTATGAAATGTAGCCGTCGCACGTTGCCTCAGGTGGCGTGGAAGGTTTTAACAGTACCACTAAACAACATTGTCTTATCTCAAGAAGTAAATTTCACCCTTATGTTATTTCACTGTACATTAATATTGAGTATTTTACAGGAACCGATGCGAGCATGCATGATACCGACTCGAAGCAGCACGGTATCTGATGGCCCCACCAAAAAGCAGAATTTTTTCATTCGTGGCGCGTTTAATGGACAGATTTATTGGACGAATAATTCAAACAATTAAACAGTATGTTCAAATACTGGGGGTCAAATCTATTGTTCACTGAGGATTCTTAATTGAGTTCTCAGGGCTCTTCCGTCCATGCCTTCTTACCTGCTCACTTCTCCACTTTCTGCGTGAGATGTGCGTGACAGTGCGTCTAATAGATTTCTCACGATTTTCACGTTGAAGAATGGAATCAGTGTTATGATGATGAGCTGGAAGGTCAATACACCGTCACGAGGAGCAATTACCAACTCGTTGACAACTTGTCCTTGCGTCAACTTCGTGTTTACTTCAAGATACGCGAGAGTTCGTCTTAAAAGTCTAAGAACAGTTCGAAGCTTTTTCCTTTCCAATTGATAGCATACAGGGTGTTTTACAATTAATCTAAAAAGAAATGTTAAGTAAAACTAGACCGATAACGCAACAAAATGCCTCCTATCCCACTTTTCTTTCCCAATCCATTCTCGAGATATGATTTTTCAAGAAACCCTTATGTAAAAAATAAAAACGGAGTAAGATGGAACGTTGTCTATATTTCCACGAAAGTAAAGAGTGCTGCATTTTCTCCGTCTAAAAACAAATTTTTACCATATTTTCAGATTTTGCATTAAATTTCTACAAGCTCAGCGCATATTCTTAATAAAAAGCTAACTTCTAATGGCCCTAATAGAAGTTAAAACGTTCACATTAAAATAATTAAGTTTGTAAAAATACTTGTACTGTAACTCCATTTCTAAAAAACTGGGAGCATTCAAATTTCAGGAAATCTTGCGAATTCAATCAGCTCTCTAATGGTACGGTAAGCTTCACTATTCCATATCAATTTCATGAGGAATCTCAGTTTAAAGGCGAAAAAACGTTGGAAGCAGTTAACGAAAAACCCCAAGGTGAAAAGAGAAAAAATCACACTGTATAAATCACAAAAATTATAAAATTCTTGAAATTTTTTTTTTTTTGTTCTGACCAAAATGTTGTCGCATCTGGAAATAGGGTATGGAGGTGTTTCATCAAAAGTGACCTAACTGAAAACACTCTTATTCATATTCAAGAGGTTGAAACTCGTTTTTTGAATTTCTTGGCCTTTTCTTATCTCTCATTCTTTTAAGGGAAAAAAACTTCGTTCAGTAGGCTGGTCCAGAAAAATGTTCTTGAGCTTTTGGTTAAAGTACGTGAGTTTTGTGAAACTGGAAAAATTTCTGTTCGAGAGCACATGCTTATGTCAGCAACTCCTTTCCAATATGAAAAAATATGTTTCCAGATATGTCCAGGTTTACAGACTGCAATCGCAGATCGTTTAAAGCAGCAGTTCACATTGGGTCGCACAAAACCTACGTCAACTATCGGGGAATGTATGTTATACGAATAAGTACAGTACAAATACTATTTTCTTTCTGTATTTTTCTGTCAAACTTCTTCCAAACTACATTCCTGTGTTGTATGAAGTAATTGTGATTTTTCAATGTAAAAACTTGATAGCTTCCTACTTGATGATTTTCTTTTGGGCCCAAAAAACCTTCAAGAAGCAGCCGTTTCGCTCTTGATCCACATGGAGTTTGACGTAGTTGTTGTCACGGATCCATCATGAATTAACTTCAAAATGAGCTGTCCTTCAGCTAATTACAGCATAGTAGTCATCCACCTTTTTGCTAGTAAGTTGTATATGCTATGATGTCAACACTCCGTGGTCGTTATGTATTTTAAAAAATGCACACCTCAGTGATCATTCGTAATTTCAAAATTGTGTATCTCTATTTAACTGAATAAAACCTTATTCAGGTTCAAATGTGCATTTAATTGTACGCAACTATTTTCAAGAATGAAGTAGGAAATACAAAATAACTAGTAAAAGTAACGTATCAATTTATTTACAGAGGATTTTTAATTTCTCACGTTCTCGTTTATTCTAAACTTAAATCTAAGAAATGGAATACACATGACATTAATAGAATAGTACAAAACATTGGTACCTACACTATCAAATGTTTCAACATTTCTTTGTACCAAAATTCGTTTTTTTTAGTCACAGGATTAAGTATATTTTTAATAATTTTACATTGAACGCAAATATGAACTTGTGTGCACACATGTTCAATACATTTTTTTAAATTCTATGATTACGTATGGGGTAGGACTAGTGTAAGGTAATGTATGAAGGACATATCCATTAACAAGAAATCTGATATTAAATTATATCGTACAGAAATTATGTCATTTCGAAGTCAAAATCGTATTATTTCCAAAGGAGACAACACCGTTTATGGTGGCCGTACCTATTGATGCACGTGGGGAGGTACTTCATTTTCGTGTACCCAGCACCTTGCATTTTTAGAGCATCCCATGTAAATCGCGTCGTTTTGTGGCGAATCGAGTCAAAGTACATGCAAACTGCTAAAATTGATTACTTATTTTCAGGTGGTTTAGTAGGTATGATTTGTAATACATCTATCGTCCGAATTTTCACTTCAGCGATATTATTCAACGATTATTGCGATATCTTTATCCATTAAAAGCAACAAATGTAATCAACTTCATCTGGACCTACGTTGGAATCTACAATTATATAGGTTTCTAATGGTAGCTGAAGTACGAATATTCGACGAATTTAATGTACAGTCTGGAAAAGTTCTGATTCCAAGGGGTGTGAACTGTGTAATGTTGAATTTTTTGTCAAGCCGATCGAATCAGTGCGAAATTTCATATTATTAACGACGTGAGAACTAGATAGGGTCCAAAAATTGAGTTCTGTCATGACCATACCTACTTTTGTGAGCGATGGCAACTCACTCTAGTCGTTAACGTCGAAACTAAACAGTATAATCTCTCTAGAAGTAGAGACTGTCACTTACCAGTTGACTGAATACATCAAAAGACTCCGAGAGCTATGAAATACCGCTTGATCAAAATGGGGATCAAATCATTTAGTCTTGGACTTGAGACTTGGACGTGCAACTGAAGAGAAGGAGGGATGTGGAATTTCGGTTCACGGTGAAGAATTTACTGATGGAGTTTGAGCAGCTGTCTGCACTGTTTATTGATAGACTTCAGCGAAGTATTTTCAAAAAGTTGCAGCTTGGTGTGTTCATTAACATGGATGTTTAAATCATTTTCCAAGCCCGTCTTTGTAACTTCCACAGTTATATCTGATTCCCCAACTTTATTATGATGTAACTAATCGACATTAAGACATACAATTTTATATATATACGGATTTTCGACAATGCCTGAATCCGTATTTGGACAAAACCAAAAATATAATTTTGAATCATGCACCGTTGTCTATAGTCACCATAGTTGGTGGTCCTTGGAGAACGTTGAGGTTTTCCGTGTTATAAAACGAATGCATGTTACTTGAAAAAACCACATATGTTTCAATATTTCGGTAGATGATTGTTTTTAAAAGTCTCCGACTGTCTGCCACTTCGTTGTTCTTTCGTGAAAACTTGAATTACTATGTTTTTTGTAGTGGTTCACACATTTTTGTGGTAAACTCGTGGTTAACAAGTACTTTAGTACAAAAGCAAGACTGATGCCGAAAGTTACGGACTGATTTCATCTGTTCAATAAATACATAATGTCCATGAACATTTTTTGGCCTCCATGGAGGTGAAACGAAGTTTCATTTCGTTTTGGATGAGCTCAGCTTTTTTCGCTAAGTCGTTTCCAGGAGAACTGAGGAGCAGGCGAGATGTAGAAGCTGGAAGTGTGGCGGAGTGGCGACTGATGGAGTCTGGGCAGCTGCCCTCGCGCTCGACCCATCGCGAATTGCTCTTCCGTCAACATCCTGTCAACAGCTTCTGCTTCTTGCAGAACGTCCAAATCCTGAGTTCTGGTGAACGGAGGCGTGTCACCGTACACGGCCCAATTCTTTTTGGGGTCTTTTATCCGGATTTCGACGGAGCTGATGCCGTTCTCTTTGATGGGTTTGGCGTCTGTTGTGTCTTCTTTCTTCTGTTCTTCTTTGCTCTCTTCTTCTCGAGCGACTTGCTGTCCCGAGGTGGACGGCTCGGGTTTCGGCGGCTCTTTCGGGATGATCTCGATGATCGGCCTTCTCGGTTGTTCCCTTTTCACTCTCTTCTTGGCGGCGCATTTCGTTCCAGCGTCGGCTAAGAACAGGACGCCAGCGAGCAAAGCGAACACCGCCAGTACCACAGTGTTGTCCATCAGTTCGTGGGGAACATCGTCGCTCGATATGACTAGCAGACCTCCGGCTGCTACCATCAAGATGAAGCCTATCACCATCAAAATCGATTCCTACATAAAAAGAAGAAAATAATTTCATTGGTGTTGATAAACCTCAGCTCTCAACTGTGACATGATTGTATTGTTAGTTAGCAACAAGTAGTCACAACGCTTTATTCGATGAATCGTTGAATGCAAGAACATAATATGTTCAATATATTATATTGAAGAAATCTTGAAATTTTATTGAAAGAGAAAGCAATGGTTAAAAGAGTGTACATTTGGACAGGCGGAGAGACTACCTTACATCAAGGAACAATGAAAATTGGGTCCATCTTGATTTAATGGCTCAGTTTCAAAAAAAAAAAAAAAAAAAAAAAAAACTGATCAGAACGAATGCAAATAATGCATTTTATAAACATTTGACTTTCGTGCATGTCAAAAAACTCCAACCAGCTCAAGTGAGGATAACTAAGATCAGAGCAACATACCCAAATCCGCAATATGCATGCGCTCTCGGACACAAACTTTATTTTTTGAGGGATTGAAAAGATTGGCTATTACGACTTCCATTTCCCCAAATGTCAGCAAAAGCAAAATTTCCGAGATTTGTGAGCCACAAAAAGATTAAATTTATGATCAACCAAAATAAGGATCACGAAAATTGGTTGAAAATTAAAGCCCGAGTAGAGTTGAAGAAATTGGTCTGAAAAAACCAAGCTTTTTCGGCACTTCCGCATATAATTCCTGTTTTTCGTCAGAAAATTCACTGTAAATAGACACTACAGTAGTGTTAGTGTAGTTTTTATTGTCATTATTATTGCTAATTATTCTAAATAATAAAACCCAACCCAAAGTTGGAAGCATGGCAGTAAATAAAAACGAAAAAAATTAAATAAAACAAAAGTTGTTTATCCGACGCCAGCCCTTATGATGAAAGGGAGTGCTCCTGCAGGATGACCTGTGACTAAGAGCTCCATGAGACGCGGGTGGTGATACCACGAAGTGCTGTTGACGAGGTGCCCAACTCAAGTAACTCCGTGGCACTTTCCCGCACCACACTCCCCACCATAGGTTTTCCAGGGTTAGGCGTTAGAATAGTCTGAAACGGATTTCAGGAGGATTTTTTTTCTCATGTTTTGATTTTGTCAATTCTAATAGGGATCTCTCTCCTGACGAAGCCCTGCTTAAGAGCTACGTCCTAAAAAGAGGAAAATGCAGATACCCCGGAAAAGTGTCATTCGGCAATACTGAGTCTACTGCTAAACTTACAGCATAGGTTTTAGGATCGCCCCAGAGGTGCCCTAGCAGGAGAGCGAGGGTGATGATGAAGTAGGCGCCAAAGGCCACGTCCAGGAAGATTGAGGCGGTTGACGTGGCGTGCGTGTAGTTGGCCCAGCTCCACTCCCGGCTCAGTTTCTGCATCATGAGCTCCACCCGTCCCGCCTCCCACGTCGTCATCACCTTGTAGAAGAACCCGAAACCGCAAACTACCTGAAAATGAGATTCGAATTGTACAGGACGTAGCAGACCTAATGGTCAAATATCCAAGGATAGATACTAGGGACCCATTTCTAACAAAAACGCCCCCAGATGCTATTCACTTGAAGCCTAACGGCTAAAATGTGATTTATCTGACCCTTCAGGTTTTCCCCCTTACTGTAGTATATGAGAAACATCTTCCTTCGCTGTCATGAACTCGTTGAATATTGCGAACTCCTTTGCGGAGATCTCCGAAAACCCAATGTTGAAACTGGAAGAGCTAGAGCTCAACAAATCGTACAAACTGGAAACGTTCAGGAAAGTTAGAACCAATTATGGCGACCGAATGTACGCAACAAGTGATACTTTTAACTGTTTCTTGCCTGTACGATACGCAAAAATGGACGTTGGAACGATGAATGAATTGAATCCGAAAGAAAAGTTATTTTTCAAAGCAGTTGAATCTAATAAAGGGTCCAAACAAGTGTATTTTTGTGAGAACAATAATTTTGTATAAATTAAGAATGAAAGGATGAAGGGGATAATCGTAGGAAGAAAGACTGCACCGTTTGTAATGAATCCACTGCTGGTAGTTGGAGCGCGACATTAGAAAAACAGCAGGGAAAACGCTGCAAATTCTTTCACTGGGGTTTATTATTCAATTGGCTTGCGTTCATGATTTGAATTTCTACTAAGCTTTGGAGTGTGCGTGTTTCACAGGATAGGGCGATTATTGAATTTCAGGAGATATGCATGGAGCACGTAAATCTGTTCTCGACCAAAATACCTATTTGGATTAATCAGTTGATCATATTTGTGTGCCAGCTCAAACCGTTCCCGATGTATGGCCCGATTTATGTTGCCAAAATTAGCATCCACATTCACTACATCATTAGGTTACTGCGATCAGAACAAAAACAACGGCGTTTCATCAGTTGATCATATTTGTGTGCCTCCTGAAATTCAATAATCGCTCTATCACCTGTGAAACACACACACTCCAAAGCTTAGTAGAAATTCAAATCCTGAATCATTGAATAATAAACCCCAGTGAGAGAATTTGCAGCGTTTTTTCGTGACGCTGTCCGCGTTACATTTTCGAGTTTATGTAGCAATGTAAAGACATAAAATGTCAAAAAAACAGCTTTCGTACAAGTACGCAACCACGAGGGACATTTCATGTCTTTGTGCCCCCTCCCGCACACACACCACGTACTTCCAATTGGAGGCCAGTTTTGATGTAAAACGCTTATCAAATTCAACTTCGGCGAGAGAATGAAGCGTCTCGATAAATGTATCACGTACCTCGCCAATTTCAATTTCGTTTGTGGATAATGTAGTATTCATAAGCAGCTTTTTGCGTAAACGATATTCGCGCACTAGTTCCAACGAGTGCCGTTTTGTAGGACCAATGATAACTACGTTAGATTATTAAGTACGTTAGGTTCCATCATTTGGTCATTGAGGTTCCGAAGCAACGAATGGTAAACTGTAAAGTCATAATCATCAACACTCACAGGACTGTCACAGTTTCGAGTGTAGGTGTGTAGCAAAGTAAAGACATGAAATGTCAAAAATTAGGCTACTCCCAAAACAGAAAGAAAAGTAAGCCATGTGACCCAGCGGAAGCTATAATGGAAAGCTATTAATCATACAATTAAAAATATATATTTAGTCACTAAAAACAAATTTTTGGTTCCTATATTAGGCGTAATTTTGAATTTATCTAATTCGTCAAGGAGTGCTTAAAAATCATGTTTTCAAGTTTCTGACTTTCAACATTTTCTACTTTTGAAAATGTAATGGTTAATATTTTTTATTGAACAACAAAAAAGTAATCTTGGAATTTAAAAAAATACAACCTCTAAAAACTAATTTTTCGTTCTTATATTAAACCTAATTTTGAATTTGTCAAACTCGTCTAGGAGTTTTTGGAAACACTGTTCTCAAGTGTCCAATTTTCAAAATTTTCCGGGGGGGAGCCCCTCCAACTGGGGGACTAGCCCCCCAGACCCCCCTGTTGGCCCGCCCCACCACCTCCACATTATGATACGGCCATTGGGGCAAATAGTTTGGAGACCCCTGATATGATGTGTCAAGAGTTCATTCCGATCTGTTCTTTGTCATGAACATTATAATTTGTTTTTCAATACATAATGTCTAATAGATAATGATCCCTGCCCGATTCCAGCAACGAACAGGTATACCACCTGCACCACGCGTAATTACCTTTTCCCTGCCACTTGTGTTGCACTTGATGATTGTGTGTGTTCGACGAGAAATATTTTCGTATCAATTTCATCATATTTCTTCTTTTTAAACGACGCCTTATTCGTCTTCCGCGTTACATTTTTACGTGGAGAACAAACGCGGGCGACGCGATTTCGACGAATGTACGAAAAATGTGTGTCTTACGTGAGGTTACGAAGACATAAAAAAATCAAAATAAGTTAGGATGAAGTTGAGGTAAAACAGAAATTACAAAAGTAAGTATGTGACCATTCAGCGGAAACTGCTAATTTTGTCGGTATAACGGTGGAAAGCTATATAAATTTTGATACAACGTAAAAATATATATTTAGTCACTAAAATAGATCAAATTTTTGGTTCCTATATTAGGCCTAATTTTGAATTTATCTAATTCGTCAAAATTTCAGTGCTTAAAAATCATGTTTTCAAGATCCGGGGAATCTGACTTTCAACATTTTCTACTTTTGAAAATGTAATGGTTAATATTTTTATTGAACAACAAAAAACAATAAAAATTTTCGAATTTCAAAAAAGTTATACAACCTCTAAAAACTAATTTTTCGTTCATTATATTAAAACCTCCCTGAAAATTTTGAATTTGTCAAACTCGTTCTATGCGCAGTTATTTGGAAACACTGTTCTCAAATTAGTCGTCCAATTTTCAAAATTTTCCGGGGCGCAGAGGCTACTATTGATCCGGGGGTCAACTGGGGGATCTAGCCCCCAGACCCCCATCAAAATCGGACAATTGGCCCGCCCACACCACACTCAGACATTATGATACGGCCATTGGGGCAAATAGTTTGGAGACCCCTGTTATAATGTGTCAAGAGTTCATTGCGATCTGTTCTTAGTCATGAACATTATAATTTGTTTTTCAATACATACTCGCTCATACTCTACTTGCCTAATTCAGTTGTTCTGAGGGTTTTTATGTAGATGAAGAAGCACGTAGTTGCTCTGTGAGAAAGATCCCCTCAAGGTCGCGGTCTGACGGATCGTACTCAATCCGCATTCGTAATAAGAATCCATAATAAGAATGCACTAACCTGGAACGTACCGCCTATCTCGGCACTGGTTATCCACGACATCTTGACCGTGAGAATACTTCCACTACCCCCATGAGAATCTATTTTGCATAATTACAAAAAAGGGCGATTCTTCACAATGTGATATTGAACGGGGCATAGTAAGGAAACGTCCGTGAAATAATGGACAAACATAATTATAATTCTGTATGAATATACTGAACGTGTTCCAATGAATGGCTGCATATCATAAGGCCAAATTTTACTCTGAGACGAAATCTTCCATACAAAAAAAAAAAAAACAAAAAATTAACTTATTAGTTTAAAGGACAGCAACAGTGCAATTCATCTAAAAAATGAAAGGGAGTAAAATTTATTTTTCAAATAAAAGGATATTTGCCGTCAAAATTTTGGTTCGTGACCGCACATATCTGTCAGCTACCCTGTAGTTTGTTAGGGCGTACGTGGAGCGTTGGGAAGTACATGGGGTGTTGAGGTTTACGTGGGGAGTACACGAGAATGTTGGTAGTACTTGTTTGTTCAGGGCATATGATGAGGAACTGCCTCTTGTACAACGTCATAAAGCAACATATGTGTGGTGAAATAGTACTTGATCAACTGATCATCAGCCCCAACTCTACCAGAAGATATTCGCCAGTGGATAGTCTAAGAGAAGACAATCTCCCAAATAACTGAGAACACATATGCTTTATGTGATCACTTCTGTGATTTTCCAGTACCTGCAGCAATCTAGGTTGCTACAACTGTGATATGGGATTAAAAAATAAAAGATCTGTGATATTCCCTACTACCTTATCAACTAGAAATATTACTTAGGAGATGGACCTTTCTATACATGCTATATGAGAAACATTATAACAAGCAGCAGATATTCCAAGCTGACGATATGGAAATCCATGACATCGAGAGAAGAACGATTGAAGAAGCTGTACCTCAGCGCCCCATCACCTACACCTTGACATTACTATTTTTCAGTTTTTGACATTTCTGTTATTCAGTTTGACATTGTACTAATAAAAGTTTATTAATTTCCTACTTTTGCTCATCCGAATTTAATTTTTCCTTTCTACCTTACCACCTGCATGGTGTACCTACACTCTTAGAAAGCAGGGGCGGTAAACTAACCGGGGTATTATTTTCTAATCAAGCATTAAATATCTTCAACTCAGGTACCTAATAACTGACAGGATAAAAACGTCAACAGGCAAAAATTCCCACTCGTGACCTTTAAAACGTCCCAACTGCACAAAAGGCAGCATAAGCAAAGGAAAATCGGCAGCATAAGCTTTATGAGCAGCGCTTTAATGAATTGTCGATTACCCCCTCTATTCCCAACAGAAAATTCAAAATTTCCAAGGTTCGTAGTGTATTAAACTAGAATTAGGGTCGAAAAAAAGTGTTTGAGTCAATAAAATTAGATGAAAATATGGGAGAAGTAACGATTTATCACTATTACCCCTTCCATGCACCGTTTTCGATATTGGAAATTAAATAAGCTGAAATACTTTAAAATATCAAACCAAAATATTGATTGAACGAAAGAAAGTGGGAAAACGGTCAAAAACTCGAGCTTGAAAGGATTGGCTGTTACTCCATCCTGTCACCAAAAGCAAAATTTCCATTGACAGCGTGGTAACGTCGAATTTCTCGCGAAAAACCACGTTTTTCCGCATTGGCCTCTTCGATTCCACTCTTTTGTCGTAAAATTCGAAATTTCCCGAGTTGGTTGCATTCCACTTGTTTTCTAATTGGTCCTACCCCTAGAGCTTGATTGCCTCACACGATGCTACGCCCTTAAAACATGTTAGAAACGTGTTTTTTTAGGGGCTGTTTTTTTGAGGTTTTTAGGGATTTTACAATACTTTGACAACCCTTAAATGGCACTTTAAATTAAGTTAGAGAGCTGGCTCAAGAATTGGGGCGTTGTCTGACCAACATGGATTTTTCCTGAATTGCTTCCGAGTCTACTAAAGTAGCGGAAGCATTGTTTTCACTTTCGGAATGAAAAAAATTGTTTGTCTCCAAAATCAAAAATTCCACTTGCATTTTGCGTTTTAGACCTTTCTGAACAATTTTGGTTCCGTGTCTGTCTGTGTGTCTGTGTGTCTGTCTGTCTGCAAATCCTTGTTACGGGCAAAACTACACGAAGTTATAGTCCGATTTTGATGAAATTTTAAGGGATTGTGCGGGTTGGGGTTTAGATGGTCCCCTATAGGTTTCATGACCCCCGAATCAATAGTAGCCTCTGCGCATGCGCAAACGTGAAATCCTTGTTACAAGCATAACTCTGAGAGTTCTCGACCAATTTCGATGAAATTTTCAGGGATTGTTCAGTTTGATGTGTAGATGGTCACCTATGAGTTTCATGGCTCCCGGATTAGTGGTAGCCTCTGCGCATGCGCAAACGTGAAATCCTTGTTACGCGCATAACTCCGGGAGTTCTTGATCAATTTTGATGACATTTTCAGGGATTGTTCGGTTTGATGTGTAGATGGTCCCCTATAAGTTTCATGACCCCCGGATCAATAATAGCCTCTGCGCATGCGCAAACCTGAAATCCTTGTTACGCGCATAACTCTGAGAGTTCTCGACCAATTTCGATGAAATTTTCAGGGATTGTTTAGTTTGATGTGTGGAGGGTCCTCTATGAGTTTCGTGGCCCCCGGATCAATAGTAGCCTCTGCGCATGCGCAAACGTGAAATCCTTGTTACGCGTATAACTCCGGGAGTCCTCGACCAATTTCGATGAAATTTTCAGGGATTTGTTCGAACTTATTAGGTATATTTTATAGTTTGTTCAATAGTTGAACATGCATACCTTTATTTTCTCAAGATATGATCCTACATAACAATACCTTTACCCTAATTCAATATTTACTTCGCCTAATTGAACGAAGTTCTTCAGTCAATATTAATTTTCAATGATCTATACAGTCATGTTTTGGATACGAGGAAGCTATGTGCCACACCCACTTGGCATTTTTTTGCTTCAGCCGTTTGGGAGAAATCGTGAGTACTGACAGAAAAATTTTTATTGCAGATTCGGATTCTACACCCTTTGATACGTAAACCATGAAATTTTCAGGGGTGTTAGAATTTTTCTTTCAAGAGCGATTACAATGGTTTATTATTGAATAATAAACCAAAAAATCTATAACAATGCAAAGAAATAAACCTTTCTAATGTATAGCTACAATTTTTTCAAACTTCCCCTAAAATTTTGCTTCTTTACGTTGCTAAGTGCGCAGGTTCAAAATCTGCAATGTCAGCTGTACGGACATTAAAGATGTTGGAATTGATTTAAAAATCTCATCTTTAGCACAGGGATTTCACTTGTTTTTCCTCACTCGTAGCCAGCCAGATTGCCTCGCCCATAAGTGCTCCAACACAGGTGTGGTTGTGAAATCATGGTTAATAAGTAAGGAATCTAACTATTTATAAGGTGCACAGTACATGATAAGTGCATAGATATTTGGATACCCACAGATATATATTTTTTTAAAGAATTTTCAAGAGTGTGTCATATAGGGTGACATCGAAGAGTTGGTATTGCGAAAAATCTGAATATTGAAAACTTCCGAAAACGCTTGCGTGCGAGTCCGCAACACATTGAGACATTTTCATGAAGGGTGTATGCTTACAAAGCACAATGTCCCACCGACTCGCAAAACTTGGACCCAGAGACAAGGAATAATGATAATGTAAGCTCAAATTTTAACCAGAAAGATATTTATATCAAATATACACAACAAACACTAATTAATTGGCACAATACAGTAGTCTGTTTGTGTTTGCATATCTAGGGGGACCGTAACGCAGAGCTGAGACAATTTTCGTGAACAATTTTCATGACGATTTTTTGTTTATGTGCCAAAGCAAAGACATGAAAATGTTAAAACGTGCTGAAAACTTGGTTTTTCTGGGTTTTTAGTCCCACAGGTAGGTAAGTTTCTTGTCAGTCATTTTCTTTTAATTTTGGGCAAAAAGTCGATTTAATTTTCGAAACAGATGAAACTTCACACAGTTTGATTTTCAGAACTTGATTTTGGTTTATTTACAAATTTGGTTGGTCAGTAGTAATCCTTTGTAATCCTATGGCGAACATCTTGTACATCCCCTCAAACATTGCCATTTGACGTTTCGAGGTGTGTGGACGCAAAATTTGAAATGTCCATCATTTTATGTTAAAAAAACACTCTTTTACTTATTTTTGAAATATTGTAATTTAGACGTAAATACATAAATGAAGGTCTACTTACGACTTCTACGGCTTTGAGGGCAGCTTTGAGATCGCATGGCATCTTACTTGCGTTCTAGGAGCGTTCGGACACTGAAAGGGAGCCTACACACGATAAAGTCAAACACGTTAAGTCCAACTCGTTAAGTGCTCGGTTTCATACAATCGGTCTTAACCCACTTTGCACTTATCAACGACTGAAGGCGCTAGACCTCCCACTCGGGCGATAACTGCAGGCACTGCGACGGGCTTCGGGTAACTACGAGCGAACTTGGCGCTAAGGTGCGACGGAGTTACGACGTTTCGGAGTCTTTCCCACGGGTCGTCCCTCCTCTCGTCCGAGGATCGGAACGGAAGATGCTATGGGAAACTCGGTGGGAGTTCCGAGACCTTCGCCCGGACTCCGGCGGTGACCCGAGCCCCGACCGTGGAATCTTCCGAGGCTTCGGGAATCCGTTCGGAAGGGAATATTCTTCCGTTCTCTCCGAAAACGAAACTAGGAACGAAAGGATATCCGGTCCCACGAAAAAGGGAAACTAGGAAATTAGGATGGTTATCGAATTAGGAGAGCGGTAGTAGAAACACAATCGAATTACATCACGAATAATCAAAGCACAAAATGCAAATACAACTTCGCCAGATCCAGAAATGAGAAAGAATAGTAATTCATGTCAGAATTTGATTGGGTCTCAATTTTACAACTCTATTTTGAAATATGGATTGCCACAATGCGAACACCAAGCAATCTCCCAGTATAAACCAACAAGTAATGCAAATGTCAATATTTTTGCATCCCACATTTGAAACTAAAAGTTTGTTTGGTATTCTCCATGATCAAACAGGCATCATACTGTGGATTAGTACAAATAAATTACTGATTAAAAAGGAGAGTAATTCAGAGCGGTATTCTAAAAATTATTCTAAATAAACATTTGAGATACTCAACACCCCTTCTTCTTCTTTATGAGCAATTTAAAGCAAAAAAATATCACTCAACTCTTTTTTTCATTGCAATCTTGTACACATATTTTTCGTTCAGGGGTTAGCCCTGAAAATCGTTCCTCTGCTAGTAGTCGAAAATTTGGTTCGTCCCGGATAATCCTGCCGTAAATTAATACCGAATTTCACAAAAGACATGTTTACGTGCCAACTCGAACATTCTTTCATGAAAAGAGTATTCATATTTTTATTTACCACAATTTGTTTTCAATCAAGAAAGAATTGAGGTCTTATTTTCAGATCACATGATTCGACTGAATAATTTACGTATTTCCACTTTGTCTTGCATCCACCATTTTTGGTTTTTAATGTATTTATTTGAACAAAGGCAAAGATCCGGCGTCAACAGTAATATAAATACAAAATGCAACTTCCCACGGTAAGTCTCAACTGCAATACCCCGTCAATTCGTTTTTTTCAGCCGTCAAATTTGATATTTTAGAGTAAAATTGGGATTGAACACAAAAACTCAAAGAATCATGAAACACAATTTAGAATTTCCGGATTGGAAGCGTCGACAACATTTGAGACACACACAGACATAAATTTGGATTTCAAAAATGTGGTCAAAATCTAGAAAATATTGAAGATAATTGGAGAAAAGCGTTTTTTAAAGCGAATTTGTCAATTTTTGTTATTCGCAAAAAGTGAAGTAACTCTGAAACGAAGTCTTTAAAAAAAAACTTCAATTATGCATTTTCTCATCTAAATTCAACGTAGAATCGAAAACTAAAATAAAAAAGGGGGGTCAAGAGGTAACCTCAAGTTTTAATCGAAGATTTGAGGCACTAGAACATCGAAAAATGAAACACGGGTTCCACCACTTTCAAGCAGAGTGAAAATACTATAGAAAATATCTGGGCCCTGTTTCACAATAAGCTTGTAATATAAGCGAAATTTACAAGTTTACAAGTGGTAGTATTATGAGTACTTGTAATTTCTGTTTCACAATGAGATGCCTCCTCATAGAATAATTTCACCAGTAACTTATGAAAAATACTAGCCCAGCTGATGACAATCTACAAGTCAGCTGGTCATACAAATGTCAACTCACCATTCCCCCCCCCCCCCCCGCCGCCGCTCCCGCAATGCTCATCTTTATCGTGTCCCTTGACTCGTCGTCGGTCCCCTAAATTTTTCCCTTTATTTATATTTCATATTTATATATTTCATTCTAATTTCATCAATGAATGCATTATCAAGTAAGTAGACAATGAGTTAAAAGTTCTGAATAAAGTACAAGGTGATTTTTATATGTACCGCTTAGAAAAGGACATTAATGACCAATGATCATTGGAGAATACTAATGATTTGCTGCTGCCTCATTCGGGCTGCTGCTGCAGGCTGGTTGTCGTCTTGAGGGTCGTTATTTGTGTCATCAAAATCAAGATCGTGAGGAACATGTAATGGTTCAACTTCTTCCCGTCTCGCGATGCCGCGCAACACTTGACAATCTCCCCTGCAAGTTTTGGGTTCACTCTCAGTTTATTGAGACATGGGAATTTTTCTTTTAAGATACCAAGTGCACACTCGATGATACGCCAAGTTTTTTTATGGTACAATCTGTTGTGTGAAATCTCTGATTGATTCCGAGGATCATTTCGTGGAGGTGGCATCAACCAAGTGCGAATATTATAGCCGGAGTTCCCAAGCAATACGAAATTTTCAAACGTTCCGTTGTCCATGATGGCTGGCAATCGACTGTTCCTCAGCACTCGATTATCGTGCACACTTCCGGGCCAGTTCGCATTCACGAAAAAAAACTGACCTGACGCTCCGCAAACGAACATGCAGTTCAATGAGTGGTTCCCATTGCGGTCAACGAATGCTGCCTCATGCCTCGTGGGTGCGTCGAGCTTGATTAGACAGCCATCAATAGCCCCACAGACACGAGGAAAACCAGCTATGCTGAAAAAATTGTTCTCTTCTTCTTCAATGTTTTGTGACCATTCTGTTGAATAGCCGAACGTTAACTGCAGCCACAACTTTCTTCACACAGCGAGAAACGGTTGCTTTGCTGACACCATGCAAGTCTGTTACAACGTGGTACTGGGCACCACTTTGCAGCCAGTGCTCAATGAGTTGTCCGATTTGTTCAACTAAGAATGCGATTTTGTCGGGTCCATTGCACTCTAATTCACTCAAAAAACTAAAGTTCACTGTTCACACGGAACACTTTTATTCTTCGTAGATCCTCTCTGCCTACTTGAAGATCTTCGTCGGACTCTGAATCACCAAATAACAAATCTTCGAGCATTTTGTCTCTAGGACAATTGAATTCCAAAATACCGTAACACGATTGTACATTGAAGGCAACAAATATATAGGTTACCAAGAGCTGGTAAAATATTTACAAGGACTTGCTTATATTATTGGAGGTTTGATTTTACAAGACAGGATTGTGAAACAGCCTCCTTGTAAAACTACTAGTATTACAAGAGAATTCACTAATATTTCCGGCACTTGTAAAATGTTATTGTGAAACAGAATTTACAAGTTACCAGCGCATTTACTCGTAATAATAGTTACTAAATCATTGTGAAACAGGACCCTGGTTCAATTTTTTGACAGCTCGCACCGAATTACTTAATGGGCCCACATAGATGGGTCCCCCTAAATAGAGTAGAGATACCTCATTTCATTCATTTTCTCAACAGGTTTAATTTGATTTGAAAGATATTTCATTTGTTAAGGAAAAGGTTTTATTTGGCATGGAAAGGCTATAAAACACTACCCACACGGAACTTTCGTCCAGGGAAAAAGGGCTGGGGATCTTTAAATTTCTCTTATGCATGTATAGGTCAATGAAGTGTTGGAATACTGTAGATTCGGCCGTATGTCATACTTCAAAATGTACCTAGTCGTCCACAACTACAGAAATTACTTCTAACAATAGTGTTAACGACAGTAATTTGCTGGAATTTTGATTCAGTATTTGCGGACATAGAATCGATATTGAAAATTACTTCAAATATGGAAGTGAAATTGTGGCTGACAACTGCTATTTCTATTTTCAGTATTGCAAAGTGGAGTTTTCTTGTTCTCTCGATGACAGATAAAGTTTGAGTATCGAACCGGCGGACCATAAAGGTGATGATGAGCTGCAATACATCGTAACCTCGTTCAGCCTCGAGCTCGTTGACGACGGAAAATATCGGCAATCACCTCGTTGAGAGCTGCCGCTGTGTCTTCCCTCAATGTCAGTCCAAGATAAGTCATCTCGCTCGAAAAGGTCGTTCGGGAAGCTCGTCGCAATTGTTTTTTTCTCGAAACTTCCCACGCGAATTTCTTGGTTCGCAGGACCCCTCGGATACGTGGGGCCCTCGTTAAGAGGTTCAGTCTGCCGGTTTTTATTTTAAAATGAGTTAGTACCTACTCCATTATTGTTCCAATCGGTCTCATCTCGACGACATGCGAACGTGCTATAACTAGGGGCGTCCGGTGGGAAGTTGTACGTACGATGTCGATATAGGCTGGGAAAACTGCCAAGAGCCTCCTGTCAGCGCAAAGATATTATTACTTGAGCCTCAGAAAGTTTAACTGCATTTTTGCAAATAGTTGATGTTAAGATTCTTTATACATATAAACACAATATTTTTCGATGTATACACACAGCGGACGCGACACGCCTTTGAATTCATTTGGAAAAGAGACGGAACTGTTTAGCTGGCTGGACTAGAAGTACAATACACAGCACAGTTTGACAACAGTTTTAACAGACCCAAGCCAGTCACTGCCAAATTTTTTAGGCAGGCTTGCGATTTTAGGAGCACTGCAAATCGGGAACATGGAGACAGATAACCTGATTAGAAGACAGATAATCAGTACTTAGGAGAGTATGTCTGGGATCTTTGGGCGGTCGGGTCTTCACAGTTTCTGCCTATAACTAGAGAGCGCAAAGTTGCTGTCACTTGTTCATGGGGAGAAATAGAACTCATGACTGTTTCTTCTTTTTCGATTTTCGGAGTCACAAGTGTGAGCATGTGGAAGGTGTTGTGTTTATGTGCTGGGCCTCTGGGATAACTAACTCTCGTCTTGTGCCCGGAAACAGAAAAACATTTGTGGTGGAAAGGGAATTGCTGCCTACTACCTTGAGAGTTCAATACCACCACAAATCCAACCTCTAGCAGACCTGGTATGAGTTTTGTCAACTTCCAAACACACTACACATTTCAATAACGTCTTAGAACTGGACGAATATTGGTGGGAAATATCGGGATCGGATGGGCGATTAGTGGGAAAGACAATACACACATTGTCGTTATTGTGTGTTATTTGGTCACATTCTGACATAATTTTCATGAAGAATCCAAATTCATCGTCAGATATTGTAGAATACTTAGCTGGTAACGCTTACGCCTACGCTGGGAACCGAGGGGGACTTAGACCTGGGCCACCTGACAAGAAATCGTAGACGAAGAACAGTTCAGCTACGCATAAAATGACAAAACTTCAACCTTCAGGCTCGGAGGTACAGGTACCTACATCGGTAGTTAAGCAGTTGGTAGTTCTAACAATATATTCATTCTGTTCCGAGTCGCGCTCGCGACAGCATTGAACTCGGTTGTGAAATCGCGTTTATAGCCTCTACAGTCCTCGTTTCTTACGTTTTTCGCTCCATTATGATCCCGATGCAAATGTGATGGACAACCCAGCTCGGCTCGAGTCATACAAAGCGACTCATTGTGTTCTTGGAAAATAAATCTCCTCTTTGTGCCCTTCTTCACATTACCTTGAGCCGCGGTAATCTCTCACTTCCTCCGCCTTCCCCACAACTTGTTAACAACGAAACTATTCACATCCTCATTGAAACTCCACCTTCGACTTATATGAACCGATTTCTAATATTCATATACAATGTTACCCGGTATGTTGTGCTCTGAACCATCTCAAACAAATTCAATGTTCATCTATGAAAAACAAACAAACGAACTAAAAAAACCAGCTCGATTGCTGAGAGGAGGTTTGGCGCCAGATCCCGATGGTTTACCACCCCCTGACATAAAAAAACGCTACAAATTCTTCCACTGGGGTTTATTATTATTCAATTGGCTTGCGTTCATTTTTTTTTCCAAATCGATATTTATTTACAAGAATATCAATAATATAACAACTGAGCATAGGCCCATCAAGTTAATTTACAATCGTACAATAATTTACAGTTTATGGAGTTAGTAGCCCAATGGCTATACTCCGGATAGCACCCATTCCCTACACTGACTCACTAATCACGTGACATCACTAGGTCCAAGGGTTTTGTCCTATCAAGCCGCCGGATGACGGTACTGTTGTCTAGGAGGTGAAGCGCTTCAGGGTTTATGTGCGCGTGAAGTCGCTGTTCATGTTTAACTGCTTGCTGCTTAATCACTTCGCTGACTGTTTCCATTTTAAGGTCGCGATGGAGGTCGTCATTACGAATGTACCAGGGGGCATTGACGATACCCCCCTGTCCCAGGAGGTATGCATAGCGTACGTAAATCTGTTCTCAACCAAAATACCTATTTGGATTGATCAGTTGATCATATTTGTGTGACTCCCGAAATTCAATAATCGCTCTATCACTTGTGAAACACGCACACTCCAAAGCTTAGTATAAAATCAAATCATGAACGCAAGCCAATTGAATAATAAACCCCAGTGAAAGAATTTGCAGCGTTTTTAACGCTGTCTTTCGAACCAATCATAATGATATATACATACAGAAATGTAACAGCACATAAAGGAACTAGAATAACATTAACAATTACAATCCGAACGCAATTTTATCCTGGTCATTCCGGACGGCTTCATTTTTGCACGCAGTTCACAATTTTATCCTACATGCAAATCATATAGAAAACTTTAAGTTACTTAATTAAGAACACCTCATTTCAAATAAGTCAATTAACTAACTTGTATAATGTCGACGAATCTCTATATACATTTTGGTATTTTTACCTATTACGACAAAATTATAGCAACTAGATACAGGTAATGAATCGAGATCCGCATTATTTCGAAATCACATGTTGTCAATGTTAGCCGCTTGGTATCGTGTTGGTGTAGGCACCGGCGGCGCTACTTTTGTGTTACCAAACCAGGCGGGAAATTTTGCACGACGATTACGATTGCTTGGCCCGTCAGACACTCATTCAAGTGAATTTGGATAGGAATGCCCAGAATATACATGAAGTTCCTTAGAAGAAGAAGCAAAGGTAATCATTTCAGTCTGCTATCTGAATTTCGAGGTAATTTCCACTGCTTTTTATTTATTTATTTTTTATGGTTATCAGAATGCTTCAACCCGTGTATCGGCTACAAAGCCTTTTAGGAGTTCACTCCAGTATCCACATTACTACATCACTACGTCACTAGGTTACTGATATCACCACAAAAACAATAATAAACCAAAATAACGCGAATGTTGGCACCATAAATCGGGCCATAGATCGGGAATGGTTTGACCTACGGACCTGGGGAGGGGCTCATTCGATTCCTCGTGGAGTGTTCTTCAAAAAGAGCACAAATTTAGGCCTTGACTTGTTTTGAGGTTTTTAGGGATTTTACAAAACTTTGACAGCCCCTAAAGGGCACTTTAAATTAAGTGAGAGAGCTGACTCAAGAATTGGGACGTTCGGAGCAATATGGATTTTTCCTGAAAATTTCAGCTTTTTTGCTTCAGCCGTTTGGGATAAATCGTGCGTACGGCGGACGGACGGAAAATTTTTTATTGCAGATTGGGATTCTACACCCTTTGAAACGTAAACCATGAAATTTTCATTGGGGGTTATATATTTTTTTTTCAAGAGCGATTACAATGGTTTATTATTGAATAATAAACCAAAAGTCATTGAAAGTATAGCTTTAAAGTATCTCCAAAGGTGTTCAAATTGGCAAAAGTAGTACCATTGTTCAAGAAAGGAGAAAAAGCTGATCCAACTATCGCCAACTATCGACCCATTTCCTTGATAGGCGATATTCCCATGATTATTGAGAGACTACTCAAAACTCGATTATTGAGCTTTCTGGAAAAGTGAAAGACCGTGAATCACAGCAATTCGAATTTAAATCAATACAGACCACGCTTTAAGTTCACGGATGAAATTTAACCGAACTTTTTGGCAGGCAAGAAAGTAACTCTAATGTGCCTTGACGAGGCAACGGCTTTCGACATTATATCAAAAGCAAAATTGATTGAAAAACTGGAAGTAGGTACCAGTGACTTGAGGACTACCATTGGAAACATTCAAATCAAATAATAGTGACAGAGAATAACCAGTCCACATTGGCAAAGCGAAAAGCGAAAGTGTTTTAATCCTTTAATTAAAGAACACCAGCAAGCTTACCAACAATGCTACGATATCGGTTTCCATGGATGTATCAAGAAAAACTAAACCACAATCAACACCGGGTGACGCTTTGAAATTACATAGCTGCAACGACTTACTATGTGAATGCTCGAAAATAAAAGTTAATAGTTTAATTACCAAATGAAATGGACCCACCGCTGATGATGATGAGTAACTCAACTGTTGAGTTTTACTTGAAAAATGTTAGTTTGACCTGGAAAATATTGAGTTAGGCTTGAGAATTCTGCGTTCCCAGATCTTCGTATCGATGTTTTTCGACTTCTGTTCTCCTCAGATTTTCAGGAAATTCTCTAATTTACAGAGAATCTGCGGGTTAGTCTGTAGATGGTCTCCTATGAGTTTCATACTCACAAGTACTTCAGTCAGCGCATGCGTCAACGTAGAGTACACGAAACATTTTCTCACTTCCACAAAGCGCCTAACAACAAAGGACGCGAGAACCCGCAATACAGAAAAGTGTAACGGCTTAGTATATCTCTATATTGAAGGCTCCCTGCAAGGTGTTAATGAATTGTAATTAATCTTTTACAGCCGTATTTACCTGGGTGGTAGGCCAGGGGTGCAAAAGAATTGGTTGAAATTGGGGCGTTGTCTTGGTTTTTTTTTTTTTTTTTTTTTTTTTTTTTTTTTTTTTCCATAGAGGTTTGTGAAAAATCTTACTACTGACAGTGAGGGGGCGGAAAATATGGCAACAGTCTTTTGGGATGTCTCAAATGAAATGGGCCCACTACTTTTTTTCTGATGAGTTACTCAACTGTTGAGTTTTCTTGAAACCAATGTTAGTTTGACCTGGAAAATATTGAGTTATGCTTGAGAATTATGCGTTCCCAGATCTTCGTATCGATGTTTTTTGACTTCTATTCTCATCCGATTTTCAGGAAATTCTCTAATTTACAGAGAATCTGCGGGTTAGTCTGTAGATGGTCTCCTATGAGTTTCATACTCACAAGTACTTCAGTCAGCGCATGCGTGAACGTAGAGTACACCAAACATTTTCTCACTTCCACGAAGCGCCTTACAACAAAGGACGCGAGAACCCGCAATACAGAAAAGTGTAACGGCATAGTATATCTCTATATTGAAGGCTCCCTGCAAGGTGTTAACAAATTGTAATTAATCTTTTATAGCCGTATTTACCTGTGTGGTAGGCCTGGGGTGCCCACAGGGGGGGTTTAAAAAAATTTGATGAAATTCTTGGGGGGGGGGGGGGGGCAAAGTTGATTGAAACCGTGTTTAACGTGACGACATTAAAAAATATATTAAATTTTGTCTATTGCCCACTGGGTTTGAATTTTTCCATTACCTATATGAATCTTCTTTCAGTTTTACATAAAATAAGGGGTGCTTATGAGTACTTTTTACATTTGAGGAGGGGGGGGGGGGTGTACGTCATGAAGCTTGGGGGGTGGCACCCCGTGAAAAATTTAGGTAGTAGATGATTAAAACAATTGGTGAAAGATATTCAGCAAAAAACTGTGATACTCTGTGGGTTGTACAAAACACAATTATTATGTAATAAGTTGGCTCCAATGTAGGTGACGTGGGTATACAGGAGGGATTTTTCACGCCGTCAAAGGCTGTGCAATTGCTTAAAATCTAGGCCTATAATCTATAAAATTATTAAAATATTAGATGGGTTTCGTATGAAGGGTGTCACTTAATGAACGAACCACCCGTCCTATTTCCATTATTTGTGGAGCTGTCAAAAAACTTGTTGAAGTAAACCCCCCCAGACGCTCACTAACTTTGTTATTTCGATGAGAACCCCAATTTTTTATTTCAGATTGTGATTCTAGATAAAATTTTATGAATGTTTTACTTCGACGAATTTTTTTTTGACGTATCTAGAAGCGTTCAAAGTTTGCCTACGCGTGTTTCACTCAATTTCGATAGGTCGGAAAATCCTAAGAGTGGCTCATGAAATTTGATTTTTTTTCGACACAGAATAACGTGGCGATATGAGTTTTTTTTACTGGACTTGGTTAAACCGAGATTACTGCTCAAAACATGGTTGTTTCCAAGAATAAATCCGCTTATTTTGAATCTTGATATTTGTAGTTTTAGTTAGGTGAGTTTTCCGGCAGGTGAGATGGTATCAAAGTTATCTTGTCAAGATGAATTCCTTGCCAAAAAATTAGGGGGTTTACTTCAACAAGTTTTTGGATAGCTCCACAAACAACGGAAATAGAAAGGGTGATTCATTCGTTAAGTGACACCTTGAATAGGTGACGGGGAGCTTCACATAGTCAAACGTTGGAAAACACTTTTTGAACACTTTACATTGGTGAAATTCCAAAAACCGTACAAAAAACGCTGCAAATTCTTTCACTGGGGTTTATTATTCAATTGGCTTGCGTTCATGATTTGAATTTTTACTAAGCTTTGGAATGTGCGTGTTTCACAGGTGATAGAGCGATTATTGAATTTCAGGAGATATGCATAGAGCACGTAAATCTGTTCTCAACCAAAATAACTATTTGGATTGATTTGTGTGCCTCCTGAAATTCAATAATCGCTGTATCACCTGTGACACACGCACACTCCAAAGCGTAGTAGAAATTCAAATCATGAACGCAATCCAATTGAATAATGAACCCCAGTGAAAGAATTTGCAGCATTTTGTAGTTAATATTATTATTTTATAATAATATTTACCTATATATTAGCAGCGTTTCAACCCGTGTATCGGCTGTAAACCCTTTTAGGAGTTCACTCCAGTATCCACATTCACTTCATCTAGGTTACTGCAATCAAAACAAAAAATCCATCCCTTGACTCCCGTTGAACCAAAATGATGTAGCCGTGGCCGAGAGCGTGATCACTTGACCCCCGGACGCGCCGGGGCAGTTCAAAATGGGGTTCGGTAGGATGACACTTGACTAACCGGTCCACAAAACTTGGTAGCTGGTGGTTCCGTTTGCGACAATTACAAATATTGTTTTCAAAAAATGTTGAAAACGGGAGGGGAGAGGTAGGTGCGTTGTGGAAAAAATAAGGATAAATGTAAGTCACATAATTCAACGAGGGGACGGTGTACAACAAAACTGTACTTTTGACGATGAATGATGTCCGGAATTGTCGTCAGGCGGGTTATCTGTTTGGTTATTAAGAGGAAGGAAATCGGTTCAGTTCCGAAATGTCGAGATGAATTCTTCGATAAGTTGGTAGAAGCAAGGGAAGAAGGCTCGGAAGTGGCTCCAGTGGCCGTTTGGTTTGGCTTTTTGTGTTTATCCGGAGGAAGATGACGACGTTTTCTGCCAGTGGATATTCGAGAAGCCAGCGAACTACTCCAGTACATATCAATTGTTCGTTGAATACCTGTATGAAAATTATGTATCCTCTGAGGCCTTATTCCCTCCATATCTGTGGGCTTGCAAGACGGCGGATTTGAGTCGTACCACAAATGCATGTGAGTCCTTCAACGCCACTTACAACCGAGAATTCAACCACCCTCATCCCAACATCTACTTAACGGTTGAAACTCTTCCCCAAATCCAATTCGACACATTCAGTCAATCAAGGCCACGAAAATCAGAGAAAACCGAACAACGTACAAAAACAGTATTGGATCAACAAGTGCATTTCGAAGCAGCCCCTCCTCAAGTTTGTGGCGGAACTCGCCGCCACACCTACACATTGAGTGTAGACAGTCCTAAGTCTGTGAAGTGAAAGGAAAATTTGTATATAATGACTGGGAGTCAAGTGTCTCTTCTCATTTGATATTTTCCGTGGCCGGGAGTTAAGTGAATACACTACGCCTTTGGGAGTTTTTTCAAGAGCGATTACAATGGTTAATTATTGAATAATAAACCAAAAGTTATAAAATTGTCAAATGTGTATGTTTAGCACAGAGCTACGCAACAACGGTTTACCAACAAAGAAATAGGTTAGTAAAAATGTTAGCCTCAAACTTAAATTTCACAAAAATGCCATAAAAATCGATAAAAATTTAAAAATCCAAAATCTTTGAACGAAAGAATATTATTACAAGTTTTTTCGCCTTAAATTGATAATCATCATTTTTTATAAACAAAGTACCCAAATCAAACTCAATTCAAGATAAAATTTGTTTAATGAGATAAGACAATTTTGGGAAGTTTGCATATATGGTCGTGCTGAATCATTGGAACTTTTTGTGTAGTTTTGATTTTTGAAAATTGACTATTGTGACGCAGTATTGGTAGTTTTGGTACATGACGTGCCGCGTTATGTATAATTCGGTTGAGTGATGATTGGGGAATCTTGGCTCTCCAGTAGGGAGGCCAGTATAACTAATCACCTGAACTGAGGTACCCGGTTTTATCGTCAGTCTCGCACGTACCCTTTCGTTAATTTATTCAATGAATGACGAAGCGAATGGAAGGCCCTTCCGACTCCGCCGAAATAAGAGGCACTTACTCGCTCGAGTTTCAGGCGAGCGGATAACGTTTTCCCTTTAAATATTCCAAAGAGTCGCCCAACATAATGCAGATCATTAAACTCGCCCGAGGCGACATATAGGGCCTTACGGTTCGTCATACGGCGATCATAGCGTATTTATAACGCGATCTGTATGCATGAAACTTGCAGGTAACTCAATGCCGCTCCCGTATGTAGTAATAAACCTCCGGTCCTTTCTCGTACGAGGCTCCGCGACTGGTGAAACCCAGTGTGCCCGATTTCATAGTAAGTTTTTTGTTGTTAAAGAGAAGATACTTATAGACGGAGGACATAACAGAAGGACCAGACGTTCAGCATCATCGTAAAGCGAATATTCGTAATGCAGGATATCCAATTCACACGACTATATGCAAACCAAATTTATCGTTTTTAAACAAATTCACTGGGGTTTATTATTCAATTTTATTTATTTGGCTTGGGTTCATGATTTGAATTTCTACTGAGCTTTGGAGGGTGCGTGTTTCACAGGTGATAGAGCGATTATTGAATTTCTGGAGGCACACGAATATGATCAACTGATCAATCCAAATAGGTATTTTGCTTGAGAACAGATTTACTCCTGAAATTTAATAACCGCTCTATCACCTGTGAAACACCCCACTCCAAAGCTTAGTAGAAATTCAAATCATGAACGCAAGCCAATTGAATAATAAACCCCAGCGAAAGAATTTGCAGCGTTTCATGCATATCAGAATGCTTCAACCCGTGTATCGGCTAAAAAGCCTCTTAGGAGTTCACTCCAGTATCCACATTACTACATCACTACATCACTAGGTTACTGCTATCAAAACAAAAACAATAATAAACCAAAATAACGCGAATGTTGTCACCATAAATCGGGCCATACATCGGGAATGGTTTGAGCTACGGACCTGGGGATGGGCTCATTCGATTCCTCATGGAATGTTCTTCAAAAAAGTCCAAATTTAGGCCGCCTTGACTTTTATTGAGGTTTTTAGGGATTTTACAAAACTTTGACAACCCTTAAAGGGTACTTTAAATTAAGTTAGAGAGCTGGCTAAAGAATTGGGGCGTTGTCGGACCAACATGGATTTTTCCTGAAAATTTCAGATTTTTTGCTCCAGCCGTTTGGGAGAAATCGTGCTTACGGCGTACGGACGGAAAACTTTTTATTGCAGATTTGGATTCTACAGCCTTTGAAACGTAAACCATCAAATTTTCAAGGGGATTAGTTTTTTTTTCCAAGAGCGATTACAATGGTTTATTATCGAATAATAAACCAAAATGGCAACATTGCAACATAATCTTCGGCACAATTACGTGTACAGATATCTAAACGGACTTGAATGAATGAATGATTTATTTGCAAAGAGCCAGAGGCCGTTACATAGGTTGTAAGTATTTGGTATTTTATAAAATTTAAGTGAGTGAGCAGTTCAAAATAATGAAGAAAATAAGTGAGTAACTTCCAATTCACAAAAAAACCTTCACTAATTACACACATCCTGATGCGGAGGACTGTTCCTTAAAATACCATTTGTTTGGAGGGGGATGACAAGGAGCATATATCAAGACACTCGTCCAATGTTAAAGCTGTGTGACCCAGGGATCTGCAACGTTCAGCCCGAAACACTGCACAATATCCAATCAAATGAGACAATGTGTATGGTGACCTACGATTGCACACCTGGATGGCTGGGAATCAGAAAAGGAGCTCGTCAGTCTATCTACCGTTATGCGACCAGCTCTATCTCCAATAGTGCGAACCTGTGCGATTGACCTCTTCACCAAGAAAGGAAGCTCCATATTCAGGTAATCAGCGCATTTACCAGATATGGCGTTGGGGTTGCGTGGCAACTGGTTATACTGTAGGTTCCTGGCAGCTTCCACATCTTTTTCCCTGAGGGTTTTTTTTTCAATATTATTCAAGAAAGCTGACTTCAGCTCCTTCAGGTTCCCAATAACCGACCCCATGCAGGAGTCCTGTAGCAGGACCCGCATTCGGTTTTTCAAATAAGAACTTCAGTTGTGGTACCCAGTTATATCTTGAATCTGAGGAGAGTGGAGCTAGATCTACAAGGCCCCTATCTAAACGTACTTTAGTTTTATAACTGTCGTCTAGTTTGCCTGTCACAGCTCTTCTAACCTTAACTCTTTCACTACCATTGTCCCAGTGTCGATTGTACACACACCAACGGGACTTGAGTTACTGAAAAAAAAAAAAAACCCCTAAGGACATTGAGTCGTTGTCCCACTGTTATTTCCGCACTGTTATTTCAACGTAGTTTGCTAACCCTGTTTACAAACATTTCCGAATGTCCAAGAACGCAATGCCACTTGGTGATAAACATAGTGGATCTTTTCCTCAGTGCGACAAGCTGACGAATAGTCTTAGGGACTTGTGTTCATCGTGCATCCCGTGAAAACGGCATTTTGGCTACAGAACGGATGAGCAGGGGCACCTACTGCTTTATCAGAAGTTTTCGAGGTAAATAAATGCTGGCATCTTCATTATTTGTGTTCAATTCGCTTATGTTTTAATGCAGTTTTAAATGGAGTGGGAAAACTAGAAATAGACAAGTTGAAATTCGTATTTGTCCATGAAAAACATCTCTTTCTTCTCCATACCCGTGGTAGAGATCTCAGTGCGCCGCCAAAGTTTCAGGGGTTGAGCAATTGAATACTAGTATACTGTTGTACGATATAATATCCTTGAAGAAATGAGGAAAATACGTTGGGATATTGGAAGTAATTTCCAGTGTTGAATTATTCAACAAGGGCAGTTAAATGTTTTGTGCTTGCTTCAGATTGATAAGTGTGTTTTTATCGCCACTTCTAGGATGAATGTCGAGCAAACACAAATCCTTGGTCCACAGTAACTTCAAACTACTGAAGCGAGTTTGTAAAATGGGGCATCCGTTTCAAAACTTCCCGCTCTCCTATTTTGTAAAACCAGCCGGAAACTTGGTCGCTCCACCTTGAAAACGGCGAGTCAATCGGAGGACGAACCTTTTAAAATGGCGAATAAACCCTCCCGCCCTTGGATTCCACCGGCAATAGCTTTTAAAAGAGCTCGGGAGTAAGTGTTATTCATTGGGAAAACCAACGAGAGGAACGAAGAGGAAAAAATACATCCGAACTTCTATTTGCCTCCCCGAGTTGAAACTCAACTTTTAAACTCAACTTTGGGAAAGATTTCAGGGGAGTTTGCAGCGGGGAGAGGGATTTCCATCATTCGCGAAGATCTTTCCCGACTTCGGAGGATGATAAAAGCCGGGACTCGTAACGAGCGTTGTAGGTACCTATTCTCTAGTTAATCCAAAGTCAGATTAGGAAGGGAGTGGAATTACAGTTGGAGCCGTGTTCTAAACGCCGTTTTAACATCGGAGTTGATCCACACCCAAGAGATAAACGGCATAACTATGTGAGGAAACCTTCGAGGAAACCATTGAATTTTCATACAAAATGTATTGCAATTTTAACAATATTTGAAGAATGACAATTTTCAACGATTATTATTTGTAATCTTAAGTTTTCATTTATGAACAGAGAGACAACCAACCTCACTCAAACTGTATGAACTCATTCCAATCCCATCCTCTTATCTTCTTATCATTCTTAGTCTTCCTTGATTAATCTTTAATCAATAAATGTTTCAGATAGGAAAGAAATTGGTACTGTCCAAAACTGATAACATTTGAAATTGATTTTGGTTTATTATTCAATAAGAAACCATTGTAATCGCTCTTGAAAAAAAATCTAAACCCCCACTGAAAATTTCATGGTTTACGTTTCAATGGGTGTAGAATCCAAATCTGCAATAAAAATTGTTCCGTCCGTACGCCGTACGCACGTTTTCTCCCAAATGGCCGGAGCAAAAAAATCAGAAATTTTCAGAAAAAATCCATATTGGTCCGACAACGTCCCAATTCTTTAGCCAGCTCTCTCACTTAATTTAGAGTGCCCTTTAAGGGTTGTCAAAGTTTTGTAAAATCCCTAAAAACCTCAATAAAACCAAGGCGGCCTAAATATGGACTCTTTTTGAAGAACTTTCCACGAGGAATCGAATGAGCCCCTCCCCAGGTCTGTAGTTCAAACCATTCCCGATGTATGGCATGATCTTATGCTGCCAACATCCGTCTTCGCATTGCTAAGTAAACAAATTGGAAGGTATTTCGATGTGGGGCCCGTAGCGCAGGGGTTTCGTGCGGGACTCACAACCAAGGGAAAAGTTTGGCCCATATGAATGTGGTATACACACTTGGGCAGAAGAGAAGAGAAACGTTTTGCCCCGCAGACACACCTAGGCCCAAGACAAAACAAAACGCTGTATGTGCGTGTCACAAGTGCCATAAAATCATAAAACCACAAGAAACCAAAATTAAAAACGCTGCAAATTCTTTCACTGGGTTATTATTCAATTTTATTCATGATTCATGTTTTGAATTTCTACTAAGTTTTGGAGTGTGCGTGTTTCACAGGTGATAGAGCAATTATTGAATTTCAGGAGATATGCATAGAGCACGTAAATTGGTTCTCAACCAAAATACCTATTTGGATTGATCAGTTGATCATGTTTGTGTGCCTCCTGAAATTCAATAATCGCTCTATCACCTGTGAAACACGCACACTCCAAAGCTTAGTAGAAATTCAAATCATGAATGCAAGCCAAATGAATTAAATTGCATAATAAACCCCAGTGAAAGAACTTGCAGCGTTTTGAAACT
Organism: Creontiades dilutus; assembly: GCA_031894815.1. Classification (NCBI taxonomy): domain Eukaryota; kingdom Metazoa; phylum Arthropoda; class Insecta; order Hemiptera; family Miridae; genus Creontiades; species Creontiades dilutus. Next base: position 2,542 of record JAVIWC010003001.1, on the reverse strand, counting down.
GATTGATGAATTGATTTTGGAACAGATGGATGACATTTAATTTTCAATCGATTCCCAATTTAAAAATTTCTCAAGCCAGGTGTATGAGGAGAAATCTTAGACTAGGAGGTATGCTAACCATTATTCAAATAGATTCAAAAATCATAAGTGAAAAGTCAAATGTAGCAGGAGAAATCCAGTGGATGAGAAGATATGCTGACTAAGATTCAAATATATTCAAGGTGCTTATGTAAAAAGTCGGATCTAGGAAGGGAAATCTCAGCCGGTGAGGAGCTGTACTGACCAATATTCAAATAGATTCACGGTGCTGACGTGAAAAGTAAGGTGTAGGATGAGAAATACTAGGTAATAAGGAGCTATGCTGAAAATTGTACAAACAAATTCATGGTGCTAATGTGAAAATTCGGATGCAAGAGGGGAAATTCTAAATGATGAGGAGCTATGCTGAATAGTATTAAACAAACAGATTCACGAGCCAGTGTGAGAAGATAATACAGCGAGGTAATACATGAATGATGTTAAGGTGGACCCAAGGAAGATATAAACGGTTGTGCAGTTAACTGATGGAGGCTGTATTTCAAATGAATGCGTACATGCTCAATGAACGAGTATGGAAATACATAATTCAATTCGTATTCGTCGACACAGTAAACCAATCAAATAAATACAGGTGTTGTTGAATAAAACCATAAGGCGCTTCTGCCAAAGTTGAGGTTTCGCGGGTACCCAACAATATCACGAAATATGCTGCTTTGCCACTACTTAGTTAGGAAAATGAAGTCACTTTGATAACTGTGATATGAAGTCAGTCAAGTTAACAAGGGTGAAAGAGCCGGAGAGAACTGACCTCAGATTCTGTTAACCAAAAAACGGGCAAATTTTGTTTGGAGGGGAAGTGAAGAAAATTTAGAGTGGGGAATCGCGAAGAGCAGAGAGAGGGAGATAGTAGAAACCAATCAGGGACGGGGTTACAACTACCCCGGGAAACCCCTGGGTGCTAGGGGGGAGACTATGAGTGACTGCCCGTTTGCCAGAAAAAGGGTAGCTTGGGAAAAACCAACGACGCAAAGCAACTTGTGGAATTCGGAGTCCATTAAAGGCTTTAAATATTTTCAAATACGAACGGGATTAACGGACAATGAGGTAAACAACAGCGGCGAGTACAGTCCTGTTACCTGCGGGCCTTGTATACCTAAATACTGAAAAATTCTTCGTGAGCTAAAACCATTTCAGATACGTCTGAACAAATAGCTGTGCTCCACGTTCATACATGAATGAAAGGACAGATGGAGGGGGGTCCTTAGAAAGGTACTGTTGGGTTTAAACGAATCTTATTTATATATTTTGAATCTATGATGTCCACCACTTGCATAGACTGACTGTGCTAATAGGAAGGGTCAGATGAGCGGAGGAAATCATGGCTAATGAGAAGCCACGCTGTTGGTGTCACGGATCAGAGCTCGTTGTGATGGGGTGAAAGAGACAAAGACTCGCAACACCGAAAGTCTTGAGTTACAGCGAGGGAGAGGGCACATCATCACTCTCAAGTTAATTGAAAGTTTCATCTTAGCCGTTAATAAGTCGGGTTTCGCCTCCATTCCAACTTTGTCAATCTTGTGTAGTTTGTAATCATCCTCCCTCCCCCGCAGCCTCCGAAATTAAAGTTGGAGCGGAAGGGAAAGCGGTGACGTGAGGAACTTTGATAACGATCTTCAAATTGACGACGGTTTTTGTCCCAGTTATAACCGCCTTTTCAGCGCAATATCCGGAAACTACAGAGGAAATTACGCTGACAAGACCTACTGGGATTGAGCGAGTTGTAAATTCAATTTTGGTTCCCTAATGAAAGGAAGTAGAACCTACATTAACATTTCTAATGCAGTTACCATTTTCCCTACTCGTACGAATCCCGGATAAAGTATGTTAAACTAGATGTCCCCGGTCTGTTTCCAAGTGCTTTCCCCACGTTACGCCTTTAAATGAAATTAAAATCATTTATTGAAGTTCGAGAGAATTGAAATGTTCGACTCTTCATTCAGTCCCTCGAATCAGAAGAAAGGACCTGCAAATCCCTCACCGTCGCGCGAGGTGATATATTCCGTTTCGTCGCTTTTCCAACTTTTCTACTGGAAATATGCGCTAACTTGTAAATTGACTCAGCTTCCTTGATTGGACAGATCTCTAGGTTCGAATAGTATGGTATTTCTCCAAGTTAACCACAAACAAAATTATTCAATTTGTTTCGCTGGAGGAACCCTATCCAGTGGATTGAATTGATCATAGTGTCGTTGACTCATTTTATAGCCTACGAAACCTCTTATATGGGCATTTGACCCCTCTGACTCGTTACAATGACATCACCCTTTGAGGAAAAACTCGAAAATTCCTTTAAAAAAATTGTATTTAAAGAAAAAATACTACTTGTCTCATTTTTATTTTGAAACAAACTTACGATCCAAGTCGAAAAGCTGGATGAACTTCATAAGCAATGAGTTGAGGGAGGAGGCGGGAGAGCGGGGTCTTTCGATCCAGGAAAAATGAT